>SSNR01000126.1:1404163-1508657 GCA_006937965.1 Callopanchax toddi
GGGGGGGGGGGGGGGGGGGGGGGGGGGCAATAGCAAATACAATGCTTGATTTATATGCTAATTTACACATAATTATGTAAATGCACAATGGTACCTTTCGATTTGCTGGCTCATTTGTTGAATCACTAAACACAAACTTTGTGTTGCACATTTAGACAAGAGAAATTTGCTCCATGGAGATATGAAGTGAAAGTCTCGACTCGACACACTGAAGCAATTGTTGATGTGATCAACAGTTTTCTATACAGACCTCTACAGATGAAGGGAATTCACTGGGTTTGTGTTACTATTGAGTGATTATTGGCTTTAAGGTGAAATCTGTTTGGTACTGTGTGACTGGAAAACATAATGATGCAACAGCAGAAAAGATAAACGGTACATGAGATTGTAACTCTTCGGTCTATCTGGTCAGTAATTTATTTTACAGAAAAAAATTTGAAAGAGTGTGATACTCAGGTGCAGCGCTGTGAAAACATATTTCTATAGTTTTTGCTTTTTTGTATGAAGTTTCAGGTCAACAAAAACATTTCAATATCAGCCAAAGATAACCTGAGCAAATACAAGATGCAGTTAAATGAATATTTAATTCATCAAGAGGAAAAAGATATCCATCCCAACATAGCTCTATGTGAAAAAGTCATCAACCCTTTATTTAAATCATGTATGAATTGTGATTAATTACTTTATTTGGAAAGCTGAGTTCAGCTTCACTAGCCACACCCCTAGGCCTAGTTATTGCAAGATCTTTAGAAAATTAACTTTAAAAAAACCTGTCTGAAAACATGAAATATGCTAAAAGATCTCAAAAAGGAACACAATGCACCCTGTTCTAAAGAAATTATAGGATCTGGATGACTTGATGTAAATGATGGAATCAAGAATCCAGTTATCAGTTTGTCACCTTAACCTCAAGTGCACTTGGGTTATGCATCAGAGGAATAATTCAAAACACTTTGAAAGTTCACCTCTGAATTACTCAACAAATTTAAAGAACACATTTTTGGGGTGGTTGAGTCAAAGTTTGGACCTAATTGGGAGCTGTTGCATGCCTTATACAAGGCATTCATGCTGGAAAAGTCTCCAATGTGGCTGAATTCAAACAATTTTGCAAAGAAAAGTGTGAAAAAATTCAACCATAGTGGCGTGAGAGGTCAGTTATCACAAATGACTGATTTTTGTTTTTTTGTCAAGGATATCAGCACTAATTACTAAGTTTAGGGGGTAATCACTTTTTCACATAGAGCCACATTGGTTTCTATAGATTTTTCCCTAATAAATTATACTCAAATTCATTTGCTGGTCTGAACCATTTAGGCGTGTGCAAAAAGCAAAAACAGAAGAAATCTGTTACTACTTTTCCACAGGTCTGTACATCGTGTATGGATACTCACCTTGGTACTCAAACCTGAAACCAGGCTTATTCTGTGAATGGTCACTATGGAAATACACTGTTGTCTCGTGGGAGGTGGTGAGAAGAGAGGATGGAACATCCTGCCCACTGAATCGACCAATGACTGCACTTGTATCGAGGGGCCCATTACGTATCTCCAGGAAATCATGATTGGCCTCGGTGGAGAAGTTGAGGAACTGTATGTGGGCTCCTGGAGAAAAAACAGAAATGTTTGGGATCTGACGATAAAATGCAATAATATATTTAAAAGATAAGAAAAACCCACTTATCTTGCATTAAAACATTAAATATCATTTCATGTTCTTAGAGGTGTGGAATCATTAGAGTAACACGCTGCACGAGTCTCTAAAGTAGCTCACCATAACCAACTGGCAGGTAAATTCTCCAGGTGCAGTCACTGTTGCTAGGGTAGTTGCCAGGGAAACCGGGACTGAGAATCATTCCCTCCATCTCTTCTCGGATTCCACCACATTGAGCTGGAAATATTCAGATGAAAAAAAAAAAGAAAATGTTCCGACAAAACATTTCATTAATACAAATAAAGTCTGGTCCCAAACTCATAGAATTAAATTTACACTACACTGTTTGTCCTTTTGTATTCACACATTAAGGTTCCCTAGAAGCAAAATATATTGTAATAATAACATAAATTGTCCCCAAATTATGAAGTATTTCTATGTTTTTAAGCACACTTTAAAAAAATATACCCCATGTAGATGCATGTTTTATAAATGTTTCCAAGATATAAACCCAAAGGCAATAGAAGGAAACATCTAATGTCAAATGTTTCTAATAAAGTCATAGTTAATGTCATTTTAGTCAAATTAGACAGAATACCAGCTTAAACAGTAAAGTGATTTTGATGCAAATGACCAAAATCTGGACAAACATTCTGGGAGGAAAACAAATCTGACAGTTTCAAACCTTTATGAAATTATAGAAATGTATCTAGGGCTAAAATGAGCATTGACTAGGAAGATGTTAAGTCAAATGAAAGTGATAAAAGGAGGAAAAAACACAGATCTTGATGCTTATTTATAATAAATTTCTAAAATAAATAAAAATGACAGAGGCACCTCAAAGGCATGAAGCAACCACAACGACAAAATTGAAGAAATAAACACAATTTAACATATACACCAGGTCCAAGTAAGAAAAAAGGGGATTTAATATTATTGTGGTCCTCAAAGGATGAGTGAAAGGGTTAAATGTTATTGTGTAGTCGCTCGCTGTAATCAGGAAACTGCTGATGCCTGTAAACACAATGAATCTTCCCTCGTTTTATCCAATCACAGTCTGAGATGGAACTAATTAGGCAATAGTAGGTTGTTCCAAGGAGTGCAGCTCATTTGTCAAGGCTATTTCACAGGAAGAAACACTTTACAAGAGGGACTGGGAACCTAGTACTGCTTCCTTTACTCAGTTTTTAGGGTAAATACCACATTTAACATAATTAAAAGATCTCAAATAGTGACGTTACCCTTGCTAGTTTTAGGGATAGGGAGCAGTTTTAGAATACAGTAAGGAAAAGGTATTAATTTTCATTATTAAATATAGTGATAAAGATCCAAATTTAAAGGCTGATAACGAGCATAACACTGCAATGTGAGAATCTTTGAAACAGATGATCAAACACATTAAAAAAAGATTCAAGAAGGAAACCAGATAAGGGACAGTTAGTGAAATATGACAGAATCTTCACCTATGCAGAGAGGAGGTGGATAATTCCAGCGTCTGACGGTTCCAGGCATACAGGTGATGTGTGAGTTCCCCTGTGAGAAATATTCATGCGCCAGTGTGCACACACAGAGACAGACACAGAGAAGGAGGAACAATAGAGAAAAGAAGATAAATGAACTTGTTCTTCCCCCTGTCACTCATCTGTTGTTCAAATCATTTCAGCCTGCTGCTTTTCTCCACATGACTTCTTACAGCGACTAAATGACTAAATCCATCTGTCGTGACAAAAATTTAAAAAAACAGTAAGTATGGGAAAAGCTTACTAAAGATTGATGTTCCATTTAAGTTTAGGGTTAGAAAATGTGTTAAAGGAAGACTAATAAATAATGTTTGAACATGTTATTGATTCATCTGACCTTTCCTAAAGTGTGTGAAGCTGAAGGAGTCAATAAAGCTTTCAAACATCCAATCTGTGATATTCATAACCTTCCATCTAAATTTAGATCTGACTTGTTGATTTCTAATCACTGTCTATGCGAGTTGCTAAGGAATTCCTATTAAATAAGAACAGCTAGGCAGTTCTGCAAAGGAGACAAGTCAAGAATGTGAAAACAGTTTTCTGATAGATGATTGGCTCCCTCTGTATCTGTGCTATTACAGAGAGACTGATGAAACTGGTCTAATAAAATATGATCTTTGTGATTATACTCTGTGCACAGACACTACTCACAAAGAGTTAGGGATATTTAGCTTACTGGCAAATTGAATCATGTAAAACATTCAAGCTACAGTGATATTATATCATCAAAGTAGGGCCTTTAAGTAAAAGCGTGCTCATCTAAGCCTACAACAGTGGTGGATATACCTCAACAAAAAAATGTAAATGCCTCAACAATGAATGTCATGTGATCTTGAGAATCAATTACATCTTGACTGTGACGTCTCACGAGGTCCACAAGTTAACTTATTGTCTGCTGAGGCATGGCACCCCACTCTTCATGAAGGGTGGCCCTCAACTCACTGAGGTTCTGGGGTTCAGAGTAACAGCTCAGCTGATCCCATAGGTTTTCTATAGGATTCAGGTCTGGAGAAGGTTGTCGTCCATGAAGATGAAATTAAGCCTGTGTTGTTCATGCATATGCATTATGACTGGAATAATCATGTTTTCCAGGTATCAGCTTGTCAAAGTGTCATTGACAAAGTGTAGGGAAGGTCTGTATTGACTAGACACACACTGTAACACCAACACCACCAAACTGGTGACAACAGTGGCTGATGCGTCAACATCATCAGCAGTCATCATTTCTTTATTTGCAGTATAATCCATTTGCTCAATTTTGCTGTGATGTTCATGTGTAGCTTAAATCTCCAGGTAAAGTAGACTCAAACATGAACACTTACGGTTTAATAGACATGAAAGCTGTTTGCTACCTAATCACAGAATAGTGAATCAGTGTGGCCAGTGTTCATATTATAGAAGAGATTCAGTTTTATCAGCTACTTTTAAGAATATTTAATCAATGAACAAATAAGTAAATACTTTCAAAAGCACAACAAACTTTACTTGTTAGAAGCAGCGATCTCTAGACACAATAACAGTTTTTCTTTAAACAAATTAGGTTAAAAAAATTTGAACGCTGGTTAATATAAAATATATATTTACCAGTCAAATAAAAACACTGGAATTGAAGAACAATGATGTACCAGTTTTCATTTGCTGACTATACAATAAAACCAGAAAAATGTCAGCGCTGAATGAACTACATTTGAAATCAGAAGATGTTACCTGTAGAGTGTAGCCAGGTTCACAATGAAAGGACACCACATTATTCATCTGAAGTCGCTCCCCAACTTTAATCCCATTCATAGGAACCACCGGTTCTGGACAGCTGGTCAGAGACACAGCTGAGGAAATGGAAAAACAGGAATATTACAACAAGATCTGACAGAAAAATTATAGGACATTTTACATGTTCAACTCCTGTTTGATTTAAATACGTGGTTCAACTGATGTTTCTTCTTACTTTTGTATTCCAGCCTAAACCCAGCTGCAGACACACTGATGTCAGAGAAGAAGTGAAGGTAGAGCTGGTTGGAGGTGCTGTTGAGGAGAGCTGGAACGGTGGTGCCTAAAGGAAGGAGATTGTGTCATTTTATGTTTGTTGATTTCAGTATCATTACAAAATAATGCAACACACTTGTTATCAGTTCAGACACACAAAAGGAGAGCATCACTTAAAAAAGCATACACAAACTGACAGAAATTTTATTTGAAATTGTTCCAACTGCACGTGTTGGTACAGATGTACACTATGTGCTCCAAGTTATCATTTCCACTTACATTTTTTACATGAATCAGTTTTGAATCCACATGAAAGACGTGTGCCGAAGTACCTGAGAAGCTGCCGAGCATCGTGTCGGTGTTGTCTCCTCCATCGAAGACCTCCAGCGAGTCCCAGTTCTGCTCTGTGACAAAGCTGATTACCTGGATCTATGTCAGGGAGGTGTGAGGCAGAGAGAGGGGGAGGAAGAAAAACACAATCAGCAAAAGACAAATAAAAAGAAACTCCAGTGTGGGAACAGAAACAGTGACTGGTTTCAGGAAGGCCATCTGAGGCAGAAAATGAGGAATTAGGTAAAGAATTAAAATGTATATGAAAATAGTTCAGTGAAGAAGTTTTTAACCATCACTTCAAATTGGCAGATATGAAGGCTTTGATGCAGCTATAAATATGTGACAAACATTCCTGCAATGAAAAAGAAGCGTCTCTGTGCAAAACACCCTTAAGTCAACAATCTTTAGTCATTTCTTCTTTACTTAATGAGTCAGCTGAAACACTTGGAGTTCGGAGCACTTTAAAAAGTGTGACACATGAAACGATTAAAGCTGCAAACTAAAGAAGAAAAACTAACACAACTAAAAGGGTGGTGCGTATAATGACTTGCTTCTTTGCATCTTGAAGGCTGGATTTTAATGGAACAAAAAAGTGACAACTGCACTGAATTCTATTTTTTTCCTCTCGTCTTTCATTTTCTCCTCTCAAAGAAAACTGATTCTAATACTGAGAATAACAGCAGCAGACTATAAGAGCTGGTTTAAACGAAGTATCTTAAATGAGATTTTTGTGACTTTTGATCAAACAAGTTGAAGGAGTCTAAAATTTGTGAAGTTAGCAGAGCAACACACTTCAATAAATATATAAAATGTGCTTTAAACCATCTCAGCTGCTGCGTATTTACATTCAGACTTTGTCCAGAATGTATTCACTCATGCAGTATTCTCTGTGTCATCCCTCATTTTTCGCTCTCCCTCCATGCCTCCCTTTCAGTTCCCCCTCACATCCATTCCTCTGCCCTCTCCTCTGCCTGTGATGGTTATAGATCGGATATGAGCCAATTAAAGGGGCTGCAGGGGCTCTGGTGCACTGGGCTCCCAGGGAGACGAGGCAGATCACAGATTGATCTTTCATTAGGGGGCCGCGGCAAATGTGCCAACAAGGCACCTCGCTCCTTTAAGTTCTCTTTTGGATCGTGACACTCCAATCTAATGTGTTTCTAGCCGGTAGATGGGAGCAACAGTGAGAAAGACAGGGAAAGTAAAACAGGGGCTGGAGAGTGTGTGGAAACAAAGAAGAAATCTCCAATGGGGAAATGTGACTTTTTCTCTACAGGTATTGCATTTTGTTAGCCGACTGTAAGATGTGTACAGGTAGATATTTATTTAGGTGTGTGTGTGCACATTATCAGCCCTCTGCTCTTTAGCTATTGCAGTGTGAGTGAAGAGAGCAGCATGCTAAGTAGAACTGTGGGCCGTCTCGTGTGTTTGACCTGCAAGGACAGTCAGCTGAGGAGGGGGAGTTAATAGCTGAGGGACGCCTCTGAGGTCATTAAACACAGAGGCTGAAACACGGGCTAAAAACTTTCAGCCAGGCAGATCCGCGGGGATCTGGCCCAGGTTCCACAGCGTTCCATCACCCACACGCATCAAAGAATAACAATATGCAAACCAAATTAACTCCCAGGAAAGAAAGGCAAAGTAATTGAAGAGACGCTTACATCTAAATTTATTTCAGGTACAGCAATCTCTCAAGTTTCTGCTAAAGTGATCTGCAAAATTAAATTCTGACTCCAAGGTCAATTTTTTCCTACTCTTTTGTACCAAGAGAACTGGCGTATGTTGTCTGAAAACACATTACCACATAAAAACCTATCCCACGTAAAGATTTAAAAGATAAAATGTCATTATTTCATAAAATAATTGATCAGTTTTAGAAAACTAACAATCATAGAAGTGTCCATTCTAGTACTTTGAAGCGGTATTAAACACATTTATTCTGTTTTTGTGGTTTTTTTGCTCAATATTGAATGTTTTAGGTCAGCTAACTAATTTCAATATCAGACAAAGATAACATGAGAAAATACAGAATGCAGTTTTCAAAAGATGATGAATCTATCCAGACCAACCAGAACCAGAAATGAACTGTTCCCTAAACCCAGAGACTCACTGTGGAGGAAGTTTGTCCCATTATTCTTCTGGAATTGTTTTATTTCAGGAATGTTTTCCACATGAACCGACTGTTTAAAATTAAAAGTCAGAAAATCTCCTTCAGGAATTTCTGGTTGAGAGCATAATTGATGATTCAGTTTATTTAAATCAGCCAGGTCTGCAGCAAAGCAGAACCAGACCATCACACTACCACCACCATGTCTGACTGATGTTCTTTCTGAAGGGATTCCTTATTTCTATAAGTCCGACAGTCACTCGGTCACAGAACTAGGGTGGTCTGGATAGGTTTCATCCCTTAATAAATTAAATCATTATTTGAAAACTACATTTTACTCAGGTTAATTAAGATTTGAGTGAAAAAAGTAGAAGATACCTGTGAAGGGGTATCACAAGTTTTATCATTAGTCATCTGGAATATAATCCTTATTTTCCAAATAAAAGTCAGTTCAAGGTAAACACTGCCACTATAGTTCACTCATTTTATGACTTCCCACAGAAAATAATTCTAACCACTCTTCTGACTGGATTAAATTCATTTTTTAGTTCATGGTATGGTGCATGCCAGCTTCAGAAAGTCAAAACAGATCAACCAACCTGGATTCCCGACCCTTCAGGAACCGTGATCTTCCACACACAGTTGAGGCTGTTGAGGTAAGGCTCTGGGAAGCCTGGAGATAAGATGGTGCCGGTTCTATGGGTCAGATTACCTCCACATGGTACTGTGGGATCAGGAGCAGACATATAAATTTCATTGTGGCTATATACTGGTAATAGAGAATGTATGCATTTGCACATTAAAACACTGGTAAATATGTTTAAAAACCCTAATAGATGATAATATTTTGAACATAGACTCCATTTAACACTAGAACACCCAAGGCAGTCATTTTGACTGCTTTCAAAATTTGCAACGTCATAACTTGACTTTAAAAAACTTATGTAGCAGTAGGACCCTGACTTTTCCTAAATGTGTGTATATTTTATTCTAACATTGTTTTTTCATTAAATTTTCAAAACACAAAAAAGATCTGAGTGTTACTACCTCGAATGACCATAGCAGTCGACTGCATGCGTTTTAGAGGGGGTGTCATATTACACTATTTGCTACATTTTCCCGCTCTTTCTCCTGCTCTATTGCTTGTTTGTTTTTTATGCTCTGTGAAGCTAAAACCTAGCTATAGCTTCACTCTAAACCCAAGAGAGACAAAAATGAAACGTAGAAAGAAATGAACAGCTATGGAGGCTTTAGCCATGCTTCAGAGCCTTGATGAGGAAGAATCTGATGGAGGAGCAGGTTCAGAGAGCGATGTCTCTTGGTTTTTAGAAGAAGCTTCATCTAGCTCTGAAAGTGATTCAGAAATCATTACAGAGGTTCCTCCTAGCAAAAAAAGACTACTGGAAATATCAAATTCTACACTTGCTGACACCCCTTCTGCTAAATGTCAAGGTATGCGGCCTACAGGAGGACTCCTTATCATCGTATATCAGGCTATTGTTTGCTACAGCAGAGTGTCTTCAGCTGGCTGGCAGTCATCACAGCATTTGTTCATGTTCATAATAGTTATTCAATTTCATTGTTGAGGTCTAATGATGACACTAACCTATTTTGAAAGCAGGATACATTTGTTTTTATTTCACAGAGAAAATGGTTGCAGTTTGAGATTGGAATTGGAATTGCTGAGAAGTTACGTTGCATGAATTAAATAAATAAAACACTCAATCTTTATTGTTTAATTTAGTGTCCTGATGTGTTTTTACCTATTCCACCAATTTATTCTTAGATATTTTTAATGATAATCCAAATTATATACAAAAAATGTCTGAGCAGTCAAAATGACTGCTATGGTCATTCTAGTAGTTGCAGAATTCTGGTCGACCGAGTGTTAAAAGTGCAATAGGGAATTTGCAAACAAGACAGGTATAGCTAGCTAGCTAGTAATAGCTAGCTGTTTAAATGGAAACAATTCTAATAATGAAATCAAACTGGATGGAAACACACCGAGTGTGACCTCTGCATCAGACACACTACTAATCCTACTAAGAATCATTTATAGACCACAAACAAGTATCTGCAGCTTTTTAGTACAAGTCACATCTGGTGTCAGCAGCTGCTTTCGCTGTGTGAGGATCTTAGTAAATACTGTGTGTGTGTGAGTGTACATCCGTGTGTGTTTGTGACCCTGAGCAGAGCCTGCCACCTGCGAGTCACATGACTGGATCTCTGTATTGCTACAGGCGATGGCTCACTGCCTGCATCTG
The DNA here is from genome assembly GCA_006937965.1 of Callopanchax toddi. Lineage (NCBI taxonomy): Eukaryota > Metazoa > Chordata > Actinopteri > Cyprinodontiformes > Nothobranchiidae > Callopanchax > Callopanchax toddi. Next base: position 1,414,021 of record SSNR01000126.1, read on the forward strand.
TGTAAAAACAGGAGTTGAACACTCGGGGCATCAAGCAGGAGCCAGGGACAAAAGGAGGATGGAAAAAGACCAGGTGAGCAAACAAAAAGTCAATGAAACTGAAAGAAAAAGACACTAAAAACACACAGTCTGGAATGAAACTACCATTGTTTATCCGTGTGTGTTTGTGTGTGTGTCATATTGATTTTCTACCTATGCAGCTGGGTATGGAGCTGTTCCACTGAGCCAGGGCATTGGGAACTGTTAAACATTCAATGGCACTTGATCCCTCCAGTGCATAACCTGGGCTGCACTCAAAGCGGACCACAGCACCAACACCAAAGTTGTTGCCCATGCGGCGTCCATTTCTGGGCTCAGGGACCGAGCTGCACTGGGTAGCACTGGTCCGTGGCACAGCTACGGACAGGGAGAGACATGAAACCATTACAGGTGACTGGACTTTGATTTTTGCACAAGTTCGTTTGTCTGAAAGAAAAACAACAATGAATGTTTTTCTTGTTGTTCTTCTTAGATATGTAAATGTGTGATGTTAACTGTGATGTCAACACCTTGAATTCAATGAAGTAACAGAGCATTTATTTTGCAAACATTACTTCTAAATACTTTAAAATTAAGTGAATATTTGGTGTAATTGCATCACCCCGATAGTTAAGAAAAAGCAGATTCTCTTTGCATCAGCAGTCCTTTATTTACTGACAGTAAGATGCAAAAATGAATTATTTATTTATTAAAATTTCCTGAGCGCCGGGGCTGCCGGTGGATATTTGCACTAAATGTTACTACTGTTATAGTGCAGTGGTTAAGGAAAACAGTCATTTAAACTAAAAATCTTTTCTCTGCACAACCTTCTTATGCACAAGTAGCTGAAAAACCGGCTGCAGTCTAATCAATCACAAAAAGTCTCCCAGTATCAGGAAAGGACTGGGGCTGTTTGAACACAGAATACAAAAGAAACAATGCAGGGAGATCTGCTACTGTGTGTCTGTGTGTGCACGTGTGTGTGTGTGTGTATGTGTGTGTGTTACACACTCACCCTGGTAAACTAGGTGGAATCCTCTAGAGCTGGATTGGCCTTTGGCGGTAAAGCGGATCAGGATTTGGTTGGAGGTTGCTAATGGCAACGACTCACCTGAGATGGAAAACAGTTGAAAAACAAAGTTTGAAAGGTTTTAAACTACCTTCAGGTTATCAAGTGAGTGCAAAAAACAGACTTCTAAATACTACATATACTGCTGACATCATGCTTTCTTTCTCCCTCATGTGGATGCTAATCACCATGTAGGGATTTTGCAGGAAAAAAACAAGTGAAAGGAGAACAAAGTCTGTGTACATTTCTCTCACTTGTTTATGATTGTAAAAATTTATACATATCTAGGAAGGTTCTATGTAAAAAAAACTGTTAAAGTTTCTAAAATGAAAATGTATTCTGATGTATTGTTCGTGTAACTCTCTGATTAAAGTTAAAGCCACACTATGTAACATTTACATATTTTTCATTCTTTTCCTTGAGCCAGTATGTGCTAATCTGACCCTTTACAGGTTTACTGAAAGTCACTCAGCCCCATCTGCTGCTTGTGTCCAGAATACCACGTTTGCAATTTCTGAGTCTCCGGTCCGGTGCCCTGAAGTCTCACAAAGTCACGCATCACGAGGGTTAGGCTAACCCAATGTGGCTAGCTGTTAACGCTAGTGCCGTAGTGTTTTTAGCTCATGATTCCTGCATTTTTTCCATCTCTCCCTGCTTGAACACAGCTGATTTCTTTGAATGAGTGATGAACCGCTCCAGTAGAAAGCAGTGAAGGCTGAGGAGACATTTCAACAGGTAGATTTAGGGGTTTCTGAGCAAAAACACTGCTAACGTTTTTACGACAGTGATTTAAAACAGACACTAGGGGGTGCTAAAAACAAGCCCAAACTGCATAATATGCCTTTAAACAAATCCTCAATTTAGTCCAATGTTAATTTATATATCTAGCTAAAGTGGCAGAAACCCAACGTGTTTTATATTGAGATCAGCTCTATGGTTGTATCTGCAGGACTGGACACATTCTCAGTCTATGATAAAGACCCATCTGCACTCCAGATATTTGATGAAATTGACATTTTCTTTCTCTTTTAATGAAAATATATCCATCCACATTAATCTTACAAAAACACACAAAAAATATTCCAATACACAGTGAGCGAGTCCACATACAAAACAATAAAATACAAAGACTCTCCCAAAACGTATATTAATCTTTGATATTTACAATTTACTTTCAGGTATTTAGCACACAGCCAGCGTTTGATATTGGCGGTATAAGGATGAAGTTCAATGTGTAGAAAAAAGACTAAAATGTTTTACAAAATTAATTAAAAACAAATGGGATAGAAACAGGTACAATTCAATCTAAAACCCTAAAGTTTAGACTTTAAGCTGAGAAGTTGTCATGTACACTTCTTTCTGTATCTTTCTATTACAAAATTCTCACATTTATAATTTTTGGCTTTTTTTTTCAACATCTTCCAAAAAGAAGATTGTATTATTAGGTGGGAATTAGAAGCTGGGACAGCATCCTCTGTGGTTTTTATTTCACTCACACACAATCAAGTTCAAGGTTGATGTTTTATTACCTGCTGCTTAGACCTCTTCACAATCAAGCAGCTGCTTATGTTAACAGAACACTGTAGAGAACTGAAGTGAAGGTCACCTGACCAGGACTGACAATCTTCCCCTCTCAAGTTTTAACTCAGAGATATTTTTTATCAACAGAAAGGAATAAATTGAGATGTTTCTTTAGAGTACTTTAGAAAACATGCTAGTTTTGACAGAAATGTGACAAAAAAACAAAATATATTTTTGTGTTTTGAGTGTAAAATGAGTCTAAGGTTTAGTGCTGTTTATGAACACCTCATAAAAACACTACACATTTCAGATTTTCGAATAAGAATAAAACTTGCAGGAAGAGCTTGTGTTAATGTCACACAGTGAGAATTTGATTGTTGTTTTTAAAGCTTTTATTTGCATGATTTTTCCTGTTATGTTTTATTTTGGCATGTTTTTATAGTTTTAATGTTTGTTCTAGTTGTGGATCACTGTGGACATTCTTTTAACATGATTGAAATCACCTGTGCGAGTGGGCGTGTCCGAGGTCACCTATTTAGGTGACACTCAGGTTGGAGGAAGAGAAAGAGGCACAGAAAGAAGGAAAAATGTAAGAGGAGAAAGCGGAGAGATGGAGGGTGTGCTGGAGGAGCCAGGAGGGACAGCGGCTGATGTGGGGAGCTGGCGAGGAGGAGGCCGATCGGTGGTCCGGAGGAGCGGCGAGGAGCTGAGCGTCCTGTCCCCGCAGCTGGAGCGGGGACTGGAGTGACGTGCTGTGGGCGAGTGACGGCGTGAGATGGAGTGGACCGCACCCTTCGGATCAGGGCCCTTGCTTTGCGGGGCGAGGAGGTGCGGGAGGCCGCCGCCGTCGCTGCCACTGGACTGCCGCGGGACCATCCGAGGGAGACGGCCGAGAGTGCAGGTCGGGAACCCCCCCTGCACTTCCCTCCTCCATGAGACTGATATACTGCAGAGGTCAGCCTGGAAATCCTGGGTCCAGCACACCTGGACTTTTAAGTTGGTTTTATAAAAGATTGTTTTTATGGCCATTTTTATATGGATTTTAGTTGTTTTTAGTTTTTTTATCATCTCTCAAGCTTATAAACACCTTTTTTTTAAACTAGTCCTTGTTGTCCTGAGTCTCTGTCCTTTTTGGGGTCTGCACCTGCTCTCCACCTGTACCTGATGGCGGAGGGGTGGCGCTTGGGCTGTACAACCTTTAGCGTTGCCCCCGGTTACATTAACACTGAAATCGTTGATAAGATTTCTGCAATTCTCATCAGCTAATAGTGTAATTACACACAACAAATCCCCCATGATACATCTACTGTGGCGGAAAATTTGTTGACTGACGTAGAACATGATCCAAAGTGTGAGCATCTCCGTCTCTGCCTCTCTGTCTTACTCCTAGTGAGCTGCTGACTGGCTCTCTGCAGTGAATCTCATTACTCTGTGTCTGCTTGCTGTCACACTCTAGTGGGAGACAGACGTTCTTAACCCCAGAGGCAACATCTGTGTGTGTGTGTGTGTGTGTGTGTGTGTGTGTGTGTGTGTGTGTCTAACTGTGTGCATAAGTTTCGCTCACATTTCAGTGGGCCTGTTTCTGCTCATTTAAATGCAGTGTTCTGAGACGACTCAAATGGCTTGTAATGCGTCATCACCGCGATTGCTCCAGTTTCCCTATAGGACCACTGAGGCATGCTGGGTACTTTATTAGAGGAAGCCCTTTCTGCATGCTGTCAGTGTGACAGTGTTTTATAATTTGCCGTGCGTGGCAGGTATTCATCCAGTTAGACCAAACATGTGTCAGCATGTAACTTATCAACCCCGTGGCCACTTTCCAGCTCCAAACCAGTTTGCCCTTAAAATGATCCTCTGCAGCGGCACGCGGACGACTCGCAGGGACAGAGATGACTTTGACTGGGAGTCTGTGATCAAGATTCACCGGCGGTTGTTTGTGTGCACTGATTCAGATACAGCCATCCTGGGGAATGATGTCAGAAATTAATGCTCCAGCTGCTGAGTGACAACTCAAGTGGGGTTGAGTTAAAACGAGAAACCTCTTTGGGACCTACAGGAACTATTTTTTTAGATTATGTGAAAATAAGAATTTATTTAGTGCAAGCACTGAAACAAAGGGAGCAAACTCAGACTTGAAATATAGCGGGTCAAACTTTAATGGACTCCTGATTTCCCCCGTTAGGTGACCATGAGAATGAAAATAGCCTCTTCTTTAAAATGAGTTTGAACATTTGCATTTAGATAAGTCTTCTTTATTTCTTTATTCAGTCTTCTAGCCTCATCCTGCCTACATGCAGCTGGCTTTTCTAATTCCCACCTTTTCTTGTTCATTTATTCGACTCTTGTTGTCCCTTTCCTTTATACCATTTGTCCGTAATAATTCATGATCATACTTCTCAAACAAAGGGGTTTGCCTCACTAAACATCAGCATAATAAAAACAATGCAGGGAGCTTTATTGACTGAATATTTAAGCAATATGTTCAAGGTTAGAGCCTTGTTTTTTGTGATTTAATGTTTGACAAATGCTATTCGGCTATTCGCTGTAAAACAAATCTACAGATGACACATTTCAGACAACAGGCCTTCTCAATTTTAAAGCTTTTAAACAACTACATCAGATAATTTGTAAATATCAAAAACATATATGAAAAGCAGGTTCATAGAAAAAGATTAAAAGCTAATTTATACAAACTGTGGCAGAGTGAGGTCTAGAGCTCGCTCTCTTAGCGTGCCAGAGTGTAATAGCTCTCCTCTGCCAGGCCAGGTTTGATAGTTCTGTGAACCAGAGTACTCAGTTAATACAGCATCCTGTTTATTGAGCTGTAAACTGGATTTTCTGAGGCTGTGCTGGAATTAAATCAGAGTATTTATTTGGCTTCTTTTTTCTCCAAGTCACAGAGCTAAAACAGGCTGAGATGAAGAGCTTCTCCCAAACTCACTCAGGTCAACCTCTGCAACTCCAGACGTTTTTTGTAGCCTTCTATGAAAGTTGTGGTTTTAATAGTTTCTTCAGCAAAAATAAAAACAACAAAAACTATTAAATCTGAAACTGTTAACCTTTGTAATCTAATTTCTTATAACTATTTAGCTGTGAATCCAAGAGAAGGAGCATTTATCACAGCCAACTACCACGTGTAAACCATTAAAATCAGCCCTGGTGCAGCAACCAGCTCCCATCAAATCTTATTTTTGGCGTTATATAAAAACAAAAGATAAAGTTAGGGCTGTACAATACATTGCAAAAGTAGTTAGGTAAGATTTCTTGAGATTTAAGGAAATTAAATTAATAGAAAACATTTCCTAAATTGCATATTTTCACTACACTTATAAAAACATCCAAATAATAGTTGGCATAAAACAGATAGAAGCAGCACAATACAAGTTAAAGAAGGTTTTTCATTGTGTCTTGTTTATTTGGCTTTTTAGCAAAGTTTAACCAGCAATATTCAAGGTCCCAAGCCTTTGTGGTTGGTATGTTGTGGGTTGGGAAATACACACTTTATGTTACATTTGCATTTAAAGCACACACTAAAGTACGAGAACTGAAGCTTTTAATATTTTAAATCTGAATTTGGTTCTTCCATTAAAACATTCTTTTCACTATAAAGTTATTTTATTGTCTGTATCACCATACATATGTGTCCATTGTAATCCTTGTAAACACACATCTCCCTCGTTGCACTAACGCTTCGCTACTGTACTCCCATTTGTTTTGGATCTTCAGAAATTAACACAAACAATTACATTTTTTTCCTCTCAGAAACCTGACAAATTCTGAGAAGAAATCCAACTACCTCTGTGGAGAACACAGGAGAGTAGGTGGTCCTTCTGTGTGGCCTGAAACAGAGGGACTAGTGTCTAAAACTGACTCTGAATGTCATCTGAGAGATCCAGTATCACCGTTTCCTCAGAGGCTCGTTAGAGCTGATCGGTCAGCCAAGACGGATTCAGAACCAGGTTTAAACTGTCCCACAGGCTGTCCTCAGTAAGAACATACAAATCATTCATTTGATCACAATGAATTCTTCATTTGAATGTTGTTTGTGTATTAAAAAAACTCTGGGATAATGACAGGAAAAAGAGATATAAAGTTCTAAATTTTATAAACTGGTGATTATATTATATTATGATTTGTTTTCCCACACTGTCACCTCTAGTGTTCATTCTTCTAAGTAGGTTGTTGTTAGCCTGAATGGTAACTTCTTTGTTTCATTGTTTCTGCTTGCCTTCAGGTTGTGGTTATGTAATCAGGTTGGACATTTTATGGCAATAACCAATGGATAAATATTCCCAACAAACTGGGTAATATTATGCCATTTATCTGAGAGAAAATGCTATTTTTATCATTTAATTTAAAGTGCTGTGGCTCAAATTTATTGTAATTCTTTAAAGCTATTTTGCATAATATCGTTCTTTGATAAGCTAAAGATTTACCCAACCGTTTCAGTGATTTGATAAGCAAAGGAGCCCAATGCATCAACAAACAGCTGCAAGCTGAAAAGTCTGTAAACATTACTTCATATGCATATTTAATGAGAGGAAACATAAGCGTACTAAATCAGGTGTGTATGCATGCCAGTTTTCCAGAGAATGCAGACATGTTCCCTTTCTGTCTTGTGTCCCAACTGAATTGTGTTGCAGCTCACCGGAGCCCACCTGCAGCGTTGCCTGTGTCAGCAGTTTGTCATGGAGTTTAACAGGATCCTCATAAAAGTGATAAGGCCAAGACATCGTTTTATTAGTCCTGTGTTGTGTCAGAAATAATGGTCAGGGGATCAAATAATCTAAATCACATTTACCTACTGAGTACCAGCTGGCTCTGAGTATGAAACAGAGGAGGAGTCATGTCTTTGCTGCATGCAGGTGTACAGAAAACACTGTGAAAGAGTATTTTCCCCTTTATGGACTCATTCTGTTTTTGCTTTTCCTAAACAAATTTCAATATCAGACAATGATAACCTGATAAAAAAAAACCTGAATTTTCAAATTATTCATTTATCAAAGCATGAAACATTTCTGAACAAATCTGAAAATGTAACTTACCCCTGAACTTAATAACTGGTTGAAACAACCTTAGTGGCAACAAAAGCAATCACGTTTTTCTGAAAACTGATAAGAGTCTCTCAGATCACTGTGGAGGAAGTTTGTCCCCCTATTCAATGTAGAATTGTTTAAATTCAGCCATGTTGGAGGGTTTGCCAGAATTAACGGCCTGTTTACGGTCAAAAGTCAGACATTCTCCTTCAGGAAATCATGGTTCCATCAATTACATCAAAGTGGTCCAGATCCTGAAGCAGGAAATCAGCCCCGGACCCTCACACTACCACCACCATGTCTGACAATTGGTATCAAGTTGTTTATTGGAAATACAGCGTTAATTTGACACTAGATATACCGTAATACACACCTTCCAAAAAGATTCACTTTTGTCTTCAATCCACAGAATATTTTCCCACAAGTCTTAGGGATTATCCAGGTATTTTTCATAAATTTAAGGTGTGCCTTTGTGTACTTTTAGGTCAGTAGAGGTTTTCTCTTTGGAACCTCAAACCCCTGAAGTGCTTTAGATGTTGTTCTGGGTTCTTTAGTTCTTGAACTTCTTTAGAACAGAGCATGTTGCTTTTTGAGATCTTTTAGCTTACTTCAACTTTTATTTTTCACATAGGGCCAGGTTGCAGATAGTCCTTGCCTCATATTAAAATGTGTCTGCTGATCTGAAACATTTAAGTGTAGCTAAAAAAGCAAACACAAAACAAATCTATAAGGAGGCAAATACTTTTCACAGCACTGTATTTGGAACATAAAGTCTTCCCTGTGGTGTTATTAATATATTATAAGGCTCCCTTTGAAATCCTGCAAACCAATGCAGACATAAAACCCACATCTGACAATGCGAGGTTTAATTGTAAAGACAGTGTGTGTGTGTGTATCGATGGTGAAACCGATGTGTGTTTAAGTACCTGTGTGTGCTCCAGACAGGGAGCTCAGGACACGGGAATGCTGCGTCGCTCCATCATAAACCTCCACAATGTCGTTCAGAGCAGTGTGGAAGAAGGCAAACTGACTGAAGACCACTAGGAAAAACAGACACGAACAGGAAACAGACATAAGGTTGGAACTGGCAAAAAAAAAAAAGACACACAGGAAGCACTTCATGTCATTTAAAATGACTCAGAAATATCCTAAAAAGGTGCTCTCTGGTATGCACAACCAAAAGAAAATTATCAGATCAGTTTCAGTCAAGATGTCCTCCTTAAAGCAGAGTGGATTATGCTGCCAGTTATGACAACGCAACCAAAAACTGATATTACGAGGGAGATCAGAATCCTGTCTAGTCTTGATGGCCTGTCAGTGGATGAAAGGCTTTGCAATGACAGCCAATCTGTCACACAATGTGTAGCTAAAACTTCACTACAGTGCGTTCATCCTTTCAACCCACCATTTATACTGGTTTGGCTTGAACAACAGCCAGTCCTTTCACATCTAGTCTAAATTGTAGCAAATTTAAAGAGAATGCACGGAACCGAAGGGCATCAAACAGGGAGATCTGATGGTGGACAACCACTCCTTATCAGGTGATGACCTCAAACATTTCCTGATCAGAACTTGGAGACTCTTCCCGAGTTCAAATGATTTCCATGTGCAGCTCTTTTATCTGTGGGTAAGATGAGAGAAACTAGTGGTCACAGTGACTCTCATCCTGTCCTCGACACTGAGCTCATCATTAGCTGGTGCATCAACCTGATGAGAAGCTGCAAGAATGAAGGAAGGGAGACAAAAGCTTTTTTTGTCTCTCCTGCCTCTGCGCGACAAAGTGAGCTGCCTCCGGCTTCGCTGTCATTATCCAGGAAAATGCAAATGTGGATTATAATTATTTCACTTTTTCTCAAAATGACTTCTTTGAGTGAAATATGCAGATAACGGGGAAAAAGAGCGGCATGTGGCCAGTCATTCTGGAACAGCACTGGACCTTTGACAGAGAATCATGACATCAACGTTCTATAGACGAGTAAAAAATCCTAACGACAAACACAAGCAGCTGCTTCATGGAGTCATTTAACCATAACAGAGTTATAACATATAACAGAGAATTTTTTTTTTTTTTAATTCCATTGTGTTCAGCACTTTGGTCAGTGTTGGCTGTTTAGTGCTTTATAAATAAAGTTGTCTTGGTTTGATTTCTCATTAAAGAGCCTGAGGTTACAAAAAGCAGGAGATAAAAAAAGACTACAGAACGTGATGATGTGAGAAAAACTGGACGAGCGAGTGTTTTTAATTTGAGCTGTGTTGCACTCCTAAATAATCTGAAGCTTCTGCTGTATCAGATAAGATATTGGAAGCAAACTGTGACCTTTTAGATGGAAATGCCAAAAAGAAGTGAAACTCAAGGAACTCTGGATCTTCCAGGCAGCAATTATTTTCCTCCCTCGGTGTGTGTCTGTGTGTGTGCATGCACAAGATGCATCTCGTATGCAAGCTGGTGATTAAATTCCTCTACCAAAGAAATGCAAAAAATGTACATCCACGCATCAGGTGGATATACGGCTGTTAGTCATTGTGGGATTTTACTATGAGCTGAAAAAAAAGTCATATGAATTCAGTAAACCTCCAAGGAATATCACTTTGATTAGAGGTGAAAAAGACGATGAATGTGGGAGCTTTTAGCAGTTTAACACCATCTTGTTTTCTCTTCTGTCACTAAGAACATTCAGAATTTTGAGAAAATCATATTTTTTATCCACTGCTTTCAGGAAAAAAAAGATAAGTGAGGCCCTTGAGAATAGTTTGAGCCTGATAAGAGCTTCTTGTGGATCGCAGACGGGTGTTATTTAAAACAAACACAGATTATAACACACTTACACAAAGACTCATAATTAAAACTTTGTTCGTCCTTGGCTTACCGTAATCTTTGGGCACAACTACAGAGTACAAACAGCTTCGAGAGCTGCTGTAGTTGCCGGGGTAACCAGGAGATAAGACCACTCCCTCTAAACCGGAGTACTGTCCACCGCATGGAGCTGCAGAGAAACACGAAGACGAGGCATGGAGAGACACCATAAGTAGGACAAGGCAGGCACAAAAGGAAGGTCTAAAGTCAACAGTGGAAGATTCTATTTCTCCACCTCTTACTTTTCTATCCCCTCTGTTCTATCACTCCTAAATTACTTTTCTTGTCTGATTGGGCTTTGGATGGGAGACATTCCAGGTGGTTGCCACAGTGAAATTGCCATGTTTTCCAAGTGTCCATCTGGGTTAGTGTGGCTGTGATGAGGCCAGATAGTCTCCCCTTATGGTTTAAGCCCTGAAAATGCCCGATGTGAGCTACGTGGAACCACTGAATCCATGTATGTGAATGCAGTTTTACTTCCAGAAAAAATGAACATGTCTTCCACCTGACACACAGCATCAGGGCTGGATTGTGTGCTGTCAGGAGCCCTTTACCAGCCTTCTAGGGGTTTATGCACAGCATGTGGTCGCTGTGTCATGGGGGTATATTAGAGAACAGAGTCAGAGTGATGCAGGAGTTACTGTGAGTGTGAGAGCAAGATATGCAAAATAACCTGCTCCTTCCAAACTGCAGATTAAATGAAAGCTACACTCACAGATCTCAGTAAAAAGAAAATAACCCACACAGCTCTACAAATACGTGTACCTGCAGGATACCTCTCTGTGGAGAATCAGCATAATCATATATGGATGTTTACACGTGATAAATCTATAAGCACTGATCTGGTTTGTGCTCCTGACTATCGACTCCAGATGTCAGTGTTTACCAGTGCAGATGGGTTTGGGTTTGTTCCAGCTCGGCTTGCCATCTCCCCCCATGATGCAAGTGAGCGTTGGGTCTCCCTCCAGTGTGTAGCCACTATCGCAGTGGTAGGCGACGGTGGAGCCCAGCTTGAGATCGGTGCCCACCCGCGTCCCGTTGCGCACCAGGCCGGGTTCGAAGCAAGACTCCCTGGGGTTTTCTATGGAGAGTGGAAAAAACGGTGGAAAATCAGTGACAGATGGAAGCGTGTGGTATTCAATAAAAGAAATTCTGCATCAAGCTGCAGCAGCGATGATGGAATATAAAATACTTGGTGCCTAAGGTTATTGATACACTTGGGTTTCTAATTTCTTTCCTCCATGGCTGTTTTCTTATTTTCCTGCTTCCTGCAGCTCTGCGTTTCCCTGTTTCAGTGAATATATCTCAATGACTGCCACTTTTCTCTCCAGCCCTCGACGGTGGCCTCCCATCTGTAGCTACCAGGGTATGTATGGTTGTGGAAACAGACAGGCAGCTGATTGAAAGTGGCACAGCTCTGGCTCAAGGTCTGCTGACTGTACACATCCACCTCTCAGACAACACTTCTCTGTGCAGTCAACTTGAGAAGACAATGCACATACGCAAGCTTTCTTTGTCTAACACACACAAAAAACTACATGCGTGTGTGTACTCTGCCAAACTTCACTCTCACACACTCGGGGTCTAACTACATATCAATCACCACCCTTGAGGTCATAAGAAAGATGTCTCAGTCAATTTAGCATCACATTGTTCTAGATGGAAAATGTGCATATGAGATGCAGCCTGTCAATTTGTTGCACTTCACACTCGTGCAACTAAAATAAACACAGGGAAGATGCCCAAAGCCATTTAGTTCACTCTTAAGCACAGTGCACTTTGTTCTCAGAACAAACTTTAATGTTTGATGACTTGACACACAAAAGGAAGGTGAGTCAAATTTTTTTGCTCGTCAGGAAAATTCCTACTTTAGCGTCTGACAAAAATATGTAAAACAGGCTGTCTTAATATTAACTAGATCAATGCAAACTTTAAATAGTTTTATCGCTGAGGCGTTTAGCTTGGGATGCCATTAAAGAGGAAAACTGTTTCTTTTAATTTCTCTTTTCTCAATCAGGCTGCATTTTCTTTCTAAATGAAGACACATTTTAATTTCCCGTTAGAAGTGACTATCACATTGTTTGACAAAATAAAATTCAGTCCCATCTATTGACGGAGATGTATCAGTTTGGATAAATGCCTGGTTCTAAGCAGCCAGCTGGGGACCTTCTGACCAAACAGGAAGCTGTAATTTAGAGTTTGACAGAGGGCCGGGGAAGGGCATGTACTCTGTCTCTCACAGCACCTGTTGTAGACTTTGGGCTGATTTAGATCTGAACTATCCCTCGCCGTCTCACGAAATAAAGCGGCACAGCTGGAAGGAAACAGTGGAGGTATGATAGATGTAGGTCTGTTGCTGCAGTGAAAATGGTGAATTTAGCCAACCTTGCTGTGAGACAATTGTAGGTGTGGAAAAAAGGGGAAAAGTCATCATCTAAAGCATCATCTGAAATGCACTCAAAGGAGGTGGTGATGTAAGCGGAGATCTAGACTTGGTGAACACACTGGATTAAACAGTCAAATAAAGAAAAACCTTATACTGTATGTGATAGCTTCTTTGAGACTAATAATGTTTATGTGAAATTATGAAATCCATAAAAGCAAGATAGATTCATCTCTTCTATTACAGTCTATGTCCAAGTGTTGTGTGAATGTGGCTAAGGCAGTTTTCAAATGTTTTCAGCCCATGGGTTCTGTGGAGTGGTCACTCAAATACACTCCTTAACAATTTTGATCTGATTGTCAGGTTTGCTTCAACGTGCAAAAAAGAAGAAACAGGAGCAATAGACAATAAAATAGAGTGGGTCATTTAATGATACCATATTTCAGCTGATCAAACGTTTAAGACCATAGCCATAAAAATCCCAAAACAGAACTAAAAATATCAAAAACAGGACTCAGGATTGAGGAGCATCATTGTTCTTGTTGGTCACTTCAAAATCTATGTAGAGATGCTTATTATGTTTTTATTAGGCTGGTAATGTGGCTCCATTTGGAGAAGATAACTTCATGCAGGGCATCCAGTCTAGAACTGATGTTAGTTTTTGTAACATTTCTTTAAAATCCATCCCTGAGTCTTAATGCGATTTAAATCAGGAGAACTTGCAGGATGGTCTAAATAACATGTTCTTAAAAAACTGTGCTGTGTGGGATCTAGTCATGCCAGTAATGTTGGAATCCATCCATCCATCATCCATCCTTCAGTGTCCCATGTTTGTGCTCCTTTAGGTCCAAACAGGCCAGTTTGTGTCATGGGACGGGACGTGGCTTTTAAATACATTTAATGTTCTTTAAGCCCTTCCCTTGTAGATGCTGTCTTGTGGCTATTTGGCTCCAGTCAACAGCAGTAAGGGCCTTAATTTGAATAAAGGATCAGCCTGTGTCTTCAGACTGCCCACCAGATCCTCTGGTTCAGTGTAGGTTACAATTTTCAGGTCTTTTTGTCCCATAACTCTCAGAAACCTTTAAGTTAAAAATAATAAAGCCTTGACACCTTACTGGAAGCCTTTCATGTGCAACTCAATGACACTGTCATGTTTAGAGATGGGAAGCCTTTTTGTCATCTGGGGGTCATGAACTAATGCCTGACAGAAAATGACCTGAAAACCAGATTTATAAGCATATTTTGACTCATTAAGGGTCCTATACTTCTGATCAGCTGAGTTTAAATGCAGTTTATCTCTTGCTCCTGTTTCTTCTGTTTTACGCTTTAAAGCTCTACTTACAAACTAGTTATGATCCACCAAGATGAAATGTGAATACTTGTTGCTTTTTCCTGGTTTGAACATTTTGTTCAGGTGTGTGCATCCAGAGACTGGAACAGACTGACAGCACATCAGTTTTTATCCACAATGAAATGTTTGGTGCATGTTGACCAAATGCTAGCGGGGCCAACTTGTCAACTTGCTGCGTCCTCACCCAACGACTCCAAACCTGCGTCCAAACTCGTCTCTGTGCCATGTTGTTTGACTGAAACTAATTTATGTATTATTTGGTTACGGTTCATTAGTGTGGAGAATTGGAAGTGGGGGTGAAAGAGTTTTTCTGAGCAACACACTGGGTCCATCTGCTCCTCCAGATTGGCCATACAATGTCCCACACAGCATCACACACACTGCAGTAGATATTGCTGGGAGTGAGTTAAGGGGCAGGCTCTGTAACATTGTCTTACTAAATGGCCATTTCCCACCATTTATATACAGTCTGAAAATGAATTGCTGCACTATATTGCACTAACAGGTAGAATTCTAAAATTCATTCAATTGCTTGTATGGATCAAATCCCATCTGAACGCCAGCCAAGAAACAGAGAGCTCAGGGTCGATTTGGAATTGGTTAAATGTCTGATACCTTAAACAGCTCTAATTGAGGCAGGGAGATTTAGGAAGATTTAACACAGTTCCCTTAAGCAAGAGGGCCTTAACAAAGACGCCCTGTCTCATTTAGAGCTTGTTCAGCATCTGTATATTTCTACAAAGACGGTGATCCACCGTGAGGGTAAAAAACAAACGTGGATAACATTGATGTGTTGTGCTAAGCTAAACCAACTGGCCCTCCATCAAGAGCGCCTCTGGTCATTCTGCTATACGTGAGCAATACGGAGCACCTCATGTGAGCACATTCATTTGGACCGTCTAAACGATGTGCTGCGGTCAGCCAAGCTTTGACGTGAGACAACAAAATGCTGTTTGCTTTAATTTATCAGATGCCTTTTGTTCGGCTGCACTGATCAAAAAGAGCGTAACTGTGCATGCTGTCAGCTTTTAATTTTCATAATTCTTTGTGTTAGTAGGCTACCAGAGGAGGTTCACATCAATAACGACACCCGGGGAGATTGTGGCACAAATGGCAGGCCTCAGGATGCTGCAGTATAAAACAGATCCTTTCACTCTACTCGTCTTACACATGCTGGACAGAAAAGGACAAAATAAATAATATTAAAGCAAGGTTGCTAAGCAGAAGAGGGTTAATCCATTCTTAATCGTCCAGAGGAGGAACATAAAACAAACTGTTTAATGATTAAAGCCAAACATCCTGTTAAAAACTCATTGTTTTGTTCAAAGAAATCACAAGACGCCAGAAATGAACACCTAGCAGAGACACAGTCAGGTTCATAGTTCTGTCCAATTAACCTTTAAATAAAAGCGTGTACCTGTGTACTGCAGCACAAATCCATTACTGCTGAGGGAAGCATCACTGCGGAAAGCCAAGAAGAGTGTGTTGGAGCTGCTCTCGATGCGATCCGGAACATCTGTGCCGTAGAAACTACCCAACAGGGGGCTGAGGGAGTCCGGCCCATCGTAGATATGCAGGAAGTCATAACTGGGCTCCAAGCTGAACCTGGTTACAGACATTCAATCGAAACAAAGCATCAAGTATTAATCATTTTTAAATACAATACACATGTGTCAGAATGTTTGTGAGCATACTGGTTAAAGCTGAGTGAGATGACATAGTCCAGCGTGACAGTAACCCTCCAGTCACACTCTCGTCCATGTGGGTAGGGCTCAGGATAGTCTGGGGACAGAATCAGCCCACTTGGTCCGGTCAGGTTCCCGCCGCATGGCGCTACGAAGACAGAGAAACTCCTTACATTTTACTGTAATGACTTCCTAACTGTTCTGAGCTTGAAAATTCCACCAGAAAACAATTGGTATAGATGCCCCAGTCATTTTGTAATCAGCTGTATTTATTATTATTTTAAAAAAAAAAGCAGGCTGAAAGTTGATCTTAAAAGCTTTGGGTAAAATACGACTGAGGCCCTCGTATAAAGGCTGTCTTTTCTTTGCAGTTAATTTTAGGAAGCATAATGAGACACTTGACCCCACTCCTGTCCTCTCCTCCACAAGGTGTGTTTTTACAGATGGTTGTATAAACGCAGATTACTCCAACTCTTGAGGAGAGCTTTCAGAATTCAGCCTGACATTGCACAACAGCACACACAGTAAACAGAGTGAAGGTTAGGACTCTGGTTTCATCCACTAAAATGAACATATCACCTCTTTAAAGTTCAGCCACAAATATTTAGCAAATATTTAGTCTTGTATGCATGATTTTGGTGTGAGGGAATACTGTAATCTGGCTTTTTTAAATTATAAGACTGTAATAGGACATAAAAAGCAGGTTTTAGGAAGTACTTATGTTATTTTCATTATTGCGTGATGTTGCATCTTAACTCTAAATTGGGAGAAAATGTAAATCTTTGACACATTTTATCAAAGTCTGAGCTGCATTAAGCGCTGTTCCTCAGTCGTGGTTAAGAATGTGTGCTAACACTCAGATCAGTGTTGATGCTAATCCATGTGGAATTTCAGCATAATTAATGAGTGCACGCTGTGTTTTTGAACCACCTGTGCACGTAGGGGGGTCCGGCTGCCAGAAGAAGCGGCCGTTGATCTCAGTGCAGGTGATCTTGTTGGCCCCCTGCAGGATGTAACCAGGATCACACTGGAACACCACATGGTCCCCGGGCTCCCTGCTGTCCCCGCCGCGGGTGCCGTTAGTCGGCATGCCCGGGTCATTGCAGGAGGTAGCTGTAGAAACTAAAGAAGCAAAAGTGGGCTTGATCAGCATGAAAAGGCTCAGCAGCTGCAACCTATAAAGAGGCTATTGTTATTATCAAGGACAAATAAAACTTTGAGTGGTGAGTTTATTTCCTGCTCCTCTTACAGTTCTATTTTTTATCATCGTTTGTTCCTTCTCACCAGAAAACTGCAGAGCAAAGCCTTGCTTGCTGGTAAAGAAGTCAGTGGTGAACTGCAGAGTGACAGTATTGAAGGTGCTGTGAGCGTCTGGAGGCAGCGCCGAGCCGCTCAGCTCCCTCAGCAGGACCCCTCCATCCTGAGGACCATCCCAGATCCGGAGAACGTCGTGGACTTCTTCGGTGTGGAACACCAGGAAATGCAGACTGACAACAGATAAAGACGAAACACTTTAGAAAATCACAAAAAAAATTAAATTTTACAGAAAGTAAATTTGACAAAAAGACGATTTTCTTTAATGAAGACAACAATTTTAAGCATGTTTTACTCTTGTTTTTAATTGAAGTGCGTAATTTAAAAAAAAAATGACATGCACAATTATTTTTCCATTTAATCAAACAAAACAGTTAATGGATAATCAAAGACAAAAATAATTGAAAGGAATTAATTTGAGGTAATAATAGAATTTATGAAGATAATTAAGGTTGAACACAGCTAAATCTAAGAGTAAATGAGTAAAGAGTAAAGGAGTAGAAATAACATTATAAAGTGAATCACAGGATCCAGAACGTTCAGTGGAGGTTCAGCGGTGTCAGACTGCAACAGCAGTTTGAAATCTCAGACTAGATGCCAAAAAGATAATGCTGTCAAAATATCTCTCCTTCAATTTGGCTGAGACAGCTGTCAAACAGCTGGTGGTCCAACGGATGTGAAACGCTGTGGTGCTCCGTACGCGCGTGTCGGTTTGTGTAAGAGTAGCAGCTTAAACGGATAGATTCATAACACTGTGTTTCTTGGAGATTTGTATGTGTAACAGATATTCCACATGGAAGGAATATTTCATGCCAGGGACTTGGTCTCTGCAGAGTCCTCACAAATAATTGGGGGAAAAAAGGGTCCAGTTTGTGATTTGAGGCTTATTTTTTAAATCTTAAACACAAAAAGATAAAAGCAAATAAGTAAAAGTAATGAGAAAACTGTGAGCTGATGTGTTTTGAATAAAACACTTGGTTACAAACGTGCTCAGCTGCATGTGTTCCAAAAACATTCACAGCTGGAGAAAAACAAGACATTAAGTTATACCACGGCTCTGTGAAATGATCTGATTCTGTGACAATTTACGATATATTTTATTGTCAAAACTTCCTGACACCCATCTGGTGATTCTAATTGAGAATTCAACATACATTTATTCTGATACTTAGACCTCTTAATCTATTTATAAGCTGTGCTTATTCTACAATTTTGTCCCAAGGCTTAGGATACAAAACCTGCCCAGTTCTCGTTTTTCTTTCCTTTTTTTAAAATCCATTCTAAATTCAGTGAGCTGGATTCTAATCTCTGCCCCAGTCATACAGAATCCCAGTCCCTTTAGTATCCTCATCGCATTACCCACATACACTAACAGAGCCCTGAGCTATAGATGATGCAGAAGGGGAACAGCAACCCACTGATATGTCGGTTTTAGCAACAAGTCCCACCGTTTCTGCATAATTGGTGTCAGACTCTGATTCCCTTCCTGTCTGATGTGTGAGCAGTAGCCTGTGGCTACTCTACAATGAGCTCTCTGTGTACTGTATACTCCACCCCCCCACCCCCTCAGAAAAAAAATTAGCCCCGTCATGATGTTTATGAATGAAATGCACATAAAGCAAACAGATGCAGAAAGGCGCACCAGCAAACCTTCACATGCATGTGCAGTGAGATGTGTTTTTGAAGGTTTCACTGCATTACAAGATCTGACATAATGGTTCATGGCTGGAGAGCAGACACAGAAAAAGAGATGAATGCATTTTCACATCACATCCTTAAAAGTAAAACCTCAAATTCCTGAATTTCCGCATTAAAGAAATGAGAAAAATACACTTTATTGTCCTAATTAGTGTGTTTACAGACACTCTTGCAAAATTTACAATTAGAACTGAACTAATCACAATTTTTATTAACGTATAGCTCTGAACTGCAAATGAAATCTAACTCCTGTAATACAGTTATGACCTATTCATCTCAAGGTACCAGAGGTTGTGTTCAAAGGTCTCTACACCCTAAAGCAAGACATTATGCAAATACAGTTAAAGAACCTCCAGGTACTCTGACCCTTTAATGCTCCATCTCTCAACAACTCGACAAAATACAAATAAATATTTCACAGGAATAGCGTGTGCTAGAGTGTGTTGATGCATCTGGAGCACGGATGTGTATGTTTACAGTGAAAGCGAGTACTGATACAGTCACGTGTTGGTTCTGAGTTCATGTGTCGACAGGCCTCTTGTTCCAATTCAACTCTCAGGAAGCACTGAAAGGCACCATGTTTCGATACGAGACTTAAATGTTTAAAGGCAGATGAAAAGGTGGGTGGAAAGGGAGACGTACGCCGGAGAAAAGCAGAAGGCGAGGAAGTCTAAAGAAAAAAAGACTACTGTTGATCAGCAGCAGGCTGCTGGAAGAATAGGATGATGGCAGGAGGATAAGAGGTTGATGGAGAGCAGATGAAGCTCCACAAGATGTAGGGATCTGTGGTGAGGGGTCGGACGGATAGAACCGACGTGGGCTGCATGTTAGGATAATTGGTTTCTTTTATAAAGCATCTAAAAAGCATGTCTTCTTGTCACTCTGAGGATGAAGGCTGGGGGTGTGGGATGGGTTGATGGTAAAAAGAGCTGAGGATAAAAAGGTAGTGCTGCAGGTGGGTAGTGAGAAAGGACGATGGTGATGATGCTGGCATGGAAGCAAACGTTGGCTCTCTTACTTAAAATCTCCAGTAGCACACTAATGACAAGAAGAATGGCTTTTCTTTGTATTAAATCAATCCTCCAGGTTATCATTTAATAGAAGGTTTTAGTGCTAAATAACATTCAAGGTGGCTATTTTTATTAGATTATTCTGATAATCTGATAATAAGGTGCTTTTCCAGCAACAGCACCATGAACTTAAATGCCTTCAGGCTTTTTTCAAAGAGATAACATTTTATTTTAAGTCCTGGTCTATTGCATTTCCTCTGAAATCTGGGATACAGGGTAGATTAGACAAATTAAATCAGCTGACATGTCAGAGAGGCTGTGGACAAACAGTCAACAGGAAGCATTGTTCTATTTTTACAGGTTATGAGTTTATTTGTGACTAACCGTGGGTTAATAACTGGAGACAGAGGTTTTGTTGGTTTAATTTATTGATTTACTCTCCTGATCTCTGCTGCCCTTGTGTTTGCATCTATAACACAGGCAGGAAGCAATTAAACCACTCCACAATAAAAGATTACACATTTTTATGTGTCAAATGCATTTTTTAAATTCTCATTTAAAATCTAAGCCGTGTAAAACATTTAATCAATAAATTCCCTTCTCCATTTTGATTCTTGTCCAGTATTCAGCTCTCGCTTTCTCCTTCATCATTTATTTACTGGGTCGTTTTAAAGAAAGGGGAAATTTTCCGTCCGTGCATGCAGTTAACGTCCTGGAGTATCATAGGGAAACCTGTTTTGAAGTTTACCGCTGAGGGCTCTCCTTTACACTTGGTCCCCGCTTAACAAGATAAAATAGTTCGATCAAGTGTCAGAGAAAATGCCGCGAGGAGATGAGACGGAGAAGAGAAGGATGGAACAGATTTCTAAGATCTCTTTTGATTCTGCTTCGACTATTTTGTATTCATATGAGCGAAATAGAGAGAAATGGAGAGCGCTGAGGTTCTCTCATATGAATACAAAACAGTATTGCTGCAATCACGAGTCCTGTGAGGAGTCTTCGAAGTAGGTGTGTGTGTGTGCGCATGAAGATGATAAATAATTAAGTATGTGGGGGTGTGCATGGATTTGTGTGCGGTATGTTAGATGCGAGATGTAGAGCAAACACAGTCTTGAAGCTACTCGAGTTCTTAAAACTAATTGTGAAGGTTTGTGGAAATGTCACAGTGAGAGCCGACCACATCAGTGTGTGTTTGGTGGTGGCGGCCCTGCAGGATCCTTCATCAGGATGCAGACACGTCTACGTATGGCTGAAACATGGAGGTCGCCTTGACACCTGACCAATTCAAACTGTGGCCCATGCAATCTTTGTCCAGCTCGTTTACTGTGATATAAATGATGCAACAGCATGTAAGCAGTGCAACTCAGATAAAAGGAAGATTGTGATCATTTAAAGAAAGAAAAAGATGTGAAATTGTAGATAAAGAAAAAGCAGTAACAGTTATCACATACTGAAGCAGGAACATTAAGTTTCACAGAGCCTACAGTGTGAATATAAAGACAGATTTATGGTGGCACAAGTACACAACCAGGAGGTACACCAATGTCTGAAATGGAGGCCATCGTAACAAAAAAGAGAAAGATTTGGTTCAAAATATAGTAATTAAGATAAAAGTGAACAAAAGCAGCTGATGGTTAAATCTAGAGACTCATCATGGTGGTATTCAGTGAACAAAAGGATTTATTGTGATTTTTACGAGTTTTGTCAGTGAGATGTCACGAGATGGATGTACACATTTATGGAGAATAACATCACCACCTAAAATGACAGCAATAGAACAAATCATTAGAGGGATTTATCCTACAAATGTGACCTTTATCAGTCTGCTGTTATGAGAGATCTGTCCTGACAGGCTACTAAAATATTCAAGCGTTTAAATCTCATCCAAACACGTACTGGTTTCACTTTGGAACAAAACTGTGTGAAGGAGATGAACGATGAATCGGGGCATAATTACATCAGGCTGTTATGGAGTGTTTAACTAACTATCATTGATCTAAACAGTCAAAACTGTGTTACAACCTAAATTGTGCATCATGTTTTATAACTTTCAAAATAAATGGCGCAAGTTCTGCTAGAAACTGAAGAAATTTGTGTGTTAGAGTCCTCATCTGAATTGTGCAGCTGATCGATGAGCGTTATATCAGTAAAATGGTTCAGCTCCCTCCTCAGCTGTTTATTTGTATGTTTCCACTCCCTGTTTCCTGTCTGTATTCTACTTTTGTCAATAAGTCTCGACAAACCTGTCAGTCGGCTTTTTTAGATTCCTGCTGTCACACAACTGCTCCTTTCTCGTAAAATCTGTACAGCTTGCTATGTGCTATCTTCGGCTCCGCCACTTGATATACAAGAACTCCCCGAGCTAATGCATTGCAAATTCTCCTCAATTATGAATTGCATGCGTAGGATCAAAGACATGGGTATGGAGAATACCTAACAGAGGCTTGTCAGCGATGCAGAGACAGTGAAGGCACTAATCCAGCTAAACTACCAATGCAGGAGAGATTTAGGAATGTCAGACAGAAGAGCAGGAATGCGCAAATAAATCCATACAGTTAACACAGGGCAGGTCAAGAAGTTACATAGAGTTAAATAACAAGATACATTTTTATTATATGAAGATAAACAGTAAAGTAAAGCTGTCCCTAAATGGTTTTTACAGTTATTAAATTAAACAAATTCATTAAAATCTGCTCTGAAATGTAATTTTGCCTAAATGTCTCATTATGTTTTTGAAGCTTTTAGGGCTTTTTTTTTTATGGACAGTAAAAATTTGGTTTATTTGTTTGGTAATTCGAAAAATAGGTCAAGAAAACTGGTTTGACAGTCCTTGAATGTGTGTATTTTCATTTTGTATGTAAATGAAGACAAAACTAATCAACAGTAATAGTTGGGTAAAAGTAAGGAGCCATGTTTATAGAATGATTATTTAAAAAAACACAAACTAAATGCAAATCTTTCCTTTAAAATCAAAAATGCTGTTTTAGAGAGCTTCACATCAAAGGGACTGAGGCATGGACATATAATAATATATTATATCTTTTTCAAGAAGATATAATATATTATTATATATTATTATATAATATGTAATAATATATTATATCTTCTTGAAAAAGTTAATCCAATTTATAAGAGAAAAAATAAAAGCCCTCCAACTTAAAACATTAATTTTGTTCTGTGTATTTTTCATTTTTCTTACCATCTACATGCATTCAAGGATTTGATGTTATTCTGTATGAATAGCACAGTTCTGTTAACAGTTGCTTTAGGCATCATGTCTTTAAAATATATTATATTAGGTATTATTGCTGCATTATGTGCTAATAAACAGAATAATAAATCCATACAACACAAATAAACACATTTAAAACACGAAAGGCTTCAATATCTCAGATTTTTTTTTTAAAATCGCATTCCAATTACATGGACTGGAGTTTTAATTTAGCACTTTAATTAAATAAAGTTTTATTACCATTTATGTACAGCTGTGATGAAAATGAACACCCTATTTCGAGTCTAAGCTTTTACATCCTTATAAATATATACATATATCCCACAGATAACAAAAACTAACCAAACTACTATTATTATGTGTATTTTATTTCTAGCAGACACTACTGTAATCTACATCTGATAGAAAAGAAAATCCAGAACAGATTCCTAATTAAAGCTCTAATTTCCACCCAAAGCTCCACAAATTGAAAGATGTTGGATGCTTTGTTAACCTGAAAGTCATGAATTGGAAACACCTGACTTTCTTTTGCAAGGTGTGAAACCTGAAGACTAATAGGTGCCATTCCCTCTCACCCTGTTGTAACTCAGCTAACAGCAGCTCACTGAAGATTGAATACTCAGCAGCTATGAGAGTGATGAATACCCCTCCAAAAAGACTCAATTGAAAGTATATTGAAAGGCGGTAAATTAAAGGAGAAAAAGTCTGCAAAAAACAATGTAATCAGCCAAAAACATACTAAAACAAAGACCTTATTGTGCTTCCTGGGGCTGCCTCAATGGTCCAAACACAGTTCAGGTTGTGTTCGTATGGAGCTGGGTAGCCTGGAGACAGGATACGACCAGAAGGCTCTTCCTTGATGGTGCCCCCACACTCCGCTACAAAAAGACAAAATCAGACAGATGGAATGAAAATTGGTTAAAGAGGAATCAAGGAATGGTACAGCAGAAATGACATAATTAAAAAGGAGTTACTGAAAGTTTATTGACAGTAAGTTTAAAACATATTTTGGAGTTTGATTATTTAAGTTTAGGACCAATATGACTGATAAAAAAAAACAACAAATGTCAGACAATAATTTATTTCAAAGTAGAATTGTATTGCCTTTTTGTAAACTGTTTTCCCAAAATCCCAAGAATAAACAGAACATTTTTTACCAAACTACAAAATAAACATGTTGTTGTTTGTTGTTGTGTTGTGGCTTTTTGTTGTTGTGCTGTGGCTTTTTGTTGTTGTGTTGTGGCTTTTTGTTGTTGTGTTGTGACTTTTTGTTGTAGTATAGTAGCTTGATGTTGTTGTATTGTGGCTTTTTGTTGTTGTGTTGTGACTTTTGTTGTTGTGTTGTGACTTTTTGTTGTAGTATAGTAGCTTTCTGTTGTTGCATAGTGGCTTTTTGTTCTTGTGTTGTGTAATGAACATTGACTTTATTTCTAAGTATATGGTCCCGATCAAGGAATGTATTATGTTTGTGTGACAATTGACTTTTTTTTTTCTACCAGCTCACACCCTCTTTCAAACAGATTCCCCCTCAGGAGGTCATAAATTCCTGCCTTGGTGTCGAAGAACCCCCCTTTCATCTTTCTGTGACAGTAAAGATAATGCGGATGCTAATTTACAGCTTGGTGACACTTGTTCAAATAACTTTTCAGGATGTGATCAAAAGGAGTTCGATCACCCACAGACTAGAGGGAGCCATGAGGCCCCCCTCACCCCTCTCTGGCTTATCAAAAGTCTGCAGTCCATCTCACTCTGTGGGAAGAACCTCACCCCACCTTTTCTCACCCAAGAAAAACAAAGGAATTCCTTTGTCTCTCCTGTCTTTAAAAATGTCTCTGATAACCTCCCTTCACCCTCACATATTCTAGATGAAATAAAAACTTCAATGTGATACAAATTGATATAAAGAAAGGTTAATGTCCACAGGTTTACTTTTAAAATGTGTTTACAAGATAAAGTTTGATTTTTCCCTGTTTGATTTACTTAGGTAAAAGTTCTTTGGTTAATTTTCCTTGAAGACTGTGCACATTGTTTATCAATATGATACCAAATTATCTCTTTTAAATCTAATCTAGTCAAGAAACTAGAAATGTTATTCGTCTGTACTCTTAAGCTAAGAGTAACTGATTTCTCTGATTAATCTGATGTGGGATTTAATGTGTTGCTATGCTTAGAATAAACATGATGCACGCAGTCTAAACGGTGATTCTGAATAACTTCACGTTTCAGAGAGGAAAGTGGTAAGGTTTATTTTATTAATTAGAAACTTTATTCCTCTCATCAAAATTTAATCCCCTCTAAGCCATTCTTAAGTACTTCCCCTTTATGCAGATGAAGGTGGAGTCAACCACACCATTGGCTGAACCCGACTCCACCCCTGCCCTTTAAAACCAGAAGGCGCTAACTGCTAGCTCTCTTTCTTCGCCCCTTCTCTTTGCCCTTCGCTTCTTCTTCGCTACTAGCTTCTCTCTCTTCGTCTCCGCCTCTCTGCGTAGATGACCTGATGACCTCACCGGCTCGCCTGCATGCTTGCCCTGCTCCCCCCCCACCAGGGAGCTGTGCAGAGCTGCGACATGAGGCCTTCCCGGAAGAACACACTCTTAGACTTTAAGTCTTATCGGCGTTAAGCTTTCTTTTATTTTCACGTTACATTCTTCTTAACCAAGTTTAGACGTTTTAAAGTTTATTTTTCTTTCATCCGTCGTTAGAAACCAAAAGTTAGACGGCGTTAATCTGAAGCTAAACTACCAAAACGAAGACATCCTCCTGCCATGAGAGAGATCGAGCCATGCTTGCCCAAATCCGGAACCTGCATCCTCTCCAGCTTGCCTGCAAGACCTGAGTGGTGACCTAGGAACACCTCCTGATCCAGTGACCAAATCAACTCCGACCTGGTAGCGAACCACGAAGGAGTTGGAAGGAACAGAACCACTGCGACATTTGTGTATCCGTATAGGAGCCCTCAAAAAGGTCTGTGATGAACGCATTTGTGGCTATTAAGAGTGATGCAATCTGGTAAAGCAAGCTAAACTTACCTCTCTTCATCTATCCATCCTCCTTAAATCCTTTAATCTTCAACTTCCCTTCATAGGCCAATAAATTAGCTTAATTTCATTAGTAAACCATTTCTCACTCTGAAACATTAGTCATTAATATTTATTTAACCTCAATAATTCATCTTGTTAATAAATTGAACTGGTTACCAAGTCAAATTCATAACTTTGCTGTGACTGTTATGACATGTTCATTTTGAGGTTTCTGTAAATAAATTTATCCGTATATAATCATAAATGGGCTTCCAGTAATTTTTGTGTTTTTCATATCGAAAATGGGTAAAGAGCTTACTTCTTTCAGATTCAGACTGATAAATGATAAATAACAATAAAATACAAATAGGATAATATTCAAGGTTGTCTCAGCTTACCTTCCAAAGAAAACGCTGGGTGGTGCCCTAATTACGAGGTTTTGACTATTATTATTAATTATTAAGAATAATTATAATAATAATATTCAATATATACAACTTTACCCTATATAACGCTACAGTTGTGACTTTTTGTTGTAGTATAGTAGCTTTTTTTGTTGTGCTGTGGCTTTTTGTTGTTGTATTGGGACTTTTGTTATTGTATTGTGGCTTTGGGTTATTGTGTTGTGACTTTTTGTTCTTGTATTATGGCTTTTTGTTATTGTGTTGTGACTTTTTGTTGTTGTATTGTGGCTTTTTGTTGTTGTATTATGGCTTTTTGTTGTTGTGTTGTGACTTTTTGTTGTTGTATTGTGGCTTTTTGTTGTTGTGTTGTGGCTTTTTTGTTGTGTTGTGACTTTTTGTTGTTGTGTTGTGACTTTTTGTTGTAGTATAGTAGCTTTCTGTTGTTGCATAGTGGCTTTTTGTTCTTGTGTTGTGACTTTTTGTTGTAGTATAGTAGCTTTTTTTGTTGTGCTGTGGCTTTTTGTTGCTGTATTGTGACTTTTTGTTGTTGTATTGTGACTGTTGTTATTGTATTGTGGTTCTTGTTGTTGTGGCTTTTTGTTGTTGTGTTGTGGCTTTTTTGCTGTATTGTGGCTCATTTTGTTATTTTGTGGCTTTTTGTTGTTGTGTTGTGGCTTTTGTATTTCATTGAACCTTGTGGGCCACCGTAGCATTCCTTAGAAAAAAGAAAATAAACAAGAAAAAAAACCAGTTGATAGAAGAGCAAATAATGAAGAAATGAACTTACTAAATTGTGTTCATTTGTCTTCATGGTTAATGGCCTGTATTTATATAGTGCTCTCCTAGAGTTCCACAATTCCCATAGTAGCGCACAACACATCAATCATTCACACACTTGTTCATTCTCAAATGAACAAATTTAAGACTTAACTAGAAAAAATGTGCAACCTAAACAACAAAGTCTGGATGCATTTATTTACTTTTTACTCCAATTTTTTATTGTAAATTTTGACTTTCTGTGATCTTTTAAGAGCCTGCAAAACAGAATTGCACATTTCCACTCACAGAAAAGTACAACTAATATGTGCTGCAATTTGTAAAAAGTGCATTTAATCTCAATGATGTCTGAGTTTAACACAAAAAATGAAGAACTGTTTTGTTTTTTTTTTTTGGGGGGGGGGTTATCTGGCAAACATGTAGCAGTAAACTCAATACACATCATGTGGTAAAAAGAACAACTGTCTGAACTCTGATTGTTTTTGGATGCTGACAGATCTGTTGGCTGAGTGACAGTCTGAGACAAAACACACTCATGTTCAGCTAGTCTCTAAAAACTGTCGACCAAACAACCAAGTCACAAAATCCAGTCAAGAACATTTTTTTCCCCTAAACCAGCTTCAAGTAATAAATTGTCATCAGAAACATTTCGTGACTGAAAAGCAATTTTCAGTCTTTCTTCAATTTTTACCTCAGTTCTGACTGAGTGGGAGTGTAAAATAAAAACTGCTCTCAAACAGCACAAGTGTTTTCCTTCACATGTTTGAGTCTTAATTTACTGGAGGGGAAAAAATTCCTGCTTCTTGTCCTTCCCAGGGAAGACAAAAACAAAGACTGTTAAACAAAAGGGAAATGAGGTGCAGGGAATTACAAAAAAAGAGGTGTTGATGGACAAAATGACACAATGTGAAGAAAACACAGATTAAAGAATATGTAACCCAAAAGACACTTAAATAAGACAAAATTGATTTACATAAAGAAAAAAGAACAACTGAAGAGTGACTAGCTGTTTCTATATGCAAACATAAAAATTTGATTATTGTGGAGTCAAAACATAAACATGTAAGACAAAAATACAAATGTAAATAAGGTCAACAAAAATAAATACAACTAAGATTTAATTTTTGCAGTTTTTATGATCTGAAGCTACTGAAAAAAAATGTATAGATGAAGGAGAAACCAAATAAAAACCTGCACAATAAACCTTCATGCTCCTGCCGAGGTTTCAGTTTCTTCTGCTGTTGATTTTTAACACCTACACTTGTGGATTTGACAAAACATGCTGTTCGCTTAACTAAAAAATACAAGACCGATATGTCACTAGCTCTTTTCAAACATGAAATGTGCAACATTAATGGCTTCATCAATCTGGTAAAGCGACTGCAATCAGTCATTCACACGTCACTTTTTCTCTTAATGTTTTTTGTGCTCCACTGAAAAACGCCTGTGAGAGTGACAGAAAGCCTCAGTGCACATGTATTATTTGTTATTTGCTTGAGATGACATATCACCATGAAATGTGATATCAGAGAGCTAAACGTTTAGAGGCTGAGTAAAACACGCCTGCGTTAAAGGAAAGCAGCTATGCTGAAGCTTACTGAACTAGTTTGATTTAAGCTACTGGCATGTTTTAGTCAGCTGGAGGATGACATGATCTTTTACTTCAGCTCAAAACACCGACT
Organism: Callopanchax toddi; assembly: GCA_006937965.1. NCBI lineage: Eukaryota > Metazoa > Chordata > Actinopteri > Cyprinodontiformes > Nothobranchiidae > Callopanchax > Callopanchax toddi. The sequence goes on from SSNR01000126.1 coordinate 1,443,078, forward strand.
CCACGCTGTCACCGTTTGATGAAAAGCTGCACCAAAATTCTGCTGCAGTTTCTAATTTTCTAATGTTTTGGTGTGAACATTATTTTTGCAAGCAAATACATGCAACGTGTTAAACTAAATGTCAGTAGGTGGAACAATATTTATGTAGATGTGAGATAAAACTCAAGTTCTTTAAATAGGAGTTAGCTTTCTGTCTCAGGCAAAGTTTTTTAAAAAAAAGCAGCAGCTTTTTTTTTATTACAGGTAGAAAAGAACCATGGAGGAGGAAATGTTGGACAGCGGTGTTTCTATTTAATAATAAAATCTGTCATATTCCTCTGAACGGATGATAATGTGTCAAATTTACCCTCCCCCGCTGCTGGAGCACATATGATTGCAGCACTTCAGACTTGTGCCGTGTCAGATTTCTGTCACAAAATGTTACAGGAACGCACAAGTGGGGTAATTTGCACTTGACACCAGGACGTTTCACTCCCGTCAGATTAATAAAGACAAAGCCGTGTCTTTTATGTTACATTATGATGCATGAAACTACTGCCATGGTGCTGAAACTCTCAGTTACTTTTTCAATCTGTCTTCAAATGCATCTTCACAATGAAAAACCTCTTTGAAGATATTCACATTGCCAGAGTTTTTAACTGTGATAAGTTGTTGAAAAATGAACTTATAAGAATTTGATCAAATTTTATTTAAATAATAATTTGCACACAAAACTGCAAGATCTCACCCTGTTAGCAATCAGAGTCTAGGTTTTAAATGACTCTCTGCAACTATGTCAATTTATACTGTAGCTCAATATTAACTATAAAACAGGGTTGGACTGGCTAAGGCTGAGTAGTGGTTGCAGCCATCTTGACTTGGATTGAAATGTAAATGTACAACCAATGGAAGAATTCCTGAGTTTTTCATTAAAATCTCTTCATGAGGACGTTGCAGAGACACAACAGCTGATGCTAAAGTTTGAAGCAAACATCATGCATGGTGTGTAGAGCTCAGGATGTCTGTTAAGGATGACTTTTAGTTAAGATGACATACAATTCTAGCTCAATATTGATAAAAATGACTTGGGGTTGCTAATATTCAATTATATGTCTTAAACTAGATGTGCATCCAAAGAATCCTTTATCAAAGTTGCATTAAATCACGGCAAGTGTTTTAGGAGATAATTTGCTAACAGACAAAAAGGGTTGCTATAGTTTATGATAAAATTTTCATGTGATCAGTTAGTGTTTGAAATATGAGTTGGGGTAGATCCACAACTACTTCCACACCAAAATTTAGCTTAGATTATGTACAAAAATGGCATAATTTCCCTTTTTTTCATTGGCGAATGCTCATAGCTGTAGCCATCTTGAAAGGTGTTGACTGCAAAAGTTAATTAGTTGTAGCTGTACATCCAGTGAGTCAAAGTTTCCTTAAAATCTGCCCAGTAATTCATGATACTCTGCCCACACTGCAGAATAACCCACACATCATTTCCTGCCTTTATATATTTTATAAATAATGTTTATTAAACATCATACGAAAACATGGATCTTCTAATCAATAATCAATGCAATAGTTTGCTGATTTGTGATATGCATTATTTAAATACATTTATGAAAATACATTTCATATCAAATAAGCACAGTGTTTTGATTTTATCTTATTGCATCTGTAACATTCAGTAAACATCTCATTCTCGACTTTATTTTAAAACTGTTTGATTTCTTTGTTATTGTCCTAAATGTGCCCTAAAATGCTCCAGCACTACACACCGATCTGCTCCTGAACTCACCCTTGCTGTTAAGATATCATCTGTAGTGAAAGCATGACAACAGGGAGTGTTTTCAGGGATCTACAGTACGGTGAATGTTGTTTATACCCAGACATAAAATTACCTGTCAGTAATGGTTGAAAAGGGAGCTGAGCTATACTATTCTAATCACCTTGGCCAACGTGTCAAGAAACACCTGTCTAGCCATTTTTTTTTCCCATTCTCTGGCTGTCTTCAGTAAGACTGCCAAAATGTTGAATGGAAAAGACTCAAAAGATTTATCTGGCTGAGATACAATAAGCAGAAAATTATAAAGACTAGACTTCTATATTTTTCACTTTAGTCCAATTTGCATGGAGAAATTCTAAAAACCTTTGATGCTCAATTATAATGTCGCCTCCTGTTGTTGCGGTGCTGTCAGAAGGAAATATTTGTTTAATTTAAATAGAAATATATGTTTTAAAAAAAGCAATTTGCAAAGAAGCAGCAAGATGAATGTTACGAGCTAAACACAGCAGTCATTTAAAATGAACTGAAGCCACGAAAAAGCTAAAAGGAAAGCAAGCGAATGAATGGCCTGAAACAGGATATAATAAATAAACCTCAAAGCTTTTCTAAACCTGCACTAATTATGCTGTTATTAGGATGAGAAAATGGGTCAGACCGCAACTAGGAGAACTAAAGCTGGTTGGCTTAGTGGTGAAGATAACATTTAAAAAAGACTCCTAAATACTGTAACATCTATTACGCAACATAATGCAACATTTTGGCCTTTCTTAACACACTCAATCATATAAAAGTAGTGATGTAAGAAAAGGTAATGATTCATTGACCTAAGACAGGCTTGTTTGAGTCTTTGGATTTTTTTTTTTTTTACTTTATAGAATCAGAGCTTCTGCTTGAGGCCACTTAATTTGATCCAGTTATCATTAATTTATCCAGCTCCTTCATTAAAGTCTTGCTAATATGTGTGTGTACTAATTCTCTGCAGTATGACTAAAATCTCATGTCATGATAGGAGTAATTGTATATCTTGATAATGGTAAATGTCTCAACATAAGGCATTTTCTGTACAATCATTAAACTGTTTTTCTAACCACCACATGGAAAGTTCAATTTCTTTTTGGTATTTGAATTAGATGACCAATTTTATTTGTGTTCACCCAAACGGCCATTGCTTTGTTTAATTTTTGACAGTGTGACATCTTATTTCACACATAAAGCCTTTAATAAAGTCACATCTCTCTTCTGCTGTTTTCATCTGGAGTGAGCTCATAGTGAGACCATCATTTACTTCCTCTGTGTGTTCTGGTTGTGAAGTTGTTTTTTTGTTTTTTTTTGAAGTTCTACTCAATCATGCGTTGATATAACTTACTAAAATGTTATTTTTGCAAATTGGAGACACTGTTTGGAAATTATTCTGCTATAAGTAGATCCAGAGTGTATACGTCGCAATGAAAATATATAGTTGGTATCATGTACAGGATTTTTTAATTTGTATCAGCCAGTGTTGTATTTGTTGACGAGATGATGAAAAAATTAAAGTGTTAACAAACCTTTTTTTCAAGACGTTAACGAGACGCAGACGAGTTAAATGCAGCTCCTTGATGACATAAATGAGACAGGACGTCTGTCGGTATTCGTCGGTGCAACGAGGCGAGACGAACATGTTAATGTGTGAAGTTGTGAGACGTATTTAGGTGAACAAATTTTACTGTCAATCTTGTGAACTTTTATTGTGAAGGGGTTGACCATTTGACTAGTTCCAGGGCGGTCAGTCTATTGTCTCTCTGGCTAATCAAATGGCTATTTATTTAAATAATCCTTGACAGCTTGTGACAACCCTGCCGATTGATTCCATATCATGTACTTATTTAATCAAATCCACGCTCAGTCGTTTGTTTTTTTTTTTGTTTTACAAAAAATGTGCAGCTACATTCAAACCTCTGATGAGATAATGGCTAGGGCTAGGCTAACGAGCTTTTAGTGATTTTATTCAATAAACAGCAACATGTCTTTGTTATAATTATGGCCGAACGTTAGACCAACTCTTCTAGCGTTGATTGAATACTTTGGTTATTGTAGTTTTGTTGATTTTGGATGTTTTTTGTTACTTTTCCTGTTTAAAGCCAAAACTAATACACTAAATACACCGATAGGTTGTTGTGAGTGATTCTAATTTCCAACGTATCAATCTAAGTTACATTGTTAAAAAATTAATACTGTTTTGACTAAAATCAGACATTTTTGAGATTTTGTCAACAAAAACTGGACTAAAACTTTCACATATAGACATGACTAAAATGTGACTAAAACTAATCAGCATATTAGTCCAAAAAACTAAGACTAAAACCAAAGTTGCTGCCAAAAACCACACTGATATCAGCAATGGGCAATTAGAAAACAGAGACTACTATGACTCACCAACACAGAGTGGAAGTGGGCTGTCCCAGGCCCTCCTCTCCCCCCTCAGACAGGTGAGGACCTCAGGGCCTTTTAGAGTGTAGCCTGGGTCACAGCTGTACGACACGGTGCTGCCTGCAAAATGACCCTTGTCCTCCCGCTTGTAGCCGAACTGGGGAACACCTGGATCCTCACACTTAACTAGTTCAAAACCTATAAAGGAGTCAAAGGAGAGAAGGCAGGTCAGAGAGAAAGAGATAAAACAAGTCTGATTGAATGTGGAAAAAGTGGTAAAAAGAGTCAAAAAATTAGATACAATCAAAAGTTAATCAAAGAAAACTGGTTACTTACTGGTAAAGTGTAATTCAAAGCCTTTACTGGTGTTTTCTGCATTGCTGATGAACTCCAGCCACATGGAGCTGGAGGTAGAGTTTAAGGTTGTGTCCAGGAGCTCGTTGCCTGTAAACACCCCCAGGAGGCGAGCCTTATTGCTGCTGCCATCAAAGACCTGGAAAAGACAGAGAGGTAGAGTGTGGAAGGAATCATTAAGCGTCATATATGCCAATAAAGCTGTGTGTATAACCCTGACGTACTTTGAGTATGTCATCCTCCTCCAGTCTAAAGTCCCGTGCTCTTAGCTGGATGCCTTTGCCAGGCTGTGTCTGAATAGAGTAGATGCATTCGTGGTTGTTGCCGTAGTAACCAGGGTAGTTGGGTGAGAGCAGCACCCCTTGCATGCCAGTCACGGATGAGCCACATTCAGCTAGAGGAAAAGAGAGGGAGCAGAGATCCAGGCGGAGACAGACAGAGGGAAGGAGAAGAAGTGGTGTTGGAGAGAGCAGAGGACATGTCAATTGCTATATGCTTGAAACTCAGAGTGTATTTATTCATGCTGCCATGCACAGGGAGATGGGAGAGGTGAGGGGGGGGGGGGGGGGGGGGGGGGGGGGGGGGGGTGTACGGTCACTGACTGTACCTGAATGTTGAGTGGCACATCATCATAATCACACCGCAATCTGAATATGATTAACTGTAATTTCAGCTCTATTTGAAAATAGCTATTCATGAGTCACATCAGGCAAAAAAAAAAGTCAAAAAAGGACAACATTTTCTAGAGCAAAATAGCTGCCAGAATCAAAATGACCACTGATGTATCCGGGCTTTTAACTCTGAGCTATAATAAGGTAAGAAAATGAGACAGTATTGATGGAGAAGTAGTGGCTTACTTAAATAGGACAGACTCCAAGAAAAGTATGGAAATGTGCTTCTTCACTGCTGAACTTCAAAGGATTCAGAAACATCAAAAAACTACAAACTTACAGCCTGAAGCTACACACAACTTATCAGGAAGTAAAACAAAGTTATTTACATGAATTTTTGTCTTTGATTTAGTTTAACTTACCTAAAAACCCAAAACAAACATCAACATCACTAATAAAAGTAAAGTGCAATACAGTGTAAACATTCCCATGAATACATGGCTTCCTCTTGTTTTCATATACGATCACATTTCAGCTGTGCTTTTACTAAATCCCACTGAGACATTTGAAGGACAAACACATGATTGCCAAGATCCGCCATTTAACTATGATTGCAGCCATTAGCATCCAATTCATTTTCATATCAACAAATAAACACAACAGTAAATGTTTGTTGTGTCATAAAATCAACACACTGACCTAAATCTTGACCTGTCGTTTTCCAAAGCATTAAAAAACAAGTAGCATCAATAATTACTGTATTTCAGCTTTTTGATGTCATTCTCATTAAAACTGTTGCCCTATATAATTTGGACAAAGTCACGCAGGCAGTCTCTGGGAAGCTATCCAATAAAGAGACAAAGCGTGGGCGTACAGAGAGACGTTAATGAGGCGGATTCCAAAGAAAACTACAATGTATCAAACATAATTGATGGGTCTGTAAATTGCCTAATTTGTGTAAGTTTGTGAAGTACGTTGGGATGAGATGAGGAGGGTACGGGGGAGGGGAGTCAAAAAGTAAAATATGTGACTACCTACCAACACACCTTGGCAGAGGGGAGCTCCACACTCTCCTTCTGCCCCCTAAACACACCACCCTCGCTGGACCCTCCAGCCTGTAACCTGGGAAACAGGAGAAGATGAGGGCGTCGCCAACGCCATACTGAAGGCCCTTTCTGGTGCTGTAAGGGGGGATTCCAGGGTCCTCACAAGGCTCCAAATCATACTCTGAAAAACACACAAAATAAACACCTTAACACACAAAAACTGCTACATTAATATGGTAATAATGCTGCACTTTTGAGGATTTGAAACATTTAAATCTGCAGAGTAGACCTCTTGGTGGTCTATAATTAAGTGAAATTATAAACAGAACCAATTAAATCTTTGCAATCCTTTCAAGTTGATCCATCAAGTGCAAAAACAAAACAAAATAAATCATTTCCTTTAAAATCCAAGGTTAAACTGAATAACTGAAAGACCAAAAATCCTTTCATTGATTCTTAAGTAAAAAAAAAAAAAAACAATAACCAGGAAAACTCAGACAGTTATAAATGAAACTATTCGCTAGCTAATTTAACAGAAAAATCATGATTTTCTATTTTTATTGTATTGTGTAAATATGTAACAATATAAAAAATAAAAAGAAGAGATACAATTGGCACCATCTCCACTGCCTATGTAATCTACTAAAGGAATAAAGGTGTATACAGGATTTGATAAAGCCTGCTTCGGGGAATGCACTAATCCTGTTAAGGAGGTCTTGTTGTATCAAATATGAGTCACATGGTGTTATAGGGATACGATTATTAAAGAAATGCCTTAAATTGGACTTGGAGAGTTTTTAAACCACCCTAAAACATAACAACAACCATCTTCTCAGCCATCACAGTGCCAGGATTACTTAACTTCAAATCAATAACAGTAGGCTGTTAGTAATTAGTTACTATTATGTAAAGTGTTTTTAATTTATGCTAAAATATGCAGAGCAAATGAGCTCAGTGACTAAAGGATTTTTATGCTTTTCTGTGACTTTTTCTTCAAGTTGAATCAGTTCTCTTGGTATTAACCAGTGTTCAAAAGTCCTCTAATCCCCCCTCCTTAAGTCTTTCTCCCTTCTACGTCACAAGCATGACTCAACACCAAGTGTCCCAGTTTTCCTCTCTGAGTTGTCAAAGACTAAATTTACTTTATTCTCACCTGAGAAAGTAATGTTGAACCCCTCGTATGAAACAGAGAAGTCGGAGAGAAAGCGGATCTGCGCTGTGTAGTTTCCGAACAGGCCGGCGCTGAGGGGCGGGGGCAGCGTGGAGCCCGTCAGCCTCCAGAGGGGCTGAGAGAAACTACCGTTCTCTGTTACCAACAAATGGTCATGAGGACTCTCAAGGTGGAAGGTGTGGAAGGAGAACTGCACACCTGATCCAGAAAAGAAGAAGAAGAAAAACTCCATTAGGGAAATGAGTTTGGACATTTGCATAAATGAGAATCTTGCTTGAATCTGGAATGTAGGAAAAGAAATCAATATATTGACTGAATCTTATATTCACTCAAGTATTCATGTAAAACACAACATTCTCAGTTTCATGCTGCATACGGAATGAGGTCTGTGTCCTCCTCGGCATCTACTTATCAAACACATCGCTGCGGAGTGAGCGTCTGCAAATAAGGCTGTCAAACCGATGCGAGAGTTCGACCAAAAGGGACATGACTGGAAAGTCATCCCGTGGCACTGTAGCCCCAGGCCAGCCTCTTAGCACTCCAGTCTCACAAAGACAGCTTGTTCGGCTAAATAAGAAAAGGCCACTCGGTGGGGGATGGGGGTGGGCGGTGACATTGTGAGGAGAATTAAATCCGACTGCTGCATGTTTTGACACAGGATTTCTTTCAGCGCTAACCTTTGCCATGGGAGGTCTCGATTATCCACGTGCAGTTCAGGTTGTGTGGATAAAAGTCAGGGAAGCCAGGAGACAGGATGGTTCCAAAGTTGCCCTGGATATAACCTCCACATAATGCTGGTAAAAAGAAACAGAGAAGGAAGGATGAAGAGGAGAAAAAACAACTGAGGGACAAGTTAACATCTCCTGAAAGTACCACAAAAGTTGTCTTTGTATTTACAGTGTGGTAAAAGGCATTTTATAAGAGGTGCCCTTCAAGTAACAAGGAAAGTGGTATTATCAATATTAGTAGAGTGGGCAGGAATCAATACGATCCTCAAATATAAAAGCATTTACAGATGAGGAAAAGGCAAATATCCTAAAGGGTAGGATCACTGTTGTACATATAAAATATGTAGGAAGCAGAAACTTGAACCTCCTGAGAGCTGAACTTTGTAAGAAGTTCAAAAATGTTATCTGAAACATTTCACTATTTAAAAAATGTGAATAATAACAGGTGTAAGTTGAAAAGAATAAAAGCCCTCATATGAAGACAGCGGGTCTCAGGAGGTTAAATCTAAACAAGAATCACTTATAGAAGTGTTATCACCTCGTATGGATTTTGTAATGGCTCAGAAACATATAATTTTTTAAATGTGATGCAATATGAAGCAAAGTGCTGAAGAGGATGTTTCATCTGTAACAGCACAACAATAAATTCAGCTTTAATCCCATTTATGAGGAGGGAGAAATCTGCCAGCCAGCTATTCATTTCTAGGTCAATATTATGGAACGTACCATCACAGCTAGGCAGGGGGCGACTCCACTGAAAATTGGGTTCACACTCCAAAGGCTCGGCGTCGCTGAGCGTGTACCCAGCGTCGCAGCTAAATGTCACCAAAGCACCCACGTAGAAGTCATTGCCGTGTCGCTGTCCATTTACAGGTATGCCGGGATCCACGCAGTGATCTGACTGTAGCTGCAGAGCTGGACAGGAATGGGACGATGGAGAGAAAATAGGGCAGAAATAACAAAAACAATCAAAAACAGACACACTGAATCTCCATGTACAGCGTAATTAGGCTTACAGCATCTTGTTTTCAATAGGTCAAGAGATGATGTAAGGATCGTACGTGCTTTTATAAATCAACCCTGGTAAATAATTCACATGATTTTCTGTTTTTAACAGGAACCAATAAGAACTTTCACAGCTCTGTTCCTCTACACCTTGCGTAGTTTGTGCAGCAGTCCTCGTAGTGAATAATTGAAGCATGGCAGGGATTTTTTCCACAGAGGAAGTGCAAAAGGTTAGCAGTGTGTGCCACACAGGTAGAAATGAAAGCAGCGTAGCCTTGAGCATGGCGTTTCACAGTGAGAAGAGACTGTTTTAAGTGAGAAGGTGTGTGTGACAGTGTTTTATGCCTGTCAGTGCACCAGATCAAGTGGGTATAGAAAGCAGATGGCTGAATGGTTTCGGGTGAAACCCAGAACCTACAGAGGTCATCTTTACAGCCGAGAGCAGGTAGCAAGCAGCTCCTGCCTAATGGATTCACTCCGTCAAGCCTTTATCTGGATGTGCATTTAGCTGTGCACCTTCGGACTGCGGGGGCTCTTACTTTCATAACGTATACGGAAGCCGATGTCAGAGTGGCTCTTGTCGGTGGTGAAGAGGAGATACAGGAAGTTGGAGGTGCTGATGAGGAACTGGGGGACCTGGGTGCCCTGGTAACTCCCAATTAGAGGTGAAGAGGGAAATCTTCCATCCCTTACCTCCAGAACATCATAGTTGACCTCAGTTCGAAACCTGAAATAAATAAACAGTTCACAGCATTTCTCAGTGAAAACACTCTAAGTGGAAACTGTTTACCTGAATGTGGGTAAAAAAGAATCATATTTAATACATGACACAGCTTTTGCTGAGTATTTAATATTCTGGATGAGCATAATCATCATTTTGTTTACATTTACAATCTGAAAACAGTGAATGCAAAGATGAAGACAAACAGCTGTTTTTGCAGCACATTCCAGGAAATAACAGGGTTCAGATAATTATTAAGTTTCCTCAGTTTGTGTTACATTACAAAGACATATATGTTTTATTATTCTAATCTATGATTTCTAAGAAATCTCTAAAAATCTGGCTTTAGAGTCCAGACATGTGTACTGTGTGTGTGTGTGTGTGTGTGTGTGTGTGTGTGTGTGTGTGTTTCTGGTTTTGTTGCCAGAGCAACACCATCTTCAAAGCCATGGATAAATAGCTTGGTTCCAGAACCATGTCATCTAAATGAAATGGTTTGTGATATTTTATTGATGTTACATAAAAATTAAAGAGCAACAAACATTTATGCTGCATTCATTTTGCATGGTGGGATGTCATAGCAGGAATGAGGAGGGATGAGCTTTACTGAAAACATTAATGCAGCATCTGATCCTATAACTGTCTGTCAGTGAACAACGTGACAAGTTGCTTTCTTATCATCTCTGTGGTCTCATCTGTGCAAACTAGAAGAGAGTCTGTGGATAATTGCGAGGTCGGGGGATACAAATTAAATAAATGCTTAAAGCACTTCTCTAAAAAAGCACAATAAATCCGAGACCGTGGTTCTCAACCGGAAAGGGATGGTTTTCCAACTCTGGGTTGGGGGAGAGGTCCTACCTCAAGTGGAGGAGATTAAGTTTCTCGGGGTCTTGTTCATTAGTGATGGAAGGAGGAAGCGGGAGATATGTGTTGCTCGTTCCACAGATAGTAAAGGTTACTAATCAGACTTTTTCACAAACACAAATGTCCTCCATGTCTTTAGTTTATAAAAAAACTGTTTTACCACCTCAATCACTCATCCATACCAGACTGAGATGTTTTTTTTTATTCACACCCTGACTTGTTTGGCTATGAGAAGAAGCTGCTTGACATTTAAGTACAATTATTAATGATCAGTGAATGTTCATCTGAAGGTAAAAGGTTACAGAAAGTGAGAGTAGGTAAAGAAATAAAGAAGTGATGTTGAAACACTGAAAGGGCAGAAGAAGCTATAAATAGAAAGAGAACAGCTGTTTTGAGAGAATCAAGCAGTCTGGCATTAAATAAGTTGCTATCTTGGTGACTCACTTGTCGAAGATGATCTTGATGGGGTAGCCTGGAGGAGCCTCGATGATCCATTCACAGTTAAGGGCCTCCTTGTATAGTTCTGGCCATCCAGGGGAGAGAATGATCCCACTGGGAGCCTTCAGATCTCCTCCACATGGGGCTAACGGCAGGAGGGGAAAATGACGAGAGAGAAAGACAACTGAATTATGCATGTCTGTCCCAGGTGATGTATGACAACGTCTATTGATGATTTCTTGCATTAGCAAGAGCTCCTCCCATTTATTTGACTGCCAAGCTCCATCTAATGCAAAACGGTGACAGCTCACTTCAAGGTTAAACTTCTCTCTCACGTACATGCTTGCCGGTCCACATGTGTCAGTTTGAGAGCGTGCGTTTACCCACTCCTGTATGTATAGTATTCCTTCTCTATGCTGCCTTTTTACATGCATCATCAAACCTCTCATATAAAGGTGCTGCTGTCATGCCCATCAGGAAGAGAAACAGAAAACAGAGTGTCTTTGATCGTTCACACAAAAGACACTTAAGAACAGCGGCCTCTCTCCTGAACCCTCATCTCTGTTACGGCTCACTTTGTCAGGCTTCTCTTTAACTGCCTATCTTTAACCAGAACACACAGGGATAGTTGAGTGCTTCGGTCCAGTGCCAGCTTCCTCCTCCCTTTGAAGTAGAAGGATTTAATCAGCCAACTCAACATACTGAAGGACATCTATGAAGCGCATTATGCTACAAACGTGCAGCTATGATAGACGGTCTCCAGAGAATAAGAAGCTGCTGAGAAACGCAGGAGGGACTGCAAGTTTTAATATTGGTTTATCTTTTGCATATTATAGACGGAGAACTTGATTAGGCCCCTTAGAGTATATGCCATGTCTGCAATTACATTGATTTGCTGCTGATGTCTGAAAACCTCGGTAAATGCTAAGCTTTATCTGAGCTTTGCCAGCTATACGGGCATTTTCTGGTTTGCTGGAAATAGTTTATTGATTATTAAGCCAGGAAGGGGTGAATGGAACGCTCAGCAATCTGTATCTGCACGGCATGTCTGCCGTATCAGATACGTCAGAGAACAAAGCCTCTGGATCAGGTAAGCTTCATCACTATCTGATCTCAGATGCCAAAGAAATAAATCATCATTACCTTATTACAGCTGCATGATTAATTAAATAAAGTTAATTTCTTAACGGTTTGTTGATACAATTTTATCTGAAGCTGCTCGTCTTTCACTCACCTTCACAACGAGGAACTGCGTTGTCCCAGACGACGTTGCCGTCCTTTAGAATGCAGGATATGGTCTGAGAGCCGTGGGTCTTAACGAAGCCCTCCTCACAAACGAACGAGATGGAGCTGCCCAGCTGAAGGCTCTCACCAAAACGCTTTCCGTTGACTGGCACCCCTGGATCTGGACATTCGTTGTGTCGAAAAGCTTCAGGAGATAAAAAAGTGAGGGTGTGAGGAAACTGCTAACTTAAGATATTAAAAAAATTACGGTATTTACCATGATTACCCATTGAGTTGGGATACACAATTTCTCATCTTGAACTGAAATCACAATGGGAACACTGCAATGTGACTCGTCAAAATAAGAGCATCAAGGGACGCTCAAAGAAAGCTTCAAACTGCAGGGTGCACCAGACTGTAGGCTATATGATCTTTGTTTACTTCACCAATATTTTATGTCCTTGGATAGTTTTGAACCTATGAACTGAAGTAACCTAAAAAACAATTATGTTCTCTGATTTTGTAAAGTCGAAAATATCCAGTTCACATTTTGAGAAGATCACAGTTACTAAATTACATCAACAGGCGATGTTTTGTGATGGTAAAATAAAAATCATATTACAATAAATATACACAGGTTTAGTTAGCATTCAGACATCATTTTAAATCATATACAAACCCAAACCAAAGAAACTTATTTAACAGTTAAATGAGTCACATTAAAAGGGACATTCTGACGTTTCGTTGTGACATCACATCCTATGCTGCTGGTTTGTTTTGTTCATTGACATTAATGATGAGGATGATAATAATTATTATGAAAATCAGTGACTTTTTGGTAAATATTTGTCCAACTTTTACTTGCATCAACATTTTAAAACAACATAAATTTAACCTCCACAAGGGCAGAAATGCAGTCATTCAGAAGACATAAATTATGTTTGTGAAGAGGAATGGGACAGTATTGTTCTGATTATTGGTTTTCTTTTATTACACTGTTTTTCTGATAGTTTGGAACTAAATTAAAATTGAAAGAAAAATGTGTTTAATTTGATTTCACACGTTTACAGCAACTTTTTGCAACCACACACACACAAAAAAAAAAAACCATCAAATATAATAAAAGAATAATAAATAATAATTTCAGGGTTTAGGCCTGGAATTAATATAACATTATTTTAGTTGATAAATTAATTAAAATTTCTGGGTAAAATGTTTAACATTTTGCCATGTCACAATACAGAAATAATAAAACAAGTTTCCCTTCAAAACTTTTTCTCCTTTTCCCTACTGTAAGCCTTTAGCTATGTCAGCTTGGAACAACAAGGAATTAGTTTAACTTATCCTCATTGATTCACTCTGCTGCAGTGATTTTAGAAGGTGAGCAGCCGTAACGTAAAGCAAATCATCAGTTCCAGATGACACAGCTGTTGAAGTAAATAAACAGAAACATCTGTTGTCTCGTCTTTAGAAATGTATCCATCAGTATTGATTAAAATTCAACTTGAAACTGGACAGAAAGACCAGGATAACAAGCAGACCAGTGAGGAAAGTCATAACCCCGGTAAAAAGGCATGTAAACAAATACATCATCTGCCCCACCATCTCTCTCACTTAGTCTCTCCTGTACACACAAATATTTGGTGACACACGTAGGTGTTGATGAATCCCTCTTCTCTATCCATTGGACCCAAACAGAGTGCCTGCTGCACCTCATCCATCACCAATATCTTATTTATTAACGCGCCAGAAATTGCCTCAATACTGTTTGGCATGTCCTTAATTAACAAAAATGATGGAAGTTGTGTGCTCGGCCCAACAGCCTCTTAAAACTGTCACACAGTTAGATGACACTGTTCACAGGAACAGACCGTCATCTTCAATTAACTTCTGTTAAGACTTTTTTTTCCCACCGTGGTGTGTTAGCTATTTATTTATTCATATCACTTGTTAATTAATGCATTAGCACCGTGTGCTGTCCACATTGTGCCTTTACACAGGCACATATGCATAGAGGAGCCATAAAGCTCTCAGGAAAGACTGAGGTGTTATTTTAGCTACAGTAAAGGTTGAGTATTCTGAGAATGTCAGCTTAAAGCTGCAATCAAAGTGCACAGGGTTTGATGTGCACACACTAGATCTGCAGCAACACTACTAATATCTATAAAAAAGCCTCATGTGGTCAGCACGAGGCTTTCTGCACAAAGGTGTTTGGTTTGAGATGTGGTCTAATGCTACATTCAAGCTGACTGCTCGGTAGTACATAGACAACAAATATGATAAGCCTGCTGCCAAACCCTCAGTATATCCATGAAATAGGTTTACCAGCATGCAAGCAGTGTTTCCTGAGACAGAGTACAAAAGCTGCAATGAAATTTCTCAACACTCTGCAGTTACCAAGAATGGAATATAATGAGCACTGCCACAAAGTGTCGGTTAGGGTTAGTACGTCTTTATGCCAGTTTTATTTTCATGTCAAGTATTTATTTAGATGGGATAGACAGGGGGGTTGTCATTTTCGGGAAGTGAGTTATTGATATTTGTACACATGCAAATGCTGTGTCAGTTTTTGTGACAAACTTTAAGGACTTACTGGTAAAGGTGATGTTAAAGCCCCTGTCTGTGTACGTATGGTCAGTCAGGAACTCCAGTCGAGCCACGTGGCCGCTTGTTGTTATCGGAGGAGGCAGGGAGTCTCCAGAGAACGTGCCCAGGATGGGAGACTCAGCCTGAAATGAAAGATTTACACATGACATGAAAGCAAGCATGACATCTTCTCCACTAAAGCAGACAGATCAAATTACCAGCAAGTCCAACAAATATATCATAAAGGTTGTTTAGCTTGTACACATAATTACATAAAGTGCTATTTCTAATAATAACCCCAATAGCAGATACATAAGTCAATAAAAAGTCACATTCAGAGGTATTTAAGGTAGATGAAAACAACCTTTCCTCCATCCTTGATAGAGAGGAAGTCAAATTGTTTTTCCATGCTGAGGTCGTTGAAGGCCAGATTGATTCTGCTCTCAGGGTTGGTGATGATGAGCCACACACAGTGCATGTTGTTCCCGTACTCCTGGGGGTAGTTGGGAGAAAGCAGCACCCCGGAAGGAGTGGTGAAGTTGAAGAAGCAGGAGACTGAAGGAATGATGAAAACACACACAGATAAATTGAGTTGAGGAGTTAGAAATACAATACACTACCCAGAATGAGCAGTTAGGACACTGGAAATACAGAGCAATTACTTTTCTGACTACAATACAGTATGATTTGATTCATTTTATTGGATTTGTAGAAATACACCTCAAAGACCCACATTCTGAAGACACCTAATGGTTCAGAAAGGAAATCCAATATCAAACACTGACAAAATAACTACCAATTTGTTGCCTCGTAGCATAAGCACATACACAATGACAGCAGCTGTAGTTTCACACAGAAATCACTGGAAATGAAAAGAAAAATCCTATACAGTATCAGTTTCATCAACCAGCTGGCTGAGGTGTTTTAGACAGGCCTGGGTAGAGGAGGTGTGATTTCCAAAGAGAGCCCCTGGATGCACACATTAGACTTTATCTGACAGTAGGAGAAGGAAATCTTTAAGCAAGCCATGTGGAATGACAACAATAACAGAAGCTTAAGTTAAAAACGCTCCAAACAGGTAAAGGGGGTGGGGTGGGGGGGGGGGGTGTCACTGTTCCTGATCTCAAAAATAAAAAAGAGGTCTCCAGTGGACGTTTTTATCAGGTAATCTCAAGTTAATTCTGGGTGGTCTGAGAAAACTAGACATGTTCTGAAACACAAGCCCAGTACTGACAGCGTTATCTACACCTGATGAACTCAACGATGGAGCTCCAAATTTCATGGATCTTTAATGAAACAACAAATATTCTAGATTTGTAATGTTGGGAAAAAATGCAGAAATGATGGGCTTACTTCAATAAATTAAGAACTGAATTAAATACAGTGGTGTGAAAAACTATTTGCCCCCTTCCTGATTTCTTTCTCAATCACTTTTTCACACAGGGCCATGTAGGTTTGGATTTTTTTCTCCCTAAATAATAAAAACCATCATTTAAAAACTGCATTTTGTGTTTACTTGTGTTATCTTTGACTAATAGTTAAATGTGTTTGATGATCAGAAACATTTTGTGTGACAAACATGCAAAAGAATAAGAAATCAGGAAGGGGGCAAATAGTTTTTCAAACCACTGTATATTAACTCTGGGACAAACAATGAGGCAAATATAAGCATGATTCATTGCATCAACATGGCTAACGATTGTATGCTAACTACACAGAATCTATTTTCCAGCAATGCACAGCTAAATTCACTTTGCGCTCAAAGTTTATCACAGTTTTTGGTCCATCCTATTGTCTTATCAATAACCCAACAGAGAATATTATCTGCATGATCAGCTCTGTTCCTCCTCAGCTGCTAACTCGCTCATTTTCTGTGTTTGTCATTCATTGTGTTAATTAGCTAATAATCTTCCCTATTGTTCCAAAATCCACAGTCTCACTGTCAGAAAAACTGTGAGGATAATCTGATCCTTCATTATGCAGCCATCCACTACACTCCTCTGCCCAGTATTTACTCAACCCCGTCAGTGTCGTCATCAGACCTGACTTACAAACACAGCTGGGTTTCTTAGCCGACCACTGGTTGTTCTTCTGACAGGTGATATTCTTCTTCCCCACCAGCTCAAACGCGGGCAGACACTCAAAGTAGAGTCGGTCCCCGTGACGAAAGCCGGTCCCTTCACGTTTCCCATAAGCTGGAATTCCAGGATCTCCACAACTGCCTTGGTCAATTTCTGAATAAACAGAAATGAGAGAATATTAAGACTGTAATGAAGACGAATGACTATTACAGGCCTAGTATTCCTTAAAGGAATGCATATCACCTGCTGCCATCTGTGGCAGAGTTTTAAACAGAGATCATTTTATGTTGAGAAATAATGACTTTTAACTGGTTTAGTCAAATGTTGAAAATAACTATATGTCATGAATGAGCTACTGTCACATATAAGCTTTGCTCAATATCTGTAAAATTGACTGACTCATGACTGACTGAGTCATCTTTGTGCTTGTTAGTGTTGGTTATACTTCCTTGCATCAGGTTGACTCCAAACATCATTGATCACTTCCTGAGAGTTTCATTCAAATCTGTTCAATAATCCATACAATATTTTACTAATAGTCAGAAAGAGTTGACTCAAATACTTAATGGTAATTTTTAAGCAAACATCTCACACAATGTGTAGCACTCAGAATATGTATTAGGGGTGAGTCTTGGCTACCTAAATCCACCCTAAAATCTATAAAAGTGACTGAGTAAGTCATTGTTTGTCTTGATTAGCTGTAGCAGCCATCCGATGATTACTTTCTGAGTTTCATTAAAACAGGTCCAGTGATTCGTGAAATATTTTTCAAACACTCTAAACACACACATGCATGCACAATACACACAGGTAAATAAGAAATAATAGAAAAACACCTTTCAGGGATGGGTGATAATAAAGTGTGAGTGAAATTCTCAGTTCAGCTGAGGATTACAGCTGTGGAGATCATTTAATTTTTTAAGCTATTTTTCAGAAAAGAGAAGCTTGTGACAATAGACAATTCTTGTGCTTTGATACAGAAAAAAATAAGTCATTCATCAAAACATGGCTGTGTTATAAACTCTATTTTTCTTTTCTTTTTTAATAGAAGAACAGCTATACTGTAGGTTTATCCAGGGTATATATTTAGTGTCAATGCTAGAGTTATAATACAATTTTTCCACTGATGAATAATCATTTACTTCCTAAAAATATGGATTATATTTTATGCTATTAACTCAACAAGAAGGACAAAAACATTTGACTCAGATGGAAAAATACACCCATTATCATAAAAGGCTTTTTTTTAATCACAAAAACATTTTAAAATTGTGCTATCCCATTAAAATGAGTCAATAAGGAATGGGATTCAGTACATGTACAGTATATTATTATATTTAACTTTCACAGCATGTCCCGGTTTGATTCAATCACAAAAATATAATTAAATACGAATTCATACAGACTCAGTGAAAAGTGTTTTTTCTCTCCACATAACAGTGGGACTTTAATCATTCTTCCATTTGCTGATCATGTGTTTGTGTTTCTCTTTAATGTGTGCAGCAGAGTAGCGTCTCTCTAATCTTGACCCCCATCTGGATTCGAATGTGTCCAGCTCCTCGCTTTAAGACAAATGTTCTTGCTTCTGTTAGAGGCTGACGGGAGCATTTTCAGACTAGCTCACAAACTTAACTTCACCTTTACAAACACCCCTCTTCCCTGAATCCACACATGCCAATGCCATTATCACAAGATTAATGCTCCCAGCCTTTTCCGTTCACTCGCTCTTCTCCCTACTTTTCTAAGTTTGAAGATTGCAGATGGAAATGCTGAAGCATCCTATTGAGGCATCTGGAAGACACAGCGAATAAGCTCATCCATCCAGGAAATGATGGCGGGGCCTAATATGATTTTAAATCGCACCAGGGGTGATGCTCAGTATAAATCCATACCCAGCCCTAATGATGATCATCATTTAGAACACATACTTAGAGCTCACTGCTGGTTGAATGTATAGCTGTCCTAAGGCAGCCTCAGACAAAAGACAACTCATTGATCTTACATGGAAGTCACCTTTAAAGGGGGGGTGATGAGAGACAGTTGAGCCTGAGAGAAAAATGTTCCAGATCTGACAGAAAGCACATCTCAAAGAATAAGTCAGCTATGAGGTACAATTATGTGTACACACTAATGGAAATGCAAGTAAAAAGCACTGCGGTATAAAGAGAAGGTCTCTCTGCCTCCTGGGTTCCCACAATTAGAACTTCAGGGAGTACAGTGGTAATAAATAAGTCCTTTGAAGCCTGTGTGTTCACTTTTCATAGAATATGTCTTTATATGCAAAGATATGTGTGTGTTATATAAAAGAAACACAACTGAATTCAATTATACTCACATAGAAGAAAGCGGACATGAGGTTCTTGTTTTTGACAGTCAAGGAGAGCTCAGAATACCATGAATAGCAGCACTGCCTTCTCTGAAGGCCAAGCGTGACTTTATTAGTCGAGTTAAGCTATTTTATCCAATAAATCATGTGATGCCTCAATAAGATTTACACACTCACAATTCGACTTTTGCATCAAAATGTATTTAAAGCATATAAATCTCATTTAGGGGAACATAATCAGCTGTATATCGTCTGTAAAATGGCAGCCAACTATTCATGTTCTGCTTTGTTAGATTATTACAAGATAAGAAGTTCAACCTTTAAAAAAAACGAAGTACATGTTCAACATTTTGAACTCTCACCTACAGTTAGAACTGCAAATACCACCTCAGATCGAAGTGAAGCCAACACTGCAAGTTGCATGAGTGAGCATCCAGACTACACACTCACCAGCCACTTTATTAAATACACCTGCTCAAATGCTTGTTAACACGATTAGCTAATCTGCTAATGAGAGCAACTTGATACATATAGGCCTCTAGATGTGGTGAAGTTCAATCTGAGCATCAGAATGAAGAAGAAGGGAGGTTTAAGGCTGGTCTGAGTATTTTGGAAACATCCGACCTAATTGGAGGGTTTGAAAAAGAAAGAAAATATCCAGTGAGCAACAGCTGTGTGAATGAAAATGTCCTGATGCCAGAGGTCAAAGGTGGATGGACAGATTTGTTTAGAATGATAGAAAGACAACAGTAACTCAAATAACCAGTGGTTCCAAACAACATCTGCAGAAGACATCTCTGAACCACAACGTGTTAAACCTTGAAGCAGATGGACTACAGCAGCAGACCACACCAGGTGTGTCTCCTGTCTGCTAAGAACAGGAAAGTGAGGCTACAATTCACACAGGATCACCAGAACTGGACCAGAAGAGACTGGAAAACGTTTCCGTGTCTGATGAGTCTCAGCTTCAGCTGCAACATTCAGATGGTTAAGTCAGAATTTGGTGGCAATAACATGAAAGCTGGCAGCTAGGAGTGTAACGATGTTTTCTTATCCCTCTTTGGGTCTCTTAGTAATAACTGAGTTTTGTTTAAACTCCACAGTCTTCCTGAATATTGTTGCTGACCATGTCCATCCCTTTATCACCACAGTAGACCCATCTTTTGTTGGCTTCTTTCATCAAAGCTCAGATCATCTCAAAATAGTTGCCTAAACATGACAATGAGTTGACCGGACTCCAGTGACCTCCACAGTCACCAGATCTCAATACAGTTCAGAAACTTTGGGACGTGGTTGAACCTCTGATGAATGTTTCCAACACATTGTTGGATCTGAAGGTATAAAGAGAGAACACTAAGAGTCTGAATCAGTATTTGAAAGTACAATAGGATCACCAGAGCCTCTATGATGTCCTGATGTTGATTCATGGTTGTTTTGGCAGCTTTTCTTGATACATACATTGGTCCAAATATGTAAATGAGACCAAATGGTTGTACTGACTCATTCTCTGTGTTCTTATGGAGTAGTAAAGTGTCTGAGCTCGCTATTAATACTTGGCTGCAAGCATTGCACTTACAGAAAGGCAGAGGCCACTGCTGAGAGTGTGTTAATGTGTGTATATGTGTGTGACCTACACCTAAATGTATAGAAAAGTGTGTGAGTGTGTGAAAACTGATTTTACTGTATTTGCAACTAAACTTGATGATCAGGCTTAAAATACAAGTAATTGAAAATGCAAATGAGATTGTGGCTCCTCCAATCTGGGAGGTGAAGTGTTTCAAAGCGTCTCTTCCCCTTCATTAAGTAGAACTCATTGTTTTAATTACACTTTGCTTCAGTATGCTGCTCCACTTTCTCTGCTATTTCTACTGATGAAAAACAGGAACGTGTGGGCAAAGAGAAAGACTCGCTGAGAAAGAAAGAGGTGAAAAGTAGACCCCTCTAGAAAAAAAGACCCCAGTCAACATCCTACACCCACAATGATTCAACACACATTCTCACACGATCACTCCTTCTTCATCTTTACACTTTAACACAAAAAAACAGCCTGTTACTCCAAAGAAACATTAGGATCAGGCAGTGGGACGGACACATTGGATATTAATGAATGTTTAATGATTGTTTCTGACCTCATTTTTGTCCAATGAATCAAACATGATGCAGGTAATTAATCTAAACACATAATTGAGCACATGGTTGTAATTTGTGGCATTAATCATCAGTTCTAGATGTCTCACAGCAAATGTGTTAAAGCAACTTTACTGAAGATATGTGTCAAGTTTTAAGAAATCATTTCATTTAAAATCACAATAATGTATCCATACAACTATTAACATGTGATATGTAGGACTTTTACGTCTTAGATGGTACAAACGCATCTTTGATCAACTGAGAAAAACTCCTCATGACAACGGAACCAAATGAGAGGGGAGGTTTGTTACACATGCTGTAAGATGTTTTTATATAAACCAAACATCTAAGCTTGGCAACTCAAAGTCAAACAATAGTTCAAGTGTAGTTAGCAAACTAAAAGAACGTCATAACCACCCTTACCTTCATAAGACACTTTAAAGCCCAGGGAGCCACTGGTGTCGTCTGTTTTAAAGTTGAGCCACATCTGGTGACTGGTGCTAACCACAAGATCAGGAGTGGTGGTACCAGACAGGCTGCAAAATGACAGAAAATGCTTTTCTTTACCTCTTATCTCTTACACATACAAAGTTAATTCAAACATGTTATCAAAAGCAGAACACAGCTCATTTGTTCATTTATTGGAGTTGATGATATCTGTTTAAGTGGTTTTAAACAAACTGGAAAGCGATCTTGTGACATTAATAGCAGAGGTAATTATTTTTTACTGCATCGTCAACACGTATGATACCTTCAGTTAAATATTAAACTATCTAAGACAAACGGTAACCTATGGAATTCCTTTTTTAAATTCAAAGCCTTTAATGCTAAACAGCTGGGGACAAGAAGTGGAAAATGAAGGCGAGATCAGTCAATGCCACAGTACTCATTTAATCCTATTTCAATAGGAATTCCACCCAACTTTAATTAGGAAGTTTATAGCTGCAGAGTAAGTGATTAAGGATTCTAATTTTAGTGATGGAATACAGAAGGATGAGTCGACGTGTCTGGATCAGTCGGTTTCATGTTTTGCCCTTTCTTGTTGCCTCTTCCTTCTTGGGTTTCTGTCAACATGTGGGAGGGAAGATAATATTGTTAATAGCTTGGGGAGGAATAGTTTCATGGATTTATTTGCAACTCCCAATCTTTTTTCTTTTTATATTTTATTTCTACAACCCCAAAACAACCTTTTTTCCAGATGATGTCACATTACTGACATGTAAACTCACAATCAAAGAAATAACAAAAATGTTTGGTTTTATTTGTTGTAGTTTTCCTTCATATCGATAGTATAAAAAAAACTGCTGCTATTTATCAGCCATCTAGTCACGTTTATTGTTACTTGACTTTATCACAGTGTAAACCATCATCCTTCTGATTGGTCCATTTAAGGTTTGTTCAGCAAAATGATGCTGCTTACTGAAATAATTTTCCCCGCTGGTAAAAACAGTAGCAGCTATTTAACAATGAACAGTTTTCATTGATTGTGACTCAGTGCCTGTTAGCACCACAGTTATGACGTTGCTGCAGTTACATGCCTCTGACTTACAGAGCATAATCTTCTAAGGACTATAAACTGCTTGCATAACTCACAAAAATACAGTTTAACTGCATTGATTGCTGCAGTATATTCTTAATTTTTTGTATGTTTTTACTTTCACAATGTAAAAAAACCCAGAATGGATGAAGTAATATCATGTTTTTTTTTGTAAGGCCACATATGCAAAAAAAATATTAACGCAAAGAAGATGTTGTCACATCAGTAAACCTTCCACAAACCTCTCCTTCATTTATCTCCAATCTCTTTCCAACTCCCACCCCAGCAAGGCAGCATCAAATAAAAATCGATCTATAAAAACTTTATTAAGGTGGTAAATTTCAGCACAATTAATAACAACATCCTGTGAATTGTTATGAAGCATCTGGTAGCTTAAACTCCATTAGAGGACATCAATAAGCCGTTTGCAATGCTGGGCCTCATGGTTGTGATATTGCTTTTAATACTGAAAAGAGACATGAGTGACAATGTGGTGCAACATTTATTTTTCATGCACGACTGCATCAGGTGGTGATGAAATCAAAGAGAAACTGTACCAGTGAGAAATAAAAGGCTGGGGGCAAAGGAAGAGAGCGGGCTGCTGAGGGGAGGAAGAGGAAGAGAAAATGCTTCAACGCAGACAAAAGGTGAAGCGCAAAGACAGAAAGTGATTTCACACAACACAAGTGACAAAAATGAAAATGACTCCAAAGAGGTTACAGAACAAAGCAAAGATTAGAGGCAAAAAAAAATAAAAGATGAAGGTCGACGAGGAGCCACTCACACGTGAAAGATGGTCTTCTGATCCCCCACGAGTTCTCCGTCTCCCACCGTCAGGGTGTCGTAGCCTCTCTCCAGGTCAAAATCCTCAAATGTCAGCTTGATTACCTAGACAACAGCGCCGATATCACCCAGACAACCATCACTGACGGATCCAAAAATCAGGTGCAGAGAGGAGACCTCTTTCCATCTGTGATTTCCATCCATCAATCCATCATTCGTTAGTTATTTAAATAATTTCCTGGCACATTTTAGTTCACAGGGTACTTTACATGATTTTTTTCCCTTCTTTTACAGATTTCAGCTACAATTTCCCTAACAAACAACCTGGAACACACTTGGCTTTTTAGGTATACCTTACTACAACTGACTTTCGCTCTGCTTATAATAAAATCTTTCCCTCTAATCAAATATCTGATTGCTTGTCAGGCAGCCTGAACAACCCGGACTCTGAACTCATCAAAACAGCATGGAGTCCATTTCACCAGACTTAAAGCACACGAGGCAGGGGATTTGAGGCTGTTCTCAAGGTGAATGCACGTAATAAAGATTACAAGAGTTTTGAAAAGATTCATACATTAGGCTGTAATAACGAGGAATGAAACTGAGCAATTAACTGGACTTCAATCAAAAGCTGTAGGTAGGGGAGAAAGTAAAACAAGGTCAGAAATAGAATAATTGCATCTTAATTGCTACTATCATACAGACAAATGGGTGAAAACAAACTATGATAGAGTGCAACACTTATAAGAAAGACAATAAAAAACCTTCTAGTTTGATACAACAACAAAAAATCTAAACAAGGACCGTCTTTGTCTCTTAGATTAAATTGGCTGCCGCAGATTTCCGACAAATTCTTAATGTTTTCAGAAGGCTGGGAGAGCAAGGCCTAATGAAAAAGCTTATATAAATGCAAATTGCATTCTGTCCAATGTTAAACCTCGTGCCTAATGAAAATTGCCAAGGTGGAGAGAAAAGATTGATGATGTGTGGCCAAAATAGGTCAGATCGCTCGATAAATAGAGTTTCATACCACAAACTCATCTCCCATCTGTCAGCCAACAGGTGAAGCACAAAGCAGGGAGACGCCACCAAAAAATGAGGGGAAAATAAAGTACAGCAACAAAATACTATTGGTGAAATCATACCAGGTACTAAAATGTACTTAGAACATGTTTAAATCAAGGCCTCTATATGATAAGTTAAATTGATATAAATAGTTTAATGAAAGAATGATTTTCTCTGCTTTCTGGAAGACGGTCGCTGTTCCAGGAATCCTAGAAAACTTGGCATATTTGTTTGATGTATTCAGATCGTTTCTGTTGTTGATGAATCCTCAAATCATTCCACAATGAGCTGAATATATTGAAGCCAAAGATCTATAGGATCCAGAAGACTGACTGCTCATTTGGGGGCCATGCTGCAGTCTGAATCTGGTGCCAATGAGAAAGCTCCCCGGTGGTTCTCTGCCAAAGATAAACAAATACCTAAAACTTTCATCCCCTGCATTACACTTTCTACTGTTTGCTATCTCTAACAGCACATTTGACATTTTGCTTTTTGCAGAACAGAGACTGCAGCATCCCTGATGTCAGTGGAATAAAGTGGTCACTTTTAGTATCTGTGGGACATTATGACGAGACACCAGACTAAAACCCACATTTATCATGTCATGAGATTGAATTTAGGTCTAGAGGAGCCTTGTGATGTCCTATCCTGCTCCTCTCTGCAGTATCTCAGCTACCGTCTCCTCTGGCTGGGCCTATCCAGACAGGAATAGAAGCTCATTACATCTGTAAACAGGAACAACAGCCTTGTTCCATCTTCATCTAAACACAGCAAGCGTCAGCCTAAAATACCAGTATCTGTTTCAGCACACCGCCTGCTGGGTACACCCCCAAGTGTGTCCAAGTGTTTCTATACTTGAAAACAAAGGTTGGGGTTTTTGTGGGAGTGTGTTATCTCTGACTAGTCTCTCACTCATTGAACAGCAAACAGATACGTAAAGCCATGTTGTTTGAGTTCAGAGAGATCTGGCACAAGAGCAGCTGGATGGCCTTGAACACAAACCAAAGTCAATGGTCTAAAGAGAATGGCAATGAGACTTTCACGTTATCCTCTAAGCATGCACCTCTTCATTATTCTCCTGTCCAATTCTCCCTCTTCTTCTATCTGTCACGGCAGATATTTCTAACAACTTGCTTTGTCTGTTGCTGGCTCCAATCCAGTGTTTCCCCCCGCCCTATACTACCTTTATCTCTCACATGTTTCACTTTGTCACATGGTGTGCTGATCTGCTGCTAAAGTGTCCGGCAGCAATTATCAAAAGCAGAAAATGAGTCTTATGTGTCAGAGAAGTACTTCCTCCCCTATAGGGTTAGTCTGATCAGTTAGCTGAACAAAACTCATACCACGCCACAGAAAACTGGTGAGAAATGTACTCAGGCCTGCAGCTTCAAATTCACGTTCAGGGATGTTTTACCTTCGATGTGTCCGTCGCTGTGATGACCCAAGTGCAGTTGGCGTTGTTGTCATACTGGACGGGATAGTTAGGAGACGTGATGACACCACTGGGTCCTTTTAACTGACCTCCACACATAGGTGCTACAAGACAAGACACAGATAAATCAAAGCTAGTGTCAACTTGTCTCCTGGATCATCTAAGAGATATGCTGCAACATACAGCCTGTAAAGCGGAGTTTTTCTTGACTCTCCCTATTTTTTCATGTGCATTTGGTATAGTTGACACTTTGTGTTGTCATGTTTTGTTCAAAAAGTATCCAAACTTCTAATTGAATCCTGGTGAAACAGCATGGAAGGTCAGTATTTCTGCTGTAAATGAGCCGCTGAGGCATGTCTGCTCGAGAGGTGTTGCAGTTCTCCATCTCATGTAGAGACTGTGGGTTCAATCAACACAGATGTCCACGTGGAGAGCTTGGGTTTACCGGGAGCTGCAGAGCAATTTATCCAACTACACAATATTTCCTTGCATTTTACATAACAAACATGGCTTGGTTCTGAAATTTGGGAAAATGTTGTAAACTTATAATAAAATGCATCCTAAAGCTGGGGCTTCCCAGTCCTGGTCCTGAGAATCTACTCCCCCACATACTGCTAGAGCTTCCTTATTCAAACACAAATGATTAAACTGAATGAGCCAACTCTTCAGATACTCTTTAAACACTGCAGAAAATTGATTATTACTCATTCATTTGATTCAAGCTTCTTCAAGCCAAGAAATTGCCATTTTTACTGCTGGTCTCAAATATATTCAGAGGATATTTTGCTGATTATTAGCAGGCCCTTTTTATGTTTTGACAAGCTGTTATAACAAACTAGATTTTATCCAGCTATTGGCAAACCAATTTGACATTGTTTACTGAGATTTAGGAGCAAGTCCACAAGTCGACTTCAGTTTAATCAGCAAGGAATGAGTCATTAGGAACTCCTTATTAGATATTCTTATTGGAAAAGTAAGTGAGGAGTTAGCAAGCTGAGCTTGAAAGGGACAAGGTGACTTTTCTTATTGAGGCCTGAGGGTGTCTGCATGGCAGAACTGTTAAACACCTCTTTAAATTAAAATAGAGAACTTCAAGGAAATAATGTGCATTTGTGGGGGTACATATCAAACTGTTGGAAAAGGTATGGAAGATAGGTTCACCTATAATATAAATGACAAATGTTTCAGTTCTACGGGTTAAAACTTAACCACCATCATGTCTGACAGGTCATATCTGCTCTAGGATGTTTTCCTCCCTCATCATGTATCATGAGGTGTTTGACCTCAGCCTTAGAAACAGGGTGAGGAGCTCAGAGATCTGGGGGAGCTGGAAGTAGACCCAGGGTCATTTGAATCAAAACAGCCCAGCTGAGGTGGTTCTGACATCTGATTATAGGAAACCTCCTGAAACCCTCTCCTTAGAGGTGTTTTGGAAACGTCCTTCTGGGAGGAGAACCCCACAAAGACCCAGAACCTGCTGGAGGGGTGGGATACTCTAGGGATGCCTCAGGATCCACCAGAGTGAGCTGGAATTTTTCCACCAGAGAGAAAAATGTCAGTCTTCCAATGTTATGTTTATCTTAAGCCTCAATTTTGTCTTCTTGTAATAGGGTGAATAAAAGAAAATAAATTACTGTAGTTTTCAAGCTCTTTTAAAACCAATAATATCCTTGAATACAAATAATTTTGTTATTGAAAAAGAAACCTAAAGAACCACAGTAATACTAAGCCTGCTTGCTTGTTTTGTCTGCTGCAAAATGGTCACAAGTAGAAAAAGACAGGATTGATGGGCAGCACTACACCAGCATGTCGAAGCAACGGAAGCCAAATAATTCTGGCTAAAGGTCAAAGTCAGGCCAATCACAAAAACACTAGTGAACGACACATACCGAGGAAAAAATGGACTGCACACCCACACAAACTGACAGCAGACTCAGAAGCTGTGCACAAAACTGCAGGAATATAAATAGGGGTCATTGTGAGTCTGCCTCAATTACACATGCACATGGACAAGCCATGTCAAACGTTACCTCTGCAGATAGGCCGGTCATCACTCCAGCCTACATAGCTGTCTGTCACTCTGAGGCAAGTGATGCTCTTTGAACCCTGCAGTTCATAGCCCTCATCACAGGAGAAATGCACAGTAGCTCCTCGCCTGTAGTTAGAAAAAAAACAAAAAAACACAAGGTGAGATGTAGGAGAAACAAGAAAGTATGTTTTACTCAGGGGGAAAAATACAAATCGCCTCTCTGCCTTCCTGACTGTGATTTCCAAAAGTACCAAATGGCTGGATACAGATGACAGCCATTTGTCTGTATTACAGCTGACCACTGATACAGACAATAGCTTTGACAGGAAACAACATCCCATAATCCCTATGGTAATATAAGCACCTCACGGAGGCAGCCTATTACTGTGCACTGGGTAAAATTGCAGGGGGGCTGTAACTGTTAAAAGCACACAGATTTCTCTTTTTGGTTTGGTTTCAGGATCCCGACATTCAGGTGGTGTGCTACGGCAGATTTACACTTGTGTTGGTTAAAATACAGCTAAAAATGTTGCGGAGTCATATTTTTTAAATAATAATACATAAAATTAATGTTTTTACTATAGAGCTATCTTAATCTGGCCTTTGCCAAAGTGACTCATGTTTGATTATTTCTTCTGACACTGATTTCAAGAACTCCTTAGTCACTTCCTGTTTCATGCATCAAATATAATCTAAGACTTTAAAGGAGCCATTTATAAAAGAAAATCAATGTTAATCGTTGCTTTACTGATGCAGACTTTTAGCTGAAGTTATCTAATTGGTATGATGTGTGTTCTCAAAATCTACCAATGTGCTGTTTCTTGTTGTTTAGTGATGCTGTGATATTTAATAACCATTATCATTGAATTCAAAGCTCTTGTAGGTTTTCCTCACCTGAAGTCAGAGCCTTTTCTTTTTCCTCGATCTGGAATTCCTGGATCTGGACACATGTTGTGTCCTTGTGCTACACCCATCTGAGACACTGATGACAGGAGAAAAGGCTGTTAAACATTTCAAATCACTCAAACATACCACCTGAGCAAAAGTTACATAAATAACACATCTATAACATCCCCAACATTTGAATGCTTTTTTAAATGTGCCAAATATTTCATAGTTGCAACAATCAATATATTTATTTTCTACTTTTTATTCCTGGGTTATAAATAGTAAGTTTTATTTCCTAATCAAACCATTAAAACACATTTTAGATACTAAAAGTTTCCACAGAAGACTCTAATCAATTCCAAAATCCGCCTCAGCCTTTAAAACTCTACTTAAGAACTTGACATTTTGCACTGCATCACCTAAATCCACCCGAGTCCAAAACACCTTGACAGGATTAACGTTGATGTAAATATTATCAAAGCACACAATGCTAACATATTTCTATGTTCAGTCACGCATCTGGGTACAAAACAGTAGAGGTGAAGAGTACGACGGGTTCAGATAAACCTGGCCAATCAGGTGAGCCCTGACTGACTGCCAGGGGTCAAAGGTCTGTGGGTCCAATCAATGGGACACCTGCTCATTGGCCTCAGTCCCAGTGTGAAGGAAAAATTATTAATTCAAAACAAGGCTTACTGGGGTCTACAGAGTTCACTCCAGTAGAGAAGGCTAATATTTAATATGCTTTAGAACAAAAAGGAAAGGAAATAGATAAAACTCAACCTCTAGCTCTACTTTTTAAACTTTCCTACAACCTTAAGACTTGTGTCACAATTTTTACCTTAGAGAACAAAAAAGGCTTTAATAAAAACTGCCATAAAATTTGACAAATTCCTGTTTTTATGGATTGCATTAGCTTCAGTCCTCTCCATATAGAAGAAATAATTCTGTGCTTCTGAAAATCAACCCCTTAAATGCCAGTTTTGGCAACTGATTTCAAGATGAAAGAAAAAAAATGCATAAATGTGGACGTATTTTTAGGTTTTATTTTTGAGATAGATCATATAAATGTAACACTTTAGCCTTAGCACACAAACGATGCTTTAAGATACACTACCACAAATTATTCAATATAAATAAATGACTGTTACATGTGTGATTTTATATCCATCTCTGTATCGTTATGCCTCATTTTTTTGCACATATATTTACAGTTCGGAGAACCACATTTAAGAGACAGTTTATTTTAATGAATTAAATATACTTATGAACCAATACAAATACATAACTGGATGTAGTTAATCTGATAAGAGATCAGCATTAAAATGCATTATTTAGGAGTTTGCCATTTTATAATTTGAGCCAAAGAACACATCCTTAAAAGGTGCTGTAGGTAATCAAATTTGCTTAACAATGTATTTTCATGCCTCTTAACAACGTTCTAAAATAGTATAGCTATAAATATATTGTGGCGATAAAAAAACCCAAATAAATCATTAAAGTGGTTCTCTCGCAGTTCTCTAAAGTCTATGCCAATCATACATTTCTGACCGAAAGAAATTATCGGACAATCAGGCTGTCTCGCTGAAACGCCACACATCTGCACTGCTTGGATCCTCCATTAATGCGTGTTGGTGCATTTTGTAGGAGAACATCCCAAAAGTGAGAGAAGGAGAGAAACAACCGGCAGCTCCTGGATCAATTTTATGAAAAAAATACCAGAGTTCCAAAAATAAAAACACCTTTTCAGCTAGCAGAAAACTAAAAATGTTTGGATGTAGAAAGAAGAAAAACCAGTGTCAACATTAGCATAGCGTTTCAACAACTGGTGTTTTGCACCATCTTGTTAATGAGGCAATGCGCAGTCCCACGTCTGGGGGAGGCCTAGGATTATAGTCAACGGCACGGGTGAAAGTTCTGAGCCCACGTTAGCTAGATATACCTAGCTTGTTTGAAGATTAACTAGAGCAGCTTTAAATACCTGAACAGTTGTGTGTGTGGTGTTGTTATTGGCAAATTATCCCCTCCTGATTGTCTACAGGTCAGAGTATTTTTAGGTCAGCTCTAATTTGTGCTGCTTTTAGTCATCTGCTTTGGTGATTACTGAAAGGAGCTGCGTGCCCTTTGTTTGTAGATCAGCACAGCGTTGGGACCTCAGCCACAGGATGGGATGAATCCACAGATGCCAATTATAATTTGTGAACAGTTTGCCTTTTATGTGGATTTTTTCAGTATTAAGTTTTTTTTTTTGAAGGGGGCAAATGTTGTCTTTGACAATAAGAAAATAAGATTTTATTAACAATAAAAATTAATAATAGTAAAAAGACTTGTTTTTATAGTCTGAAAGATAAAAGAACTCTGAACAGAAATGAAAAATAAGTAAGGCATTGTGCAAAAAGCAAGAAATGCAATTACTGCTGTCAGTCTGCTATTAGAAGTGCGTCTTTAGTTCAGACTGTTTACCCTTTGTATTTCTAACTCCGTTTGACATCAACCAGTTACACTTTTCTCCTGCCAAGGAGTAAAACGAAGAAACTTTGACTTGACTTTGAACACGAGGTCAAACATTGAGCGAATAACAAGCTTTGAGGCAAAAGTTTCAGAGGAAAACAAAAAACCCACTTCATTACTTCAGTAGAGAAGTGTGAAGAATAGAAAGTTTTGAGTGATTTTTTTTTGTCAGCAAATTGTTGCTCTTATTACTTTCCTGGATAGATGAGGCTGACCGACTCCTGGGGCTGCTTTTGTAGTGACAATTGGTCACAGATGTAATTTGTCAGCTCTCTGCACAAGCATCAGAGCAACAATTGATTGCTCTTTTACACAAACTTACTACAAAATATAGCAAAGTGAAAAACTAAGAGAAATGTTTAAGAGAACCCATATTCACAAAGGACGAGGCTTTTAACTATTTATTATTGCTGATCACAGCTTTTAAGATGCACCAATTTAACTCCCTCATACTTTGAACATAGAGGAAAGAAAAATGCACAAACTTAAAAAATCTGGATATGTTCTTTGTGTATCATTTGAGACTCTACAGGTCTTGGTTTTAAAGCTACATGGGAGTATGACTCATCCAATCCTATATTCTTCCTGCCTCAGCAGAGACTCTGATCATGTCGGCCCTCAGTTCCCTATAGCGCTGGAGATGAAAGATCGCCGGATTTTCAGTGATGCACTATGAACAAACTCCAGCTAGCGAGGGAATTTAGGTCAGACTAACAGAATGACTCAAAATGCACATTTCTGTTGGGATGTATTTAACTAGTTGTTGGGGAAAAGTGGAACCTGGGAGACGTAATTATTATGAAGTCAATTACGACATGTTGTACTTTGTGCCTCGTTTATGCGTAAAACCCCTCCACTGGTGTTCCTCTCAGGAAATCTGTGATGTATTTCTGTCATTCTGGATGCATTCACCAAAATCATTTAATAATATTTTGATTGTCCAATATCTTTTAATGGTTGGTGTTCCATTTCCCATCATATGTTTTTAAAGAATTATAAGTTAAATCATATTCATCAGGAGTACCAAGGGTTTCATGTGTGAAAAAGCCATTCATGGTAATAGTCTAAAAATAATCTATATATTTAATATTTGAAGAATACATGTCGAGGCTTAAACGGTGTTGCCATGGTTACCCATAGGTTAATTCGGACTCATGAATTTAGAAATGAGCACTAATAAGTGGGCACATGATCTAGATGTGCTTTTCTTTCTCTCCTTTTTTAACTTTTCCTTCTTCCACTGACAGTCAGACTGAATTTTCCACTTTCACATTGGAGATTTATAACAGAGTAAAACAAATTTCTTGCTCACTGCATGAAATAAACCAAACAATGTGTTGATCTGCTGCAACGGAGCAAACTAAGGTTGGTAACTCACACACTGACAACTTGTGGTGGTTGTCTTTGCTCGGCAACATCTTTACACCTCGAGATTTGAGTTCAGTCATCTTCTTCACTGTAGAGAAAACACACATAAAGGAGCACAAAGTGAGAAAACGACACCAGCAAAGTCAACTAGTGGCCTAGAGTCTGCAGGATTTAATATTCATGCTGTACAATAAACCACTTCCCACAGAGCTGAATCCATTTAATAAAGTCATTTGTTGAACCGCTAAAGAGATTCTTTCGAAAACTGTTAAATTAGAATGTAAATCACCTTAATAACAAAGCTCATATTTTTATTTTTACACCCCCAAAAAGTAGCGTCAGCCACAGTTCAACAATCTAGATTTGTTTCACAATAATGTAGAGAAAAGGGTGTTTATTATAAATGTGTGTGTATGTTTTAACTAAAAAAATGGGCTCCAAGTAATCCAGTGTGGTGATAATAGCAGGGAATAAAAGATAAATGACTTAATTTATTCATTAATTGTAAAATAAAAACCTCAACAAAGATCCCTTTTAAGTGTTTTGACGGTAACAATAGAACCTAACTTGTTTTGGAAATTTTTTTTATCTTTTGATCTTTTCATCTGAATATTTAATTCAAAACTAATCTCATGTGTCAAAAATTCTGCCTGTGATGTGTGTGGTAAAATAGATGATAATTATCCAGCTTCTTTTAGATCTAAACACATAGAACAGAAGAAATAAGGAAATAGGTTGATTCTAGTGTGAGCACTGTGTGATCTGATGCAGATTTGAACACTGTGCAGCTGCTTTCTGCACCACATAGAATGAAAAAGAAATAAAAACACAAGATTCATGAATATTATTCTACCATTTCATCGGTGCAACGACTTGCTGCTGTGAAATCATGTGAACTGTCACAGTAGAAATGGCTCATTTGCTTTCAGTATTGTCTCTTTCGTCTCCCTACAGAAACAGAAAGCAGCACTCAGATCAACACAAGTACCAGATGATGAACCGTGTTTGGAACTATAATCTATTTAATCCATCTGCCCTTAAAACTAAAACCTGTAGATCAACTGGAGCCTTTATCAGACTGATTTATCCAAAGGAATTTAATTTTCCTTCATCTCAACAAAAACTAAACAGATTATGTTATGTGGATGAACTGACTTTGTTAAATAATTCTCTTTTTTAAGCTACCGGTTCATTTTTCTTACTAAATTTAAAAAAAAGACAATTTCATTTTAAAACGTGATATTTTTGGACACTTTGACCTAAAACATAAGCTTACTTTTAACCAAAGCAAAGCAATTTATAAAAAGTTTTTCTTTTGAGTTTTTGAGCCTACTCAAATTTATAATTCATGTTTCATGATGCAAATTAAAGCTTTTCAAGTTCAAGTCAGTGTTGTTT
Organism: Callopanchax toddi; assembly: GCA_006937965.1. Lineage (NCBI taxonomy): Eukaryota > Metazoa > Chordata > Actinopteri > Cyprinodontiformes > Nothobranchiidae > Callopanchax > Callopanchax toddi. Next base: position 1,477,548 of record SSNR01000126.1, read on the forward strand.
TTTTTTAAATAAGATTTGATAGATGTATAGTGAGGACTGATTTGTTTCAGTTTTGGGAGTCAGATGTCTTAGTAATAATTCAAAACTAATGAAGCAGTGTTTGGTTTCACAAACATATCATAATAAATTCTGAGTTACATATAGGAGCAATGTCTGTGTTAAGTTTAGCATCAGCCTCAGCCTGTTCCTTTTCTATTGCTATTTATTTGAATATTTACATTGAGATTAATGAAAAAAAGGAATAACTAAATTGTATGCCAACTGTGGGGATTTTTATAAGATCACACCTTAAAATAAAAAAGTACTCCTCTAATTGTTATTCAATTAAGAAGAGCTTGACTATGGAGGACATATTCTGCTATAATTAACAATTTAAAAATAAATAAATGGCCCAAAAAGTATTTAATTTGCTTTCAGTAATATGAAAATAAGAAGGTAAAAAAAGGATGAAAATTAAAGGCACACTATGCAGTTTGGATTGTTTTTAGCACCCTCTAGTGTCCACTATAAATCACTGCTGTAAAATTGTTGGAAATTTAGGTTAGAAACACCTAAAACTAACTGTTAAATGTCTCCTCAGCCTTCATTGCTACTGGAGCGGCTCATCACTCATGCAAAGAATCAGCTGTGTTCAAGCAGGGAGAGACTGAAAAAATGCAGAAATCATGAGCTAAAAACACTCCAGTGCTAGCATAACAGCTAGCCACATTGGGTTAGCCTAACCCTCGTGAGATTTGTGAGTTTGTGAAGCTTCAGAGCACCGGACAAGAGACTCAGAAGTTGCAAACGTGGTATTCTGGACACAAGCAGCAGATGGGGCTGAGTGACTTTTCATTAACCCTGTAAAGGGTCATATTAACATACTGGCTCAAGGAAAATATTTAAAAATATAAAAAAGTTACATAGTGTACCTTTTAACAATATATTAAATAAAAAGTCATATTATAGTTAAAAACAAAACAAACAAAAAATATCAATTTATTACTATTATCATTATTTGACTATTTTGTTGGCTCTTATGTATTTTAATTGTTTTCCTTCATTTGGCAGAATGTTTTTTGAATCATTTTATCATTTCATTTGTTAATGTTATGTAACAATGTCATTGTTCTCAGGTTGTCTCGTCTGATTGTATATTATTCTGGTTCAACTTGCATCTTCTTCAAAGTGCATACTAAGTAAACTGACACTGACATTGACTTTTGATTGTTAACAACAAAACTAATGTTAGATATTTGTCTTATTATTTCCAGACCACTTGTCTTGACAATCCAGAGACATTCATGCATGATTTATCCTCGCCTGTTAAAGTGCTCAGTGAGCATCAAACCTTTCTGACAGCCCTGACACCGATCTCAGTTTGGAAGTCTCTCCCTAAATGTGAAGATAGAGCAGCTCAACGAAAACAACCAACCCTCTGTCGTCATCGTATATCGCCAAAGCTTTACTTCTGAAAACCCATTAACCTGCAACATAAGGGCTGCTTTACAAGTCAGAAGGAACATTAACATTGTTTAAGCATTTATTTGTATTTTTTTTACTTAGAAATATGGAGAAATGCATTTCATTTTTTTCTCTTCATAACAGACAGAAATAAAAGAGATTTGAAGCACACATTATGACAAGAAACCCCCAGGAATAAAGAGTCTTTTTAAAATCTATTTCCAGTTTGTAAGTAATTTATGTAAAAAGCAGTACAGACTCCCAAGCTGCAAGCTAAAACCTCAAAATAAACTATTTCTACTATGATTCAAGTTTTTAAAAATCTTTTTCTGTCAGTCAATCTATAGCATATTGAAAAAAAAATTTATTTAATGTTAAATTAGCTGCATTCATGTGAACAAAGTCTTGCCATCTGATGTTTTAAACATTTTTATCTGAAACTAAACCTACAAACAACACAGCGGGTTAAAATCCCATCTTTTATAAATGTCTTTCTGTCCTTTAAATTCTCGTTACTCTCAATCTTCCCTTTAACTTGTCAGAGGATGGCTGAAGGTAAGATCCTTAGAGATGGCCATTTTTGTAGACAAACTAATCCTTTTTTGCAGCTCATCCCCTCTCAGAGGTCACCCCTGAACAGTTAGTTATATGGAGGGAAGAAATGGATGCAAGTTACAAAGAGGATTTAGGTGTGTGTGTGTATGTGTGTTCTTGTACGTGTGTGTGTGCATGTGTAAGTAACTGGTAAAGAATAAGAAATTCTGCAGACTTTAGGGAAAACTCTCAACACCACCGGCAAAAATGATGAAACTATTTCTCCTCTTTCCTGAAAACATTCAGTATTGTTTTTGCATGAAAATACAGTAAAATTGGGCTAATTTGTGTCATAATTTTGAATCAATCAATATGGATTTAATTAAAAAAAAATACAATCTGCTAAAGGTGTTAAGAGTATATTGAAGAGTATAAATATAATTTATCAATTCTCTCTCATAATGCCTGATTTGCTTTTATTATTTGAAAGTTAAATAGAGACCCATTTATCCTAACTAGACTTCCCTGCATCTCATTCATTTTAGTTTCAGTTCATTTTGCTTAACATTGACCTGTTGTCCTCCATACGTTTTATTTTTGTCAGTATTTTTATGGCAAAAAGTTTTTATCTGATCTAGTACTATATTTGAATGACATTTTCTTGTATATAAGGTATTTTATAAACTAGGGGTAACTCAGGCTATTCCTCTAAACATCAAACAAGATCTCTCTTTTTCTCTCTCTTTCTCTAAATATTGGTTGATGTGAACAGCTGAAACTATTGATCCATAATCAGCCAGAAGCAGCAGATCAAGAAGCTGTCATTTATTTTGGTTCAGTCACCGACAAAAAACAACTCACCAATTACTGCAGGTAAAACCATGAAGGAGTTGAGTCTAGACAGAGCTGTTAATTCAATAAGGAAATCTTTTGGATTCCAATGAACAGCTAATCAGAAGCTAAATGAACTGACTGCTGCTGTGTGTCTGTTAATGCAGCTGCAGCACACAGATGTGTGTGTGTGTGTGTGTGTGTGTGTGTGTGTGTGTGTGTGTGTGTGTGTGTGTGCACAAAGTGTTTCCTATTTAGGATAACTACCACAGCTGAGTAAAATATATCCAACAGGATGAGGTGAAACAATAAACATTACAGATTTAATTTGAAGTTCTTACCAATTATAATGTGATAAAAGTCAACTTCCTCAGCTTCCACCAGTGGTCACATCACAAAGTTTGTTGTTGTTGTTTTTAAATCCAAGTTACAGTTCTTTATCTGTTTTGTTTTTTCCCTCGTTAATGTCCAGGTTCGGTAATAAGATTTCCATTACCTGCACCATTCTCAATCCTTAACCAAAATCTAATTCAAGCACTTTCAAAATGAGTTTTAAAAATTATTTACGCCAACATAATCAGGGTAAACAAGTCTATACTCAACATGATCATTTCTTCTTTGTCCTATAAAAGAGAATATTAGTGTGCTTAAACCAATTAAAAAGACACACCCCAAAATGTGATTATTCTCACCTTGGTACTGAGCACTGAAACCTCTCATCCTGTTGTTACCATCAGACGTAAAGTGAAGTCGAAGCCAGTTCTTGCTGCTGATGATGGGTGAGGGAAGGTTGGGGCCAGTAAACCTGCAGACAGAGAGAAGAGCACCACAGATCATTAGTGCATGTTTTAACCTCTAACATCACAAAAACAAGTCAGATGTAAGTGCAGCATTTTGCAAGATGATGTAAGGGTTATTTTCAACTCAAATACGTATAAGCTGATCCCACAGTTGATTCAGTGATCCCATCTTAGAGGATAGCATTCAGTCTTAGACTGTGGAAATATGAGGTCACCACTAATTGCAGGATCTCATGTTTAAATCTCCCTTAAGAGAGCCTCCAATGATGATAAGCCTCGTTTTCCCAGTGAGGAAGATATCACTGCCTTCAACGAAAGCTGTAATCTTATTGGTGCAGAAATAATCGTAGCGTTCTCCACGTCCTCTCCGCCCCTTGACCCTGTCATCCGGCTAACATGGGCAAATTCTGGACAGTATACCATGTTCCCTACGACCTCATTAAACCAATCCAATAAACAACACCAATCAAGAGCCAATACGGAATGAACTGTTTAGCATCGGCAGAGATGATTTGGTAAATTGTTCATGGGTGCAACCTATACACTTAACTCTGCAGCTCAAACACACAAATGCATTTTGCTTACAAATGTGGCACAATAAAGGGCCTTTATAGGATTCACAGCCCAAAAGCATTTTTACACCAAATACATAATCAACTGAACACAAATGTCCTAAACTATTGTGCTATGGTTGTAAAATTATAAAATAATTTCTAAATGATCATCTATTTGATCTATATCTATAGATTTGTTGCTGTTGCGGAGCAGTTTGCTGTGGCCCGTTAGTAAGAGCAACGATCTGTGTAGAAACAGTGGTGCTCCATGTGGAAACGTTTTACTGCTATGATCGACAAAATACTTTATGTCAGTAGTTTGCTTATGAATTTCCTGATAATAAATCTAGGAATGAAGTCATCTATTATCTGATGCTGCATGAGAGCAGTTCTCGCTGCACGTCTGTGCTGCAGCACATGGTTGTTATATAATCCATCATGTTTCACATAAAGTCAAGCCCAATGGCTCACAATATATCGTAGAGGCTGGCAGAACCTGCCACTCCTCTTCGGTGATTGTCTTGTTTGTTTATGGTAATTATACTAATGCTTCAAAGTGAGTGTGACCATGACTTAGAAATGTTAATGTCCTACTCCTATAAGATCTATTAAAGTGAGGTTGTGGCACTTAAAGAGAGCTGTAATGTTAACAACTCTTAACCAAACTGCAAGTTCAAAATGAAAAGAGGAGCTTAAAAAAAAACGAGCACAGACGTTTGTAGGAAAAAAAACAATCTCATTTTACTGCCTTGGAAAAGCAACAGTTAATTATACATCACAAACACTTAAAAGCACCTTCTGATCTGTATTCTAATGAGGGCCGTTGCTTATCAGGCACTTCTTCAGCCGTTAAAGCCAAAATCATTTGGGTACACATGTATCTAAATACACGGCAAAACAAGTGTGCAAGCACACACATTCGATATCAGCAGCAACACACAGAGGCACGGATTTGAACAAGAGTGTGCATAAAAGAGATTCTTAAGTTCCAAGTGACATTATGTTAACTTCATCCACCTCATCCAACTGGCCGACATATTCAATTAAGAGTGAAAAAGTTTCAAGTCACGCATTTATTTGGATAATTAAAAGATCTATAAAAGTAAATTACCATAAAACACAGAGGCAGATTCATTATTGGTCTTTGAAAAGAAAAATAAAGCACAAATAAAATAGTTTGAATATAAAAATATGCTTTGTTTTGCACAGTAGTTAATCCTTATTAGTTGGAGAATATGCTTGTTTATTCACCCCCTTTTGATAATGTATACAGATTGAAGTAGCTTAGTGCCATTATCAGTGTGCTCAAACTGCAAGCTGGGGTCGTAGAATCAACCGAGCTGTTTAGAGCAACACACTCTTCATTTGAGCCTCCTGACTGCCTTCACTGACAGCTAAGAAGTGGATCAACTTTGACCCCAACCCCATTCAAGCTCAGGGCTTTACAAACAGGGGGCTAAACAGAACAAAGGTGCACCAGTCCCACCTCGAATGTGTCGAGTTAAAGGGCTTATAGAGGGGATTTAGTTCACTGTGCATTAGCCGAGGATTGGTGATACAATACGAGCATCTACAGGTCAATTAAAACCATGTGGGTTTCTGTATGAATAAAGAATTAGGCTGATAAAGACAAACATTTGATGTGATTACTGGAAGCTTGGCAGCTGATCAGCTGTGACCCTTCTCAAACACAAGTCATCTTTTATTTCTCTGACCTTTTAATGTCCAAGAAAAAGTAGACTATTTATAGAAAATGTTTCAAATTAATCAGGTTGCAAAACAGCCTTAACATAAATCAGTAGTCTAAACTTTAAAATGTTCCACGTATTTTTGAGACCACCCAAAAAGTTGATGAAAAAACATGGAATATACAACAAACATTATTTTTACGGCTGTTTAAACAAAGTAGGGAAGTTGACAACTTTTAAACCACAAGATAGTTTTTGCCAGGAACCTGCATCTGCTGGGGAGTATTTTCCTCAGTCGTCTCCCTTTTTAACCACAGAAACCAGGAGCTTCACAGGGTTCCAGAAAAGTAATTTAAGCCCTGAAAACTGCTCCTATATGAAGGCAGGACTTTTGAGATTACTGAAAGCTTTGAGGTGGGGTGGCATTTAACATTTCTGAATGGCTGCGTATTCCCAGCGTTTTACTTCCACCTTTCTGTCTCAGTCTTCTCAGATTTTCTCCACCATAACTCATAAAATATTAACTTTGGGTTGCATAGCAGGAATAGCTGTGTTTGTGAACACGGCATTCAATTGTAGCCTTTTATCCGGCTTCAATCAGCCGAGGAGGCACAGAGTGCAGCGCGAGCTGCAGCAACTGAGCTCCAGATTGAACGAGGAGAGAGTGCTCCACTGGAGATGGAAAAGATTGAAATGGAGCAATAAAATGTTCCTCTCTTAATTGTTTTACTTTCTATTCTAAGCTACATATAAAACCTACAAAAGTTAAAAGGGTGAAACATTAACCAACTCTGTGTTAATACAGCTAACGGTGACTGCTCAGAGTCAAACACAGAGGCAGCAGTCATCATGCTAATGAGAAATATTATTATTAAGACATTACATTTTATTATTAGGAATCCCACAACCCAATAGGAAGATATATTATATGAACATATTTTGCGTTAATGCAACTGACATGACTTTTCCTGATTCACTGCTCTCTGATCAGCAGCAGCTGAATTCATTTGCTTAATTTAACCTGGACCTTAGACCTTAGCAGAAATACAACAGAGCCAAGGCTGAAATTATTGTTTTCATCCTGTAAAAAACACAAAAAGGGTCTCAGTTCTGGACACTGTTGGTGCAAAAGGACAACATGTGGGAATGTTTTAAAACAGTCTTCAGCTCCATAAGGAGGTCAGAAAAAGTCTGCCCCATGTGGACAGTAAAGCAGGTTAACTCATTTTAATATTTGTTGTATTTATTTGTTCCAAAAAGGGCATACAAATCTGCAAAGATTATAATATTTTCTTCCTGTCAAGGCAGGTTACTTAAACTGAAGTGGAAACAGGAAGCTGTGTGATACGATAGGGCCTTGATTCACAAAACTGGCTACCAAGAGAAAATCTGCTGCCTGAGGAGATGCTTTATCGTTTAGAAGAAGTAGAATAAAGGTTAGTGTTGTGCCTGGTATATGTGAATTTGGAACATTAGAATGTGGGAGCTAAGTCCTCCATATCTCTCAGTATGTGGTATAACTGAAAGCTGAAACATCCAGAATACTATTCCTCATATGTTGCTATGGATTCTCAGTTATATGAAACACAGTGAACCTAATGGGCTACTGGACTTCTTTTCTTGTGTTTTTTTTTGTTGTTGTTGTTTGTTCATTTCACCTCTCATTTAAAAACCTCATCAGTTTTGACATCAAACAACTAAAATAATAAATAAGTACTGATATGATTGTTCCAACAACATCCTAACATGTATTGTATGATGTTCTTATCGTGTTTTTATCTTTTGTGTTTTCTATGATTGTTTTATTGCGAAGCACTTTGTGGTTTTTTGTGAATACTATTTAAATAAAGGTTACTTGCTTACTAAAAATCTTAAACTCCCAGCCAATGATCAGAAACAGAAAAGGCTTTTTTAGTAAAACATCTTAAAAACAAGAAAAGACCAGACAACTTTTCCTATGACCTCCTAAAAACTCCTAGGATCAACCTGAGATGAAGAAACCTCCATATAATGACCATTACAGCCATGATTGTTTAGCTAAAAAACTTAAAGTTGAAAGTGAAAGTAACTTTAAGGAGCAAACACAAAGCATCTGGAGTGGGTTGATAGAGGTGTCCTGAAGGGTAATGTAGCCACTTCTACAGTTTCTTTTCCTCTCACTCTGTCTGGCTGGTCATATTAGATTTAATGCGGAAATTGTCTTGAGAGTGTAGAGCTAAATAAGTTTCCATTTCAAGGCCCCAAAGCTCCTCAGTCTGGGTCTGACTTTTGATGTCTAAGAAAATGTACTTTAGCCACTACAAGGTGATGGAGGAAGCTGGTGGGTTTCCTGGTCAATCTGAGGGCCAATCATTGATAGTGATGTATCGAGACAACACAGATATACAGCAAGTATACAGACTTTATTAGTTTTGTATGTTGCCAGGTTTAAGACCAAATGATCTAAAGTCAGATTTGCAAAACATGAGAAAACAGAACGAAAGTACTTTCCATATTGATATGAGACTTACTAAACTGCTAAATCCTTTAAAGATCTAGAACAAAGGTCACATTATCCAGTGAATATCCTTGATGGAACTGGTCCATTTTCTGTTTCAAATTCATTGTTTCACCTCAGCCGTTTTCTTTTCAAGGGGCGAGAGGTCAAATTAATCCACGAATAATCAGCAACAGGCAGAGTTTGGGTGTCAAAGGTCGTCGACTCCACATCAGAATCCAAGTCTGATAAAAGTTTTTGGAGCATGATTTCGTTGTGATATACCATCTGATGAGCGCTCATGAATTTGCGTGTGGGTGTTTTGCATGTGTTTGATAAAGAGAGGGCCAGACTCTCAGCAAAGAACGGTCCCATTAATTGCACCCTCTTAGGAAGATCAATCAGAGTTCTGCTCAGTATGCACGCCCTGGTGCTTACAGCAGACCGGGGGTCACAGTGACTTTAAAGTCAAAACTTTCAGCATTTTAATGAGGTTTTGTGAATTATTGCACATGTCGGCTTATCCGGATGGACATGTAAACACACGCTAAACAAACCACCAACAGCAACCATTACAAACATGCAGCTGCTGATAAACTACCGCTCTCTGTTACTCTCGTTGCCGTTACTCGCATACAGAATGTTGAATTTTTATGAGGTAAAACTAATCAGTGTGGTAGACCCTTAAGTTCAGAGCGGTAGTATTAAAACAGAGCTGGAGCTGTGACCTTCAGTTGTAACTGAGAACAGTCAAACACCAGGGGTTTAAATGAACTCCTGCTCCAAACACCACGGGACCCTAAACAAGTTCACTTTCTTTCCATTTTTTTTTTCAAAACAAGTACAACCTTTAGAGCCAGCCTATTCTTACACAAGAGGTTAAGGCCAAAATATAACAAGAGGCCTTGAGGGGTAGATGTGTCTCATGGGCTGCCCTGAAATGAAGTGTAGAGTTGAAAAAAGCCACTGCAGACGAGGATGAAGCCTCCACCAAGCCAGTAAAGCAGCAGACCCATCAGAGCCAACGTGTCTACCCTGACCGTAGACTCCCTGGTTCATCACAGCCAATCTGTCTCATCTTCTTCCTCTCGCAGTCCTCATGTGTTATTCATGGGCAGACCTCTGGCCCCATCAGAAGGTGCTGTTAAATCTTCTGAGAGATTTCTTTCTTCCTCTTCCCACAAAACATATTCCGCCCTCACAGAACATATAATATAGACACTGATTGAAAGATATTTCCTTTTGGGAAAAAAACCCTTTCGGGATAAGCAGTCTTCATCTTTTCTTCCTGCCTTCTGTTAAAAACTTTTTACCATCAGTCTCTAAAGGCTTCCTGCAAATCTACTTGTGCTTAAGCCGTTTTTATCTGTGGACAAGCAGTGACATTAAAACCAACCACGGGCTTTAGGAGAACCCCACAGGTAAGTCTGCTCATCGATCAAGCATCTTAAATTACATAACACGTTGTCAAACACCGCGTCTGTCCTTAGAGGTCTTAAAGACAACAACTTTAGGATTATAGCGCTTTAATGAAACTACACCCCTCTAATCCTAATTGATCAACAATGGATTGTGCTATTTAAAAAGGGAATTTACCATTTCCTTTATGTTTTTAGTTTAGGTCATGGCAATAAACAGTCAGGAACAGGCTTGATTTAAAATAAATAATTAGAGCTGGACTGTATCTGTGGTCAAATCAGACTATAAATAACGGTTTGCAGATGTAACACAATGCAACTTGCAACTTAAAACCTATTTGTAAACTTGGAAGGCCAATAAAAAGATCTACTTATTGAATTATCTAAGTTGTACTTTAAAACCCTATCTACAAAGTCATCTATTTGCAATGTGTCCTTAGACATGTGGGTTTCTTTTTACCTTCTTGCAGAATAAAGTTGGGCGATGTGTAACGTTTTCCCAATAGCCCATCGTCAGTCCAAAAACTGATGAAGGACGGTTTATTTGCGCAGGTGACATGTTGACATATTTGCAGGGGGAGCAATGTAAACATGCACGAATAGATTTGCCAAATTAGGACTCAAAAGTCCAAAAAACACAAAGTCAATTTATTTGGGGTTATTCTGGTTTTAAACAGACATATAGTGGCAGCAAAGAGCTCCAACATCGTTGTGTTCACCCTCCCGCTGAGTATACTAACTAAGCTAACACAGTTAGCAGCAGCTGACAGTGCTGCGATTTCAGCTGCGTCACCAAATCCATACTTCAAACTGCGGCAGAGATGTATTTTATGGATGCGACATGTTCACCGAAGGTGGCTTTTTCATTTGTATTTCAGTTTTTGTTTAATTTTGTATTTGTTATTTCATAATCTTTCTTTTTGAGTAAATAAACCACTCTTTGAGGCAGCTGGAGGAAAAAAAGCTTTGTTTGCAGCTGGGAGGAGTTTGTGTGTAATTATTTAAAAAAGTGCTATTTATTAGTTTTACATGGGCTTTTGGCTTCAACCAAACATTGTTATTAATCAAGAAATTAATTTATAGGAGGACAAATAAATTGCAGATGCATCATCTGATCACCTAACCCTATTGAAGAACATAACTCTTCATTGCTTTTCATTGTGATAATGTGACAATCACCTGCCTAAAAAAGGTGCAGTGACAAAAAAATTGAGTAAACTCCTTTAAGGAAGGTTAAAAAAAATGAAAAATAAATAATGTACTGCTCCAATTGATCCCAACGTCAATGTGATTTATTAGTATTGTTAAAAACGTCAAAGTGAATGTAGGCAAAGTCACAAATAGCTATTGAATTGAATGTGCAACAGCACTGATGAGGAAATCATAGAGAGCTTAATAGCCAATCATTAAATGTTTGACTTTAACAAAACGACTCACAGAGGAACAAACTTCTTGTTTGACCAAGAAAAAAAAAAAAACTACTGGCCATTTTCCTCTATCAAGCACATTTGCATCTTCACACACACACACACACACACAGTTACAAACCAACAAACTGGTGACACAAGTCAAAGCAATGTGTGTACCTCTGTGTTGTCATAACTATCTGCAGGCGGTATTGGACTTGTAGTTAACAAAGGAAAAACAAATGAGTTTCCAAGGTCATTCTTAAAAGCAGCAGTGATAAGTGAGCGCTCCCTGTAAATCTATCAAACACAACAATAAACAAACTCCAATAATATCCCTGGGCTGATTACTGGGACATTATCGTCCTATGCTTCAGGAGGCTCCAGATATAAAGAGACAGAAAAGGATGGAGGAGAAGCTATCACAGCATGGCAGAGAGGGCTGCTATATACAAACGATAAGAGAACTGAAGAAATCACAGTATTACTTTGAACAAATTGCTCTGAAGGTTGTAATTGGATTTAATGTGTAGGATTAAAAGTAAATAAATGCCTCTTGCTACCATCAAACCTCCAGCCATGTTACTATTAATCCTCCTCATGTAAATGAAGTGTGAAGTGTTGAAAACGACACGGCGAAACTTATCAAAACAGGATTGTATTCACCGTTTTGGTGGCATTAATAACCACACAGTAATAATCAGATATGTTTGTGCACAATGAGTGTTCCCGCAATGTAGGACAATTAGTGTCTGTTGCTGGTTTGCATTAGTTGTGAGCTTTTCAAAGCGGGTCCTGGATGACGCAGCATGTGATGAGACAGGTGAAACGATGCTAATGATATTGAACCTGGCAACGCCGTCACATCCCCCAAATACACACAGCCTGTTGTATTCCCTCGACGCCAAAGCCTCCTGAAATAACCACACTGTGTAAGGATTAAAGCTTCTCTGGCGTTTTGTGAATTTCAGGTTTTATTTATTTTTCGCGTGTTTAACTGTGCTTTTTGTTCATACAGCAGCACACAAGGTATGTGCCACTGTGTGTTTGAGCGCCTTGAGTTAAATTCATGAAAGCACACAGTTGGTGCTTGTTACTATTCCCCTTCAAACAAACTGCCCTTGACTCCAGACTGTCCCATCCAATTACAACACATTTTAAACTGAAACAGCGTTCATTCATCCTTTCTGCTCTGGGCTCGCCATTTCTATTTTGAGCATGTCAGTCCTGCAAGCTAGCTTTCTTTTCTGTCACTTTCATTATACTGTATTTAGCTTAGTCATCAACAATTAATCATTTTGGAGTCATATAGTACAGAATTTAAAAAACAAAAAAAAACAACAGTTGGGTTAACAGAGCGACTGCTCTGGCCTGATCGTTGATGGTGTAGCTCTGCACAGTCTGATCCCCTGTTGGTGTTTCAGTAAGCTGCCTAAACTCTGACTGACTTACTTACTTTTTCATCTCAGTAATACGCCATTTCACATTATCCTTGAAACCTCAGATGATCTCAGGTGTGTCGTGCTCATATATGAATCACAACAGTGCAGCAGAATTTTAAAGCAGGCTTAAGGATCAGTCATGCTCAGTACCACAGTGGGCCTTGCTCTCAGCAGGGATGTAAACTTGCAGCCACATGCTGTCCACAGCTTGGTTGCTTTATTGTTACCTCTTATTTTGCAAAGTTGTGAACATTTTTAACTCATTACTAAAAGTAATAACAGATTCCAAATTCCACCTCCTCTTCTTCTGCTCCTTTGGAGCTTCGCTGCTAACTGTGATTCGAAGTACTGACAAGAATCTAGATCTATATTTATATCAGTGAATGTTAAAAAGCTGTTAGAAGAATAATTCCTATATTTAGATGAGCTCCCAAGTGCTTTTTATCTGTAATCTTCAATTTTCAGGACATCTTGTTGGTTTTGAAACTGGACTAACTGGACTATCAGCTGCAACAAACGTCACTCTCCACTGTTAAGAAATATAATTTGTCCAGAATAACTTTGGGTTGCAGTAGCTGGTGACTTGTGAATGACATTCACTAGGAAGTTTCAAAAATATTTTAAAAATGTACAAAAGTTCTCAATTTCTATAAGACATAATGTTGGGTTCAGCTCTTTTGTATTCTTTAGTCAGTGAATTTTGAGGTTGCAAGTGTCATTAAAGGGACACTAAGTCACTTTTTCATATGACCCCTTACAGAGTTAATGAAAAGTCACTCAGCCCCATCTGCTGCTTGTGTCCAGAATACCACACTTGCAACTTTAGAGTCTCCAGTCAGGTGCCCTGAAGTCTCAAAAAATCACGTATCTCACGAGAAGCAGTAACGCTTTACCATAATCCATGTTTACACTTCCAAACCTGTTCAGGACAGAAAGCTGAAGACCCAGACAACATATATATGAGCTAAGAGATCTATTGTATCATGCTCATCATGGTGAAGCCTCTAAACAAACAAAAAAACCTTTATATGATGATTGAAAACATGTGCAAACAGCAGGAGGAGGGATCAACAGTTTGTTTTTACGACAGAGATTTAAAACGGACACTAAGGGGAGCTAAAACAAGCCAAAACTGCATAATAAAAATGGTAAAAGGCTTGTATTTATAGAGCGCTTTCTAGAGTGTTCTACACTCCCCAAAGCGCTGTACACACACATTCACACACTAGTGGTGATGAACTACATTGAGTCTCAGCTTCCCTGGGGCACACTGATGGAGGTGTGGATGCCATGTGCCGACGCCTGCCAAGTCCCTCTGATCACCACCAGTAGGTAAGGTGAGTGAAGTCTTTTGCCCAAGGACACAACGACAATGTAACCTGGCTGGGATTGAACCGGCAACCCTCCGATTGCCAGACTGGCCACTCCAACTGAGCTACACGCAAAGAGCATTTAAATGCCACTTTGTGGGTCAAAAGATGTATAGTCTAGGAACCACTGACTATTGCAAGTCTTATAGAATCTAAAGTCAAAATGTGTGCATGTAGAAATGATTTCATTTTCTACACTGAATCAGCTTCTATTGTTAATTTCAGGTTGAATAAAACAAGCTTTCCTTACACCTAAAATAACAAAACATGTTGTCAACTAGATTAACTTCATCTGTCTCTTCTCCTCCACACTATTCAGATCACACTGACAGCAGATTGTTTTCCCTGTAATGAGTTCTAATTGAGAAGCAGTGATCAAAACTACTTCCTTTATTGTCATCCATCCAGTGCTTATTAAAGAAACATTCACACATTAGTTATGTTAACTCATTTTTAATCAGGGAACTTTCTCACATGAGTATGTGATACAGTGTGGACAGGAACCCACAAGAAGACAAAATATTACAAAATCGGTGTCCACGAAGATCAAAAAAGTAATTTTTTTGGGTTTGTGTTAAAAATTCTGCAGCAGCAGGTGAATGTCAGCAGCTACAAATGCAAATAAAAATGACACTTTCATTAAATAATTAAGACATGCATCATTTTTTTCATTATATTTGAGGCTCGTGTGGCCATTAAATGTATGCATGATTTAACAGCAGCCCATTAGCAACTGCAACTTACTGGCATTCATAAAACTAAATGGCATGTAAACCTATGTGGCTGTCCAATCTGCTCATGTACACTTTTTATAATGAAGGCACTGAATAGTGCAGAGTCAGAGCGCTTGCGTTAAAATGTTAAGCCCCACGGCTCCCACCTTTTAAAGGGTAATACAGTTTATGTAGATGGAAAAACCTGATATTAAGCATTTAAAAACAATTAATTTTAGGTTAGTTTGGCTTTCTTTTTTAAGTGTTAAGGGCCATTAAAGTCAAATTGTGTTTATTATGATGAGCTGATGACGGGAAGTTCAGTTTCTTTAACTGTTTTAAACACCATACCCATCTCATTTTGTTTACCTTTTCTTAACTAAGCAGAAGGATGCTGACCTTTAGCAACTTTTATTAGAGTAGAGTGAGAGTTAGAGAACAGAAAATACCATAAAATGTTAGGTTTTTTAATAAAAGCAGTGCCAGAGGAGAAAATCTCTGTAGCTGTCAAAAGCTTCAACACATTCATTAATCCTAAATTAATGAAAATAAGTGTACAAACTGTAGGATTCAAATTAAATGACTACCAACGATATTTCAGTCTGATTTTCAGCCATCAACCTAAATAAATAACTGCAACTTTAGCTCCTACATTTTCCCAAATTGCCTGATCTTTTCCTGGTAGTCGCCTCTGATTCCTTCCCTTCATTCCCACTCAGCTACTGATTCTGGCAGCTACACAACTTGGAACAGAGCAAGTGTGATAAAACTAAAATGCACAGACTGCTCCAAGATGCCAATAGCCACACGGACAAATAGCAATTTTTTGTCAAGTCCACATTTTGTGCTTCTACCTTTTCCAAAATCCATCTGCAGCCCTGTGCACCAGAACAGAGCAACTGACGTTATGAATATGAGCTGCATGCGTGCAGTGTTAGTTTTGCATAAAGAAACTGTTCCCATAATCACAGATCCAAACCATCTGCTCATGCAATAATTGTTACTGCTTTGATTGGTGCAAAAGACAAGAAGATGTCCCTGGAAAGAAGACACTTCAAACTGGATTAAATATTATATGCCATCACTGAAAATGTAATCCAGTGTAAATTGAAAGACTCATCTCTACATCTCATTTTGGCTGATGAGTTTGATCAGACTTGACAGATGCACTATGAATTTCTCCACAGGTGTCTACTGGGAGATATTTCTGATATACACATTTAAACATGCTACAGACTGTCAAAATGATAAAACTTCTTTACTAAACTAGTTAAACTTGTGTCTCTGGTGCAATTTTTGCATTCATATGTGGAAAAATAGCTTTTAAAAGGCAACAATATCTACCTGTAGGCAAAAAGAGACAGACTAAGAGCCAGCAAGTCATGCACATGTAAGCAAAACAAACTCACACTATAGTTGAAACGTCTTGATGGAGGAAAATAAGACAATTTGGAAACAGCTGACTGAAATTCATCAAGGTGGGAGTAAACAACCCACAATGCATTAGACAAATCAGAGGACATAATTGCAGCACCTGTCCTGACTGCAGCTACATCCAGTATGAGATTTTAATTTCATAACAGTAAATTTCTGCAGTGTCAGAATAAGAGGGACAAAATCTAATCAGCATGCTTTACTCTCAGACCGTTATGCATCATGCAGGGTCAGCTCCGTATCAAGAAGACTCCAAATTGATGCCGGAGGAATTGTAATGTTTCCACAAATTAATACTCACATTAAAAAAGGGACATTATTTCTGATGGGTTTAGCAGCTCAGCTCCTGATGATTAAATATTTTTCCTCAGTTGTTTTTTTATTTCGGCATGCTATAAATCTACTTCAAACCTGAATGCTACAAGTTTTATTTGACAGTTTTATTAGACTTTTTTCCCCCATCTAGCAATGACAGATCCTTTTATCACAAGATGTACCAAAAGTAGGTAAATATAAATCACAGGATGTGCTATTAAGTAGGACAAAGTAACTCAAACATGTCATGATGCAACCTTTGATGCATGACACCAAAGTAAAATCTTGAACAAATATTTTCCTTGATTAATCTACATGAGAGGTCCTTCTGATAAATGCAGCTTAGCCGTTTTCAAGCATTTCTGGATTCAAAAAAGGTTTTTAAGCTTTATTTACTAAAACAAATATCGCTGCTTGTGAAGAACAAAAACGCTCTGAGTTGAATCAGTGAAGCAGGATAAAGATAAACTGAAGGACTTCCAGTTTAAACTGATACAACGGACAGGTGAGACAAACGTCCTCATTATGAATCTAATATAAAGTGACCGTTTCAGACAACTGCATCTTCGCTCATGTTGTGAGTCTCTACAGTCCTTTCTGACAGACCCATCTGATCTTTTCCCTTTGATGAGAGGGACTTGGCAGTTGGGGCTCATACTCTCTTTATGCATCATCTTTTCTGGTCCCCTGAGAGACACTGAAGACTGTGAGCATCTCTACAGTCACTTGTCTATTTAGAAATGACAGACAAGAAGCTATAGATCTGCTCTGAGTTGCTTTCAATGACCTCATTAATCGTGATTAATTATTGCTTCAAAGTTACATGACTCTGTGTAGGCTGTTCATTGGAAAGCTATATAACTACCTGTATTGTTTGCCCTTCTCATGAAGCACCCATGTGCAATGATTGGTTTGTTTACAGTGTGAAATGTAAAATGACTACTCTGTGGAACAAAGACAGGAAATGACAGAGTACAGTGAATAGTAGGTAATATAAAGAGCCAGCAGTGCAAACCCAAAGAAGCAGAGGTAAACTAAAGGAAATACAATTTGTGGAGCAGTGAGGAGGTGCAGTGCTTATTAATATTTGGTCGGTACTAATTTCAGACAACAGCCCCCCAAATAAGCAGCTGCTGTAACCATTTGATGTTCAGATGGTTTGGTTTGCTTCTAAATGTGTATAATGAAGGTGTGAGGACTGTCAGCATTCCCCGCCCACTCAGCCTCTCACACTGTCCTGGTGTAGCAGTAGGATTAGGTGGTATCCAAATTTTTATATCATCAAACCTCCTCCACATTTTACCACAGTGTCCATTATCATTGTGACCAGGGTTGGACTGGGACCATGATTTGGCATGGGCATTTTTGATCATGGCTCATATTATGAGCACTTACAGCTGATGTTTGGGTCGGATGGCTATGTCGTGGGTTGTCCTGGGGGGGTCCCGCTTTTGACTGAAGCGCTGTAAGACTGCGTAAACACAACCATGGCCGTATGAGCTTATGCCGCAACAGGAAGTGCTGATTAAAACAAGCCAGATCGCGGGCTGCAAAGTTACCATCGGCCCACCGTCAGTTTAGCCCTGACCATGCATTTTTTTCATGACGGTACTGACACTGATACCGTTGCTAATTGTAAACACCGGCTGTATTCGGTATTACCATAAAACCACCAAGTCAGCACTCTAAAACATCTTCTATTTTGCTCTGCTTTGATCAAGAAGCAGTGCTGCAAAAACTGCTTGGGAAGGGTTCAAAGAACACAACTTCAGTGTTAATCCAGCATCCAACTCCCCAAATAAGAGTCAGATGGGCTCTGATGGAAGAAAACCCAATCCCCACTGATCCCCCCTCAAGTTGACAGGACCCAAAAGATCTATTTTTGCATTGAAGTACTACAGAACGTGGCTAGCTCTTAATTTGAAGATTCCTTCTTATATAAATTTGTACTGTCTAGTTTGAGCAACTCAGGAAACATAATGTTTACTTACCTGAAAATTCAAGAAGTAAACAAGATGACAACCAAAAATGACGACGATGGTTGAACCCAAAGCAGACAGCTGGTGTACCAGCTGCTCCTTACTTACTTTCATCTAGCAAGATGTCTGTCTGTTGAGGCATTACCCAATGGCCCTGTTGCAATGAGTTGCTCAATCTTCGTGTTTTAGAGGTATAGGACTCTATATTTTAAGCATCATGACCATTACAAACAAAAGAGTGACAAAAAAAGAAGAAAATTGGTTTCATAAGTAAGAAAAACAACTATAATGACGTGACAGAATCTGCCAACAGAAGGCTACTTCCTGTGTTTTATCGCTACCTCCTCATCTGCATTGTTCTTGTTACCATATGCCTGAGATACTGTATGCTCCCAAAACTTTTTTCTGTAATAGATCAGACAGCTTTTCCACCACAAACCCATTCAGAGATTTGGCCTAATTCCTAAAATAAAAAGAAAAGGATGTCAAAAAGATAAAAGCTTTGACGTCACTGTATTCACTAAGCTGTTGTTTGATTCTTACAGCTCATTTTATTAAAAGTTAATGTTTAATTTCCCTCTTATTGCTATCACTTATTTCAATATTTCTTCAACTCTTCATACCTTGCAAAATTATTTTACAAGAAAAAACATTAACGAAAGTTGCTCATCTTCCCAGGAGTGGATTCTCAGCAGGTTTACTTTGATTTAAAAAAAAGGCAAAGAACTAAAATGTTGCCATTTAGTTTCTACTAAAACGACATGTTCATACCAGAACTCAGACATGTAGGATGCATAAAGTTGAATACTGTAGATTTAGGAAGTCAAGATGCTCTGATAAATGCAGCACTGTAATAATATCATGGAATATTATTAGACATATAAATTTCTGATCTCACTTCACATTACCCGAGTGTGGGATTCAGGGTGCGTTTTGTTCTCATTCTGTTTAAAGACGCTTTGATCTTCTTTCCACAAGTTACAGTAAATGTCAAACAGGGCAGGTGGAATTAAGCCTTAAAGTTATCTGACTAGAGTGGAAGTGGGCCAAGTTCTCTTCCATTATACAACAGAAAGCAGAGACATTCACTCTAGCTGATACAGCTTGATGTCCTTTTCCATTAGCTTTTATTGGTCTTCCAGTCTAAAACCATTTAAGGGAGATAACATGCACTCATATACTTTTTTATTGCTATATATTTTATTCAGCTTTGAAATGGTATTAACCTAGTTCCTGTTTCTGCTTTATCACCCTGTTGAGAGGAGGCTGCAGGTAAATATTAACGTCATCAATCAACTAAAGTGGAAGGAGAAAGGATGAAAAACACAGAGGCAGAAGAGACGAGCTTGCATTTATACATCATACGTAACCATGACGGATTTGTCATAAAACCACCATCTAATTAAGAGGACTCAATTTGCCTCCTCCTGAGTCAGCAGTGACCTTTCACCCCACCTGTCACCTTATCTGTGAGACATCCATCATTTTTGCTTATGTGGGTAACAATAAAACCATCAAAATGCATCCATTTGTAAGCTATGTGCAAAATAGCGTGTGCACCACTGACACTGTGATATTTTGGTGTGTTTTTTTCACCTTACTTGATGTGTGCATGCTAGAAGAAGAGCTGTAAAAACTTTGATTTTATGTCCTAAAAATCAAAGATATGCAGCGTAAAAAATAGACCTCAAAAGGTTGCGGTAGGAATCAGTTCCAGTTCGGCTCTCTGAGCTGAAGGTAATTGCCACAAAGTAGAGACCAAAAAATAGACTCAAGGTCACTTCCAGCCACAATTCATGAAACTTGTCATTACCTTCTTTACATTATCATCCATCTTTGTTACTCTGACGATAAAAACGGTTTCACTCTGGGCTAAAATACTGCCAACTCAGTCCAGATGAAGGGCACTTGTATTGATTTAAAGAAAAATTAAAGTGCAAATTCAGTCTTTAATTCAGCCGTAGAAGAGCAAATATTGAGCTAACAATTTTAAAACACCTGAAATTATACTGCAGTGGAGAATGCAGTTTTAGGGCTGCAAGTAACACAAATTCTTCCACTGGTTATGGAAAAGAAAAAACAAGAAGAAAATGGCAACAATCAAGGTTTAAATACATCAGTATTCAAGAAAATACATTTCACTGGTTTAGTTTGATGTTTATTAAAAGTATAAAGTTTTAGTATTCTGGTCTAATTCTGCATTTCTCTAAGGAAAACAAAGTTCTTTTGTTGTCTCATGGTTACACTCTACTATGGTGTGTATGTGAAGGAGACAGATATATATATATAGATAAAGTGAGAACATTAAAGTGGCTGTAAGAAGTGTTCAGAGCCCACCCCCTTCTCTAGCCACATTCCCTCACTTTGTGGATTAATGAAGCCTTAATAGCCCGTGCCATTAAGCTGTGTGGTCACTAACTGGACTGCAAACCCCTGAAGATTCAGTCATAATCATGTACTTTATGTCATTTTGTAGATATAAACCAGAGAGTGAGTTTAGGATGGTCATAACATAAACGAAGTGTTCTGATCTAAAGACATTCATTCTCAGGTGATGTATTTTGGTTTAAAGGGAAATTCTTTGACATTCTCATATCCATTATAGAGAAATGTCCAAATAGGAGTAAAACAACAAAACAATTAACTTTCAGTCATTAGATACAAAAAAGTGATTTTACCATTTCATTCCTTAAATGAACCTGACATTTACCCATGATAATTTAATAAAACCTGAAAACGCTCCCTATGAGACAAACATGGTCTGTAGCAGCTTTAATGACATTACTCTAATTGATGACCTCTAATAGATCATGTTGTGATGAGAAACGCATTAATCAGCTAGATTGGTCAGAAGAGAAAATAACGGGGCACAAAAGACCAGTAAAAATGAAGAAGAGGCCCTTTTTTTCTGTAACATCAACACTATAACACCTAAGCCTCTAATGGCCATCTGGCCATCATCGTTTTATTTTAACTTCAAAAGGTCCCGTGAGTAAGTAATGGTCTCAGCTGTGTTGTTGTTTTATCCACTGTTCTCACCACTGTGTGTGTGTGTGTGTGTGTGTGTGTGTGTGTGTGTGTGTGTGTGTGTGTGTGTGTGTGTGTGTGTGTGTGTGTGTGTGTGTGTGTGTGCGCGTGTGTGTGTGCGCGCTCATGGGAAAGTGTCACCCAACACACTCTTAGTTAAAATAAAATTACAATAAAGCAAAATGCCTAAAATTTCAGTGAACACAAAAGTTAAAAATATTACCAATCTGGACAAAGCATCACTGCTGATTTTGTGTGCTGCAGATCTTGAGCTCTTTAAAAAAAAAAAAAACCATTTCCTGATTTGATTTTTCAGAATGCCTAAGATCACTCTGAGGTCGTTCTGTAATTTTGATTTTGTGTATCATTTACAAAGCTGCTCTGTAAGCATCTGATTGATGAATAGCTGAGCTAACGACTCAGTCAGGCTCATCTCACAACAAAAGAGTCACAAAAACAACACAAAAAGTTTGACTATGACCTCTCTGGTTGCAGAAGCAACAGGTTGTTCTTCATCCACCGTCTCCTACAATTAAAACCAAATCAATGGGGACAAAGAATATTTTATTCTAATTGCAAACAGCAAGCAGTGGTGGTGTTTGAGAATTGCACACTTGTGTTGTAGTTTACATGATCATAAGCAGTTTTCCTACTAACTGTATGTATAAATACCTCATTTAAATGTTTTAAAACTGGGCAGCAGTTAGCATAGAGATGTTTGAGGAGCATATCATCCATGAAATAGTGGAGGCAAAAAAGTTATGCAATCTTTTAATCAATCTGGGGGTTTTATGGTCCTCTCCAGTAGCCGGACGACCTGAAAGAAAATCTCTTTTTGATGCAAAACATAAACATATATACTTGACAAAAATGATTAATAAATCTGTTTCAGCAGTACAAAACGGTGAAACGTATCTAAGATCATATAATTATCAACAACAGCAGAACGTTTTCACACCCTAAACGTAAGATAAATGAGAAGCAAATGTTTTCATTTGTGTGGATTTATTTGTGGTTATTTATAGATATGATGAAGTGATGAAAAGGTTTGACTAAAATCCTTCTGACTGACATCTGCATCATGTCTGAAGCTTGACCCAAATATTGAAAGTAACATAATACAGGTGTTAGTGTATTCATGTACAGAGTCACATTGGAACACATTAGTTAAAATGCACATTCCGGCTATTGCATGCATTGTGACAGCTTTCTGCTCATAAACTCATAAATTTTCATTCTGCAGCAGCTTTTAAATCGGCAGCGCTTTTCTTTTGAAAGAGTTTCACCTAAAAGACACAGAATGAAAATTTATTTCAGTTAAAAATTTCTCTTGGCAAGACACCACAATGGGATTGACAGCAGTAACTTCAGATAATTGGGACAAGAGTAGCCTAATGGCAGCACAATTGCAGCACCGCCATTAATTTCTCTCCCATTAATACTGAGCCCCAAGCAGAAGGCTCTTAAGAGGAATCAAATAGGTTGTGGGGGTGGATGTGCGAATGGAGTTGCTTTGACAAGAAACAAGGCAATAATATGTGGCTGGCTCAGCAAATTAAAATAATGCAAAAGACGTCTCTTTAGAATAGGAGGAAAAACAACAATGCATGGCATGTTGGTCGGTAAGTGCCCAGCAATTTTAGAACTACCGGTATATGCATTTTTTTTCTCCTGATAACGAGAGACGTGCAGAAAAAGCTTTTTGCAATCTATAAAGGGAAATGCGTATGTCTAGGAGAACTTAGCTAATGGTGGTTAGTGTAAACATTAATATACAGGCTGATTTAAAAAGTACCTAAGCACATTTAGAGGAATATAGAAACAAAAACTACAAAATAAGCACATTTTTAGAGATGTGGATTTCATAGTGCAGCATGTTTTTTCATCATATTTTTAATTACTTTATGAGAAAAAGAATAAAACAACTTGCATGCAGTTGACAGCTCCACGTCATCAGGCCATCAAACACTAAGTACGCTGCAGCCTTACCGGGGTGGATGTGATCATAGCAGTTTTGACAGAGACCTTGTGTTAGCCGTCAATCAGCATCAGTCTTCCTGTGACAGACTGGTGCTGAGCCTGCAGTAACACACTCACTGAAGGTAATGTATGTTGCTACACTCCATAAGAGGGACAAAGCCTTGAAGTAGAGCCTTGTCTCGCTATAATTTAGCATTGTTTTTCACTCTTTTGTCTTTTTTATAGCCTTGGTTGCTAAACAAACTTTTTTTGCTTTCTAAAAGTTTTCTTCTGGATGAGAAATGGACTCTCACTTAAAACTAATGGACCTCAGGAGTTGCTGAGTTTGAGATGGCCTGAAATGCTTGTCAGAGAAATAGAAGTCCATCATGGTTTAGTACCTGTAGCAGATATTCTGCATCACTGCTGTTGACCTTCATTCTATTAATTGTCCCATGTGGCTTCACTGGCTGCATTTATGTTTACATTCAATAAAAGAAAAGCCTCATTTGGCTGTTAAGATTCTGCTCATCATGTTTCATTTTGCTTTCCTTTCCAATGAATGTGTTTCTTTGGTTAAAAGGTTGTAATAACATGGAATCCACAAAAATACAGTGGCAAAGATTTTCAAATAAAAATTAGCTAAAAATGTATGCTCTTTTATGTTAAAGGTCCCATATTATTCACTTTATTTCCACTCTAGAGCAGGGGAGTTGGGAAATCGAGCTTCTCTAAGTCCCGCCCATCTCTCTTCTCTGCACGCATTTGCAAAACTTCGGTGGGTCTTCAGGGTCTCAGATGAAGGGAGTAAAAAAGACTTGTGTGCTCGTTGGTATAACCATCTACAAAGCAACTGGCGTGCTTTGCTCGTAGTTTTGTCATGACTGTTTGCTAACGTTTGTGAGGATACGTGCTCCCGTGGTTTTTAAACCGTGGGTGTGGCCTCAGGTAGCCAGAGGTGATCATGATTGGCTCCGCCCTCTAGAGAGGAGTTATCTTTTCCCTTCTTGATGTCAGCAGGGGAAAGATTTTGAAACCACTCGTTTTAGTATTAGCTCAAAATACATTTCCCATCCCCAATCCCCAATAAATAAAACAACATTTGGGAAACGTGCATCCCTAAAATCTATGAAAATGTTTTCTCACTTTTGGCTCTCATACACAGTCTTTGGGACTAATAGGACTTTTAAAATATCTTTAGAAAGTGAATTTATTCATGATCAACTCAAAAAGTTCATTTTCAGTAAAAATGTAAACTAGAAACCTTCCTGTTGTGAGATGATACTCAAGCCTGTACTCAGAAGCTGATAAAAACCTGAAATCTCTTCAGCCTGTATATTAATGAGTTCACTGAGTAAATGATGCAACATGTTATTCTGCCCAACTAGCAGCAATATTTCAAATTATTTTATTCCTTTACCACGCTTCCTGAAGAACCTGATTCCTGATTCATTCTTAAGGATTTTAACATGCTACATAGTCACTTCTTCCTTGTTTGTTTTTGCCAAACTTTTATATTCTGTGCAAAATTTCAAGCCACAATCATTACTTTCTCTTTCACTTCCAATAAGTCAGATTTAGTCATAATCTTCTAATTTGGCCTAAAGAATGAATGAATGAATGAATCATTCAAGTCTAAAAGACACTTAATAGATAAAATAGTGGTTTGTATACAGATAAAATATCTTTAGCACTTTGCTACTTGCAGCTTAAAGCAAAGATGCACGTAAATTAATTTGCTTTGTTTCATCTTTAGAAAAAAATGTCCAAAAAAACTAAATTTATGAGGCTTAAAAAATATTTGACACCAACATAGTGATTCTAAACAACCTAACAGCACGGAACTTGTCTTTCAATATGCTGTGTCCCTAAAAAGATGAAAGAAACCTGACAGGGGAGGACAAAAGAGGCAGTTCAGTTGAGGAACTGTATACTGAAGGTCGCATCTTTAAGAAAAAAAAGCTGACAGAACCTGGGAGATGAATCATTGACTTGATCTACTGTGCCAGTGTTTATAAAAAAACATAAAAAATATCATTCCATGCCTCTCAGATTGAGTAATCTGTCACATTTTTTGTAGATTCAGCAAAAAAAATTACAATGAATGGTGTTTATTTATATGCTGTTAGTATCAAGGCATCTGATGATGAGTGTAATACAGCACTGGTTCATCTTTAGATAGAATTATAAACTACTGTATATACACACAAACATTCACTGTTAAAGACCATAAAAACTTTGTGGGGGGGTTAAATAGACATATGGACTCTCAGAATATGCAGTTCTGATCCTATGAGCACACATTGTGCCAGCACTATAAGAAGTTTAAGGTATTTTGTCTGTCAAAAGGTTCATACAGCATGTTCAGTGGTAGCATTAAAATGTCAAAGCCAATACCTTGAGACTGATGAATTTTTAATGCCTTAGCAAAGCCTATCAAGCATTTTGTGACATTTTGCAGCAGCACATGAATTACAGTCCATCTGTAACAAACAGCTGCACACAGCGTACATGTGTATAATAATGCTATAATACTGTACACCAGTGATCATAAACTTGAGGGTCATTTCTGGACAACAAAATTTAATTTTCAAATGAAAGTGAAAGAGAGGAGTGATTAACACGCAGCCAATTAGAAAGCTTGAACACACAATGATCAACTCCATAAAATTATCAAACATTTTGTGAAATGTTGCAATGAGAACATTGAGCTCCTAAATGCATCAGTGTCCCTGCTTCCTTAACCCTGTTTAATGAGAACTCAACTCCCAAAGCGATGAGTCTCAACAAAATATAATGACATTCTGCACCAGAATGTGTTAGACTGAACTAATGAGATTAAATGAGTGGGCCTGAGTCAAACAAATTTAGCATAAATGATAGTTTACATTAAGCTTTTTTCTTCAAGAATGTGTGTAAACAAACACAAACTTTTCACAAAACCTTACAATTACATTCCTGCTACGGCCTATTTCCCAGCTTGTTTTTGGGATAAACCATCCATTTGATTCAGCGTCTAAAACATTCAAATAAAAAGGTAAACTCTGAGTTTTAAAGTCATCTGATCTTGGACTGATCTGGGTACCTTTTAGCAATAATTCCACATGATCTCCTTCCAGTGCGCCTACTTTTCACAAGTATTCAGAAATCTCTCCGTTTCAGCAGCCACAGCATTTATGCATCCCTTCATCTTTCAGATCTCTTTGCTCTGCCTTGTTTCATGTCCTCTCCTCAGCTGATCCACCCCTTCCATACTGGTGCCAGCATTTGCTGTACTGTGTCTCTGGTTCTCTAATGTTCCCTCCCTCTCTCCTTGCACCTTTGATGTCAGAACCACAGCTAAAGCCAGAAGCTTATCTGCTGTGGCTTTTCTGAGCCCTAACCAGGCCAAGAGTTGGAA
This sequence comes from Callopanchax toddi, assembly GCA_006937965.1. Classification (NCBI taxonomy): domain Eukaryota; kingdom Metazoa; phylum Chordata; class Actinopteri; order Cyprinodontiformes; family Nothobranchiidae; genus Callopanchax; species Callopanchax toddi. Next base: position 1,504,337 of record SSNR01000126.1, read on the forward strand.
TCAAGAGCATGGCATGGGTCAAAAGGAGGAAAAGATTAACTGGAGACTGATACAATATTTGTATGCTGCTTCAAATGCACTTTGTTTAGAATGCAACATTGTTTTTCTATTTTATTTGAAAAATGCAATAGGACTGATAACTTCAACTGGTAATGTTTCAGTAAAATTTTGAAATGTTGCCCTAATGACAACCAGTAAAGCTTCAGATTATATTTTATCATACAAACTGAGTAAGAAAAAAGAAAGACAGCAATATATAAAAACAATATAAGTATAATTATTTATAGTTGTACAATTTCAGAAAAAAAAACACTGAAGAAAAGAAAAAAACTTACATAAAACCAAGGTAAGAGGTATATGATGACTCTAATGAAGTAAAGAAAGAGGAGGTCTGAAAAATGGCTAGTTTGAAAGAAAAAAAACCTTTTTAAAGAGGAACTTTGCCAAGTCAACTCTTACAATGCACAGTGAGAAGTTAAGGCAGAGCAGTCACAGAGGCTACTGTAGGTCAGGGGATGAGAGGTCGTATCAGGAACTCAGGGTTCAATCCCAGGCCTCAGCCATGCGTCAAAGTATCATTGGGCAAGATACTGAACCCTCAACTTCCTCCCAGGGAAACTGGCTCCCATCTGCTCCACAGGGATGGGTCAAATACAGACAACAAATGCCATGCAAATCATCCATGCTGCTCTAATGGAACTATTTCTGAGAAAAAGTAAAAAATGCTTTTTCATCACATCTAATACAAAACATAGACACACTATAAAGCTACAGCACTAACAGCTTAGAGAAAACTATTATAAAAACCAACTTTCTGATCCCAGGTTACATTTAAGCTCAGGCCTTGTTTGATTTTCCACTGCAGAGAGAATTCATAATTGTGAAATAATTACAAAGGCTCCTTTTATAGTAGACAACAACCCTGCACCATTATGCTGCGCACTGACATTATTAGGGTTAATTATAAATACAATGGATGTTAGAAAGTGCCAACGTCAGTTTATGCTGACCAAGTCATTTTTACAGAAGCCCTTTCTTAACTGCAGTCAGCCAGTACCATGCACAGGAAAATCTGTCTTGTACATGTAATATATTGTGTACCTACAAGAGCTAAAAGGGTCATGTTTTCATCAAGGTTTGATTATTAAACAATGTATCTTTTTATGCATTATTACGTTTTCAGAAAGAAATCTAAAGAGCTAGAGAGACGGAGCGGAGAAAGGAGGCAGGATTTTAGGTGGGTGAAAAACACGAATCCTAGAAAATACCGTTTAAAAACTCCCAGCTCCAATGTAAAACTATCATCGAGTTGTAAAACGAACTGCTGACGTCCACACGTTAAGACAAATATATCACCAATATATCAAACGCATCTGACAATCGAGCACATTAACAACAACAATTACCATGACAGTGCAGTGTGAATAAACAATGATCCTGCATCAGTGCAGGTCATTGTTTGGACAACAAACACACCAAAAATAAAACTCAATGCCACATTTTTATTCATCAAAATGAGTCTGCATCGTGTTTATACAAGAGTTTATGTACTGAGTTTCAAAAATGCCTTAAAGCTGGCCCTCTGTCAGAGGATCAGCTTCATCCCTGATCCATATCATCTTTGCAAACAGTGCACTAATTAGCCATGCTAAAGCAAATCACAAAGTTTTTCCTGGTTCACTGGCCACAGCACCTTCGGTAATCCCTCAGTTATCACACAGTTGGGAGGGTAGTGCAGCTAATAACACTGTGATATTACCAACACTGATCTGCAAGTGATAGAGGTTGGCTGCACAAGCTGTTAATTCTATCTGCCCAAGCCCCAGACCAGACTAATCCCTATTTTACTCTTTTTTTCACTTAACACCCTGCCATACCCTTGCCAATACTTTCTAACCAGGTCATCTAATTAAAAAACAGAGAGGGCGGCTGCTTCAGTATCAAAGTAAGAGGGAGGTGATGTTTGTAGTAAAGCAGTCATATGTGATGGGAGAAAATTAAAAGCTCGTCAACAATACGACGGTGGAGGTTCTCAGTCATCAAGGGCATGGTAATCACAGGAGCTTTTCATCTGAGGAGCCTTCAAACTAAAAATGGTGGCATTTCAAGCTTTCATATTGTGTTGAGCTGCTCTTTATGGCAAGCTACAACTTGCATGCAAATCCCTCTCCCTTCACTCCCTCCTGAGTGAGTCCAAATCTTACTGCACTATTACTGCTGGTGACTAGTTTGAGACACAAAATACAAAGAAAATGTGAACATTTTTAGTCAGAATCATAAAATTAGTACGTAAAACACTTTTGTAGCACATTTTAGATACGGTTGGGTGACTTGGAGTATATGGTGTAGTTACAAACAAGACACAGTCATGTCTCTGCCATGCAAATCTTTTGTTACAAATTAGCCATAAGTCTTAATTATATGTCAATGGGTTTGGAATCTACCCCCAGTGGTCACTAGACTCTCCCCATTCCTCAAATTTCTGACTCACAAAAACTAAATTGAGAAGTGATTGACGAGGGTTCAGGCTGGGTTCCTGATGTGCGTGATGACTGACTAATCTGAGAGAACATTTGAACGTTAAAAAACATCAAACAAAACAACAGCAAGGCCCTGTGACACGCGAGAAAATTGAAAACGTTCAAGAATGCTTCATTCTGGAAGCTCCCTTGTGATTGTCGTCAGAATATTTTGCCAAAATTTGCAGCCCAGTGAGATTCAGGCTTTTGAGTCTTTAGCCGCTTTCATAAGACACACCATGCTGGCAAACCAGCATAATACTGCCTCCACAGTGTGTCTTATGAAAGTGCCGTGGCGGCATGGTGATACGGGAATTTTGCAGCATTTGTGCCGCCATGCTTGGTAGTAATATTACCACAACGCCGGACATGTGAACGAAGATTTTGCCTTGGTGCAACTGAGGGAGGTGTCACTAATACCGTGGCAAAGGTGAGCCGACACTCTCGTACAGGACGCTCTGTATCTTTCTCTGTTTACAGTCTGCCGTCATGGAGGATTCAGAGCTAATTTCTACTAAATACTTATTCATTCCTCGACTAATGATGGATTTATTTTCATTTTTAAACATTTCTCCTCACAGAATGGCAAGGCTTGCCAAGGATACACGTTTATTTTGGTCAAGAACTTCTTCCACAACCGAGTCATTTCCGGCAGCTTCAGAGTCCAGCAGCAGCTTGCTGCTAACAGAGCTACGTATCAGAAGCACAGCAGGGACAGACAGGGCAGTCTCGTACAGTGTGTGAGAACATGATTTGTGAACTGTGAGTGATTAAACGCTACAATGTAATCATAGGAGTTGCACAGCTTAGAGACCAAAGTAATGCGCCGTGTGCACGCACGCGACCGCACGCGCGTGTCGAGTTGTTTTGGGAGGAGCCGTTGGATTCAAAAACTGCTCTCTTGATGAAATAATCCAGAGAGTGGCTTTAAGTGATCTCAGATATGTAGATTGAATCAATTTAACTGTTCTCTATGAAAATGTGTTAGAAAACAGTTGCTTTGCACATAAATTAAAGATTTAATCCAGGTCTTAACGTGAGTAAAGGGTCTCATTTATGTAGAAAAGCTAAATGAAAGCCTTAAAGAGAAAGAACAAACATCATGATGAAACAAAACAATAATTTGCGACATAATAGCAACAATAACATTACTTTTATGCTTATGCCGCAACATAAAATGCTTTAAATGAATATATAATTCTTTCAATTATACAATAAAAACTTGTCACACCATCTAACCAAATTTAGAGCACCCTGAAGTAGGAAACACGTCAACAGACAAGTGCACAATAAAGACATGACAGAGAGCAATTCACCATCATCTCAGGCACGTTTTGATTCTTATCTCAATTTCTTCAAGAATAATGTGACAATATTAGTATAAACAAGGCTTTAAATGGCTGACGATCTATGTCACTGTGTTTACACATATGACTGAAAACTAAATCAGCTGGATGAAATCTGACAGGGAAGGAAATACAGCAGTCTGATCAGACGCTGTCAGATGAGGAGAGGCTGTTTAGACAGAGCTCAGATTTCAGTTCAATGACCAGAAACAATAAGAGAAAACCATCAGGATAAGTGTAGTGGGACGAATAGAGTGGACTGTGTGCCATAAATCACAACCTGATCAAATTAAACAGACCTACCTAAGTGTAAACTCAGATTCTGTCTGCAAGGAAAGTGGAATAAAAAAGACTGCAGTGCTGTGAGATCGATATGACGCTGACACCTCTCTGGCACCCTCAGAAAATCTCAGCCAAACAAAAACCCACTTAGGGAGGATGAGGGGGGGGGGGGGG
>SSNR01000126.1:1508667-1548241 GCA_006937965.1 Callopanchax toddi
GGGGGGGGGGGGGGGGGGGGGGGGTGTCTACCATATCATAGAAGCATGGTACTGCTTTGGCATTAAATCAGCCTCTTTAAAAAGAGAAGCAACGTCTGCAAAGAGTTTAGCAACAACTAAGCTGGTTAAAACCTCATCAAAACAGGTTCAGTTTTATCCTGCATGCTGGGTGATCTGATTACAAATCAACAGCTTAGGTATGCATGGTCACATCCTAACACGAGTATAGAGAGAGACCACTTGAGACTGAACGTGTTTCTATCTGTAAATAAACATGTATCTTACATCACATGGTCAGAAATCATCAGCAGGTTTAACCATGTTTCTCTGATAAATACAATCAGCGACCTAACATGCATAAGCAGTCCTATTATATGATTAATAAAAATAATGAATGCTAACAAAAATTATACTTTTTAAATAAATAACCCCAAAGTCTCCAGGTAATCCACTGATTATTTTCTTACTCACCAGGTTTAACAATCCATTCCACAAAATAACAATATTTCTGCAGATTGCTCTTCCGCCTCTGGAAACTTGCTGCCACCTGTGTCTAATTCTATCTGGATTTTACAGCTTCTTTTTTAGAAATCAGGATAGTGAGAAGCAGCAGCTCTGCAGTTTGCACACAGTCATGTCAGGTCAGTAGTTGCTTCCATGTGGCCTGAACACATCTGACTGTGGAACAAATGTAAATAAAGTGTTGCAGATCACCTCTGCACCTCAAAGAGTAATCAGATCTGAATGCAACCTCAATCCACCTGTATTCACATATATGTCTGTGGTGCACCCACATTTCCACAGTGAGGGACAATAAAGGCTGTTTGTTGTATTCTATGTGCTACAAATTAGCCAAGGTTCCTGTAGCATCACAACATGGTTTAATCAACGTAACAAAAATTAAAGTCTTGCATAATAGCTAGTGATACTGTTAGACACATTTAAAGAAATATTAGAAAGTGAATGTGTGGAAAGCAAAAAGAGCAAACTGCCATTTGTACTGGAGCGAGCGGCGTGGAGCAAAAACAAGGCCAACCCCCTGCAGGCCGTCACATTAGCACCAGGTCTGAACAGCCCTATAATCGCTAGCAAGTCTCAAGTCTGGCCTGAGGCCCTTTCCCAGTGGGGCATGCTTGAAAATCCTCCTGTGGCAGGCATCCAGAAAGAATCCAGCAGATACCCCGAAAATCACCTAAGCTGGGTGAAAGCATGCCTCTCTAGAGGACATAAACTTCCAGAATTCTCTAGGAAGTCCATTTTGGGAGCTTGAAGTCTTTTTTTAATAATTTCAGTCATTACCCAACTCAACTGAAGATGAAAGCTGAAATGTAAATCAACTGCTAAATCAACAATGATGCTTTTCATGTCAGCTCTCTCAGCCCAGCATAAGAAACAGCAGAAATGCAGATGGTGCCCCAGTCTGTCTATCAGTCTCACTCTGTTCGACACACAATCACACACAAGATCCCAAAATAATTAAACTTCTCCAACCAAGGGAGACGTGTAGGTCCTAATTCAAACCCTGGATGATCCCTACATTGATACCAGTGTACAACTCAAAAAATTCCTTATAGTGGCATGGAAACTGTAAAGGTTTAGGCCAACAAGCGCTAAAAGTACAAATTTCTACCACCTATAACTACAACATGTGAATTATGACACTCCCCTTCTGTCAATTTTATGGATGTGCTGCTGAGCCTTTTCCTTTTTTACAGTGAACTTTGATATTGTCCATCACCTTTTGCTTCTTCAAGTTTACGATGCAGTTTAGAAGCTTTTTTATGGAGACACACTGAAGTGCTGCCAGTAACTGCTGGTCAATGTGTGTCTAAGAGTTCAGAAAGGTTCAACTATAAATCTTTTCAGGCTGGTTTGGAGTCATTTCATGCAAAAAGACAATGTCTGATGAACTGAAAAGATTGGCTGGATTTTACTGTTGTGCATACACAAACACAGCAGGAGAACATTAAAAGGGAATACATGACTGTGTAAACTCCTAAAGTACACACACACACACAGGCATACATACACACTCACATACCATGCCCTGCTGTCCTGACGAAGATTAAGATATATTACACCCCAAATATGGAGGACCGAAATTGACATATTTAAAAATAAAAGCAGAAATACGTAATTTGTCTTTTCTTTTCCTTTATATGTGCATTTTTGCAAAGAAATATATATATATTGTTTTTTGTTTTTCCGAATTATGTGAATTATCATCAAGAAAAAAATATATTTTGTTTTTATTTTCCCTATATGTGCATTTTTTAAATAAATGTATATGTTTTGTTTTTCCTTTTCCTTATTACCTGTAATTTCATCAAGAAAAAAAAATATTGTTTTTCCTTTTTCTTATTATGTGCATTTTCATGAAGTAAAAAATATATATTCTTTTTCCTTTTCCTTAGTTTGTACATTTTCATGAAGAAATAAATATATATTGCTTTTCCTTTTCCTTATACACACATTCCTTGTTTTTACATTCCCTCATCTACTCTTTTTACATTACCTTATGCATTTCTGCCTCATTATGCAAATTAGGAGGGCTGTCCTTCTTGGTAAACAGGAAGGAGCAGGAACCATGCGCTGATCGATTGTGCATGCCTGAGATTTTGGGCTTTCAGGAGAACGCCTTTTTGTTTGAAAAGAAGTGAAGTCCTAACAGACATGTCTCTGACAATTGCAGATGAATTAAGGCACGTTGCTATCTTAGCTGAAAGTAATACAGTCAGTGATGACTATTTATTGTTTCGCGTAGACATTTTGAGTGAGAGGCTATTTCAGATAGCTGCAGACACGGACAATGAAGCTGACCCGTTAGTTGTCCAGATTTTGGAGGAAGTGGCCTGTCACTTGCACAAGTCTGTGTATTCTATAGCCTAATTCTGTAGCCTATTTGCAGCTTCTCTTAACAACTCCGACACAGATCGTCGTTGTGCTCCCTCCATTACTGTACTTTGGTTGCTATTACGGTGGAGCCAAAATCTCAGGCATGCACAATCGATCAGCGCATAGTTCCTGCTCCTTCCTGTTTACCAAGAAGGACAGCCCTCCTAATTTGCATAATGAGGCAGAAATGCATAAGGTAATGTAAAAAGAGTAGATGAAGGAATGTAAAAACAAGGAATGTGTGTATAAGGAAAAGGAAAAGCAATATATATTTATTTCTTCATGAAAATGTACAAACTAAGGAAAAGGAAAAAGAATATATATTTTTTACTTCATGAAAATGCACATAATAAGAAAAAGGAAAAACAATATTTTTTTTTCTTGATGAAATTACAGGTAATAAGGAAAAGGAAAAACAAAACATATACATTTATTTAAAAAATGCATATATAGGGAAAATAAAAACAAAATATTTTTTTTTCTTGATGATAATTCACATAATTTGGAAAAACAAAAAACAATATATATATATTTCTTTGCAAAAATGCACATATAAAGGAAAAGAAAAGACAAATTACGTATTTCTGCTTTTATTTTTAAATATGTCAGTTTCGGTCCTCCATACCCAAACCAGCGAGCATGTCCTTGCGTTATTTCAACTTGCAAGGTCCCTCGTTTTCATCTTCTTCCACCTCTTCTCTTCTTTCATTACAAGCAATAAACGTGAGTTTTCAACCCCAGAACACATGGATATCTGATGAAAATATGTTTGTAAAACTGTATTTTCATAATGCAAGTTGTGAATTCTGGAAAATGAATCAGTATGTCAGCTCCATTAGCTTCCGTGTCCTGTCAGCACTCATCTGTTAGAGTAAGCTGTTGATCTCTGTGGCTCTGGGTTTAGTTCAAATTGTTTCAGGCATTTGGTTAAATGAGAAAGTCAAACCACCAGCTAGTGTCTGCAAATAGAAGACCCCCTAAATCAAATGTACTCATTTTAATGAATTCAATGAAGATGAGCTCATTCTGAATGAAAAGAGGAAACAATGACTTTCTGATTGTCTTGACTTTTACTCGTCAACACTAGGTTCTAAAACTTTTAGTAGAAGTTATGCATGAATCTTTGTGCTTTTTGTGGACTTGAGAGGTTTGAGATGTCGTATTTGATCAATGACCCAGATGAGACACAGACATCTCTGTTCACTCAGGGGACACTGAGGAACAACACGTTCTGCAGAATGTAATCCCCCTTAAAACACTTCAGCAACAATGTTTTTAATCAAAAAGAGAGCTTGTCAAGTGTACATGTAGCATCACTAATTGATCTCCATGGTAGTTATTTACTTTAAACCTACTTTGAAAATATTCTTATCTTTTATCATTGCTTACTTGTTTAGGAATTTGAATTTTAGTTGCAGTGTAAATTGCAATTTGTCCCTAAATGGCCAATAAGATAAAGAGTATTAAATAGCTCTTTCTTGCCAACTGCATATGTTCAGGCACGCACAGCACTACTCAATCAGATGCAACAGAATGACTGCACACTTGTCCTCACTGTCCTGCTTTTACAATCTAATTGCCCCACAAACTGTCCTCTAAAACAGACCACTGAGTGCACTGGGCTCTTAGCCAACTGATTTCAATGTAGCTTTAATTCTAAGCGTCTCCTTTTGGTCCTCTGTCTTTCGTTCTCTCTTTCTCTGCATCTCTCTTCCACTCTCTCTTTCTGAGCTAATTACTTTGTTTGATTAATTGACTGATGTGCTGTTCCTCTCCAATGGCCAATGGTGATACAGCAGCAAAATATTCCACCCACACAAGATGCTTGTATAGGTACAGCCAGCAGATATTCAGGCAGAACGTACGAGAGAGCAAACAAATGATGCGTGAGAAAGAAGCAAAGGAACTTATGGACCGTGTCACACAAATACAATGTTTTGAGCTGGAACTCAATCATATGAGCTGCACATAAAGCGACATGTCACAACATTACTGTTAATATTTGCTTTTGACCATATTCCAACAAATAAGAGTCTGAAAAAAAGCAAATCTCTCTTTCGTACATAAAGATGACAAGTGGAGTAACTTAAGAGATCAAAACCAGCCAAAAAACTTTTATCACACATGTGATAAAATACAATAAAATTAAAAACTTTGGCTACAATGTTTGTTGGATTTTACAGATTCTTCTCTACAGTCAGATAATGATGCATGAATGAAATAAAGAGAAACACATGAGTAAACGTTACGTTTGGGGGAAAAGTAGCATAAACACATTTGTTTGGATCAGATAAATAAACTGCTGATTTAAAAAATGCATCAGATTATGATATTAAAACACTATTTGGTTCATGTTATAACCTATTGATTAAATCATGGTTTTGCAAAATATATTGTGTATAGCAGATTTGTTTTATTGCCCGACTGACTATCTGCAACACATGGATGCAGACAGTGAGCTGACAGCTTGGCCAGTGAAAATGAGACAGAACTGGGTAGGTCCAAGCAGAATGACCAGCCCAAAACACAGAGCAGCTCATTCTTAAATATGGAATTATGTCACATAACTTGTTAATATGTGAATGGGATCTTAAAAAATATGGATTTTTCTTAACAGTTTATATGTTTTTCATACTTTACAATTACATTTACAATGAATGAGAAACTGCAGCTGCCTGTCCTCTGTGTGATGTGATGAAGGGGACAGACAGGGGAGGACAGGGACAGGTGGGGACACTTTACGGTGAGTTGAGGAGAAGAGGTCTGCTGCAGACTTGAAGCATTCCATGTATTTAATATTAAGGACAAAGTATAAAGCAATATTTAAACAACATTTCTGATTTAAGGGCACAAGAACACACACCAGCAGAAGAGAAGATTTTGAAGCTGTATGTCTATGACTTGAAATGATCAGGGTAGGGCTGGGCGATATGAAAATGTCTAAAATATAAAGCTCTGTCATTTATGCCATGGTTAGGAGCTTTACGACAGTATTTTAGGTCAAAATGAATTTTACGTCATGCTTATGCATGCTGAAAAACATTAACAAACATGCAGGAAGACGGTGGCGGACTCGTTTTAGACCAAGGTCAACAGAAATACCACCTGACCCAAACCGAAGAGCTTGTGGTTTAAATAGAACTAGACCGATGTGGACCAGACAACAGTTGTTTTTAAAGTTTGCCGGCTCCTGGTCCCAACAACGGACTCCAACATCACAAATTGATTTTATCAGCAGCGCAAAAACCACAACAAACAAAACAGACAAGCAACAAGCAAAAGCTGCAAAAGCTGCAAAAGCAGTGTTGAGTGTTGGCGTAAGTGATCATAACAAACTCCAGACGCTGCAACAGGCTTTTACCCGTGGCACGCCATAGAGCCATAGCTCCCGTAAATGGAAGGAGATTACTGCTGCTGTTACCAAGCACATCTGTAAAGGTATGGGTCTATTCTACACGGTGGAGAAACGTGAGTTGGTGCAAACATTTGATCTGAATTATGAAATGCCCAGTCGAAAACAGATTACTAAAATCATGTACCTGATTTATATGATGCATGTTGGGCCAAAGTGGAGGTGGAGATTCATAAGGGGTGTTCTATGCTATGTATGTTTATCGTCATCGGGATATAAAATGAGCTAAATCAGGATATGAAATTTTGGCCATATCGCCCAGCACTAGATCAGGGACAGGAAATATAGCACTGCCTGAAACAGGTAGTCTACGAAACTCAAGTTCTTATTTGAAAATTGAACGAAAACCATTTAAAAAACAAACAAATTCCTCCTAAATGTATATGCCTCAGTGTTCAAGTCATAAACCACTAGTGGAACTAAAGTTCTGATGAAAGCAACAGATTTGATCCCAGAGGATTCCTGCTTAGTAAAAAATTTTTTTTTAAAGAAACCCAGTAAGGGCACAGTGATCTGGCCCATTACCTCCAACGTCTGCATGTTCTTTTGTGTCACTGGGATGGAGGGGGCGATGTAACACATGGCTAGATATGCTCACATGAACACATCCAGGCAGCTCTGCTAAAGGGAGCTGCCTGGTACATTGTATTAAATTCTGTCAAGTAAGTTGTTGAACCTGCTGTTTGTTCAGTTAATCAGTGGCAGCTATTGACATTTCATCATCAGGAAAAGTTTGCTGTAGTGGCAGCAGAAACTGAATAGGCCTCACCTTGAGAGACACGGATTGGGAATTCTAGAGGAAAGAAATAATACATGAGCAAGCTCTGGCCCATTTTCTCCATTTATTGTTAACCTTGTTCAAAAAAATCTACTTTACTCCCCAGCTCTTAGTCTGAGCAGTTTGCTAAAATGCTGCAGAGTGCTGGTTAGAGTCCATCTGCAGCATGGCATCAGGTGTTGGTTATAATATTTCCCTGGAGAATGTTTGGCAGGTGAAACATAAGTTCTTTATAAATGTTAAATTGATCAGTGGCAAATTGCAAAGACAGTCCTTGATCTAAAAACTAATCCTCAAAAAACAAGTTAAAGGGAATGTGACTATAGATCCAGTAGCAAGTTGGTTTATAGTGATATATAAAAACAGAACACATTGCTAGAACACCTTTAATGAGCACACACGAGTGCAACTTCAATATGTTTTCATATATTTTTACAGTTTTGATATATTTCTGTCCGTCAGTGTTTAGTTTGAGGTCTGTGGGCTCTTTGCACGTGGGATTTAAGATATTAAGATCCTGGTTAGAACACACATAGAAAACCAGCAAGCTAACCCCTCCCATGTTTTATTAAACCCACATGGTGTGGTGATAGAGATCGTCTGACTCAGAAGGACAAATTTAGACAGTTAGAGAAGAGGAACTGCCAGAGTGATGTGACCAGACTTGTAATGCCAGGATGAATTATGGGCAAAGCTCCAAAGTGAAGCACATTCTCCACTCCAACAGACTCTTATGAAAGACGAGTCAGGGCATAAGAAGCTGATAAATAAATGCATACAGCATCCAGAACGTACGTCCTATCAACCACCACATTATGCATTCCATTAAAACACACTGATAATATATGCCGGCTGCTTAGAAACTGTATTCCCATGCCGTGCAATGCCTTAGTGCACAAATGTACAATAAATTGCATTTATATTTCAAGCAGAAAAGAAATCCCGGTGATCAAACACAGGAAGCATTTTGTGGTTGAGCTGACAGGCAGACAATGGTCAGCAGATATGATGCATAATCACTCCCTTCCATACACTTCAAGCGTTTTATATTAGGACAGGAGCGTACATCTGGTAGGCAACAGCTTGATATGACAAGCACTGCTGTGGAGTCCCACTGCACTGAGGAAGATGAGGGATTAATACATTATCCCTACAGTTATTAACAGTTGTCATGCACTTACCACATTAGCATAAAGGTATGAATAAATTGCTCTGGTGTGTGGTGCTTACATCCCATCAGTAATAATGTATAAAAATTTGAATTGTAAAAAGTTATCACATGCATCTGCAAAAATGAAACTTACATTACTTACACTGCAGCAGCTCCCACTGGAAACTGAACTGCAAAGCTACTATATATATATATATATATATATATATATATATATATATATATATATATATATATATATATATATATATATATATATATATATATATATATATATATATATATATATATATATATATATATAAAAGAAACAAATATATATATATATATATATATATATATAAAGCTTTTCCAAAGACTTGACTCAGTCTCAGGTGAGTCAGCCTAACAGCCAATCAATAAATATCTAGTGTTCTGTACTCTACTACTACAAGTCTTTATCTCTTCCTGTCTCTCTCAAACACACACAAACATGCTGTCTTCCCACTCTGGGACAAGCTGACGCATATCAGCACTGCAGGGATAATCCATACGCTGACTAAAAGTCAGTGTCTCAAGTCCAGAAGGCATAATGTTAAAAGGGAGAAAAAGGAAAAAGAACAGATAGGGATCAAAACTCATTGGGCTCTCAGATCTTCTAACAGAATGAAAGAAGTCGCTTTGACTTCGGAAGCTTTGTGTTGTCAGAGGAGGAAGTGTAAAAAAAAAGTAAAAATAAAAAAGATGGTTGATCAGTTATAGATGGTAAATTTTACAATGATGAGAATGTAGTTTTTTGTTTAGTTTGGGAACACTTTTTGTAAAATCCTGCAATCTATTAACAACGTTGCTTTTATTCCTCCCCCCTTTTTCTTTTTATTGTGTGTGTGTGTGTGTGTGTGTGTGTGTGTGTGTGTGTGTGTGTGTGTGTGTGTGTGTGTGTGTGTGTGTGTGTGTGTGTGTGTGTGTGTGTGTGTGTGTGTGTGTGTGTGTGTGTGTGTGTGTGTGTGTGTGTGTGTGTAGAACTATGGGAATAAGGCCAATATTCAGAGTGCTTTCAAGTACAGAATCAGCCACTTTATGTTCTCTATTTACAGTATCAAAGGTGCTTTGGGAGTTGCTTTTCACCATCTCAAGGGACCACTGCTGGTGAATGAAAATGTATTATACTGCCTTGGAAAACAATTGAGCATCCAAGAAAATTACAAGTCAAATAGCTGTGAGTTCCACTTAGCTGCAAGTGGGCGAATGAGGATTTGGCAATTGATGATCATCAGCATTATTTACATAGCCTCAAACTGGATTGTGATGGGGAAGAAAATCAATGTGGATACAAACAGTGTAATGGCAGAGTAATGCGTTCTCCTGGGCAAGCAAACACTGAAGAAGTCCGTACAGGGAAACTTTGAATAAAGGCAAAGTGAACTTGCCAATCATGTCACCTCTTTCCACTGCCCCTTTCAATCCACACACACTGCTCCTGAAGTCACAGTGACACTATCTGATTCTTTTTTTATCCTCTAAAACCAACTACAGATTGTACACAATTGGGTTGGGTGGTAATATAGTACAAGGTAAACTGGAGGATGCAGAAATAGTGATAGTACTAGAATACTTGGCACAGAAATGCTGCTGCAAATTTAGTCTCCTCCATGTGCAAAAGAGTTGATATTATACTTATTTGTGTATATTTTCCTGCCAATCCTGTTTGTACTATGTTCTCTTTAGTGACACCTACTGTTTAGGGAAAGTGCTGCAGGAAGCAAAGGGCCTTTCAATGGAACTACACTGTAGTTCCATTCCAAGGCTGCAGTCAGTGGTCCAAACATGTCAAGCTAAAGGCATTATTCTGTTAGGTACTACAAATTCAAAATTATCCTACTGATGTGTCATTTACTTTCATGTTGAATAACTTTCTTTGACTCTGTCTAGTTTCTCTCTTTAAAGCAATTAAACAAATCTATAAAGTCATATCGAACTTATTGGATTCAGCTATTTGAATCAGAAAATCTGATTTTAAATGCAAACTTAATATAAAAACTAAAAACACTCAACAATAACATAAAACCAACCAACCAGACAGAAATCTGGCTCTCACAGATCTGTTAGTTCGTCTTTAAGAAGCCCTCCTATATCTTTCACTTATTACCTGTATTAATTGCACTGGTTCAAACTTGTTACCTGTATAAAAGACACCTGTCCAAACACTCAATCAACCAGACACCAACATCTCCACCATGAGCATACACAAGGTCCCCTCTACCCTCCATTCTTTGTAATTGGTAAAACTTGAAAAAATGGCAATATATCAAATACTTGTGTTCCGCACAACACATCACTTTTAACATGAACAGATCTCAAATTTGAGACGAGATAAAGAATTCTAACATGAGAATGATGGATGAAAATAATACAAAGTGATAAATATTCCTTCCATCAACAAAAGGACAATAAAAAGGCTTTGATGTTGTAAACCCAAATTTACATTTAAAACAGATGAAAGAAACAGCTTTTCAGACGTAACCATTGTGTCTCCCTGTAGAAACCGAGGTGATTAAATCAAAGGCCAGGCCCGTTTCAAGAGAAAGACAAAGAGCACAGCTATCAAGCCCTACAGAGCAGAGACTTTACTGAACCATTCAGTGAGAGGATGCAGGCGTCGGGTCAGCACCATCGCCTCTCTAATTGGCCAGCAGCTGGGAAGTTGTAATATTTTCTCTGTTCTTTCCCATTTAATGTCTATCTTCTCTTTCATGGGTCCTGCCCTCCTCTCGAGAATGCCTCAGTAGTGTGTTTTCATCCTAACCATTTGACCCCATCATTTCTACTTTTTGACCCTGTACATCACCACTGATCTTTCTTTTTTTCTTTTTTATACTTAAACCAATACTTAAACCAAGCTTCTGACACATTAAAGATTGAGTTATGTCTAGAAATTGGTGTTTAGACTTTTTATTATAATAGAGCCAACAGTCTTACAGTTATTTAACAGTATGTGAGAATAAAACTCTACAGTAGAACAACACTGATATAAAGGTGACATGCGAGTGTGTCTGCACTACATCATCTGTCTCCTGTACTGACCTTCCTCTCCAATATGCACAAATTTGCACGATGCACCACTCAGGGCAGCACTTTTTCCTCATATTCAGTAAGTAAATGTTTCCATCTGTTCTAATACAGAGCAATCAATGACAATGAAGTTGTGTTGAAAAAAGGGACAGTTCAAATCCCCCATTAGGAAAGAGCTCAACTCATCATCTTCTTTATCTAGAATGAACTCAACAGTTGCAACTCTGCACCATAAGATGGTCTAAATGAGTGACACTGCCACACAGCAGCATGTTTCTATACCTCCACCCAGTGCTGCATTCAGGAACAATCTGGCATTTCGTTTAGCTAACCATGCTATAGTGAAGAATGATTTCAGGTCACGTTCTATATGAGATTGCTCTGGTTAAGAGGCATCACTTTTATGATTTCATGCAGCATTTTGTAGAAATTTAAAAAAAAAATTTCAGAAGAAAGGCGTTGGAAAAAAACATAATGTTGATGACAAACTACATAAGGGAAACCAAGGTTTAATTTTAAACTACTAAATGTTTAGATGCTATTATTAGTCTTGTGTTTAAACTGAAGAAAGGAGAAAAAGTGGAAGAATCAGTGTTAAAGAATATACCTGTGTGCACATGTTCCTAGACTGCCTGCACAAGGATGTGGTTGTATGTCTGAAAGTGTGAATATGATTGTGCACATCCAATTGTGCCCATATGGACACTGGTGTAGGTGTGTGTGTGTGTGTGTGTGTGTGTGTGTGTGTGTGTGTGTGTGTGTGTGTGTGTGTGTGTGTGTGTGTGTGTGTGTGTGTGTGTGTGTGTGTGTGTGTGTGTGTGTGTAGCAGCACTATACGGCTGGCGGTGGTAATAGAGCTCACTAATTACTTCCTGAGCTGAGAGAGTTGTCAGAGAGAGGAGGAGCTGCCACAGATGGTGAGAGACCCAAACTGACGCCAGGATATCCTGCCTCTTGATCATCAGAGTCGAGTATGTGTGTGTTTGTGCGAGACAGAGAGAGTGAAAATAAGAGTGAACGTGTGCGACTAAGGTTGAGAGTTCAAAAGAGATCTCAGAACCACCAAACCCATGACACTGTTACAGGGTTTGTAGTTTAGAAGCCTGCCAAATAAATGACTGATTTCCATCACATTCATTCTGAAGACATTACTGGCCACACCTGCTGTGACTCTGCTCCACACAACCTCTCTAACAGATTGAACCCAGCTCACTCTTCAGATTCAGTGTCTATGTGGAAGTGGTGCATTGCTGAACTGCTCTTCCTCTGTTTTCCACTGCTCAGCTTTCCCTGGACAAAGTGCTGCTGGCGGACTACTCACCACTGAGAGGAACCGTCAGTGCCGCTGACCTCCAGCAGGTCATAGTCATCCTCCAGCTGAAAGTCAGAGAAAACCAGGGCAATGGTGTCTCCTGGCTCAGCCAGCACAGTCCAGGTGCAGTCAGCATTATTGTTGTACTCAGCTGGGTAATTGGGGGTGGTGATCACCCCACTCTGGCCCCGCAGTGTCCCTCCACATCCATCATCCGCTGCAGGGAGTGCAGAGAAAAAGAAAGTTAAGAAAGGCTTAATACAAGAGAAACACTTACCAAAAAAAATATATCTCAAATATGCAAAGTAGAGATAATTAATGACGCACAAAAAAACTGGAAAGAGTTGGTGAGCAAGGTGGGTAAAAGGCCAATAAACACAAGCTGCACCTTAAATCCAGCTAAAATTTGACCTTTAGCTAAGAGGCTGATGTGTTTAACTGAGTGGGTCTTTGGAGACGCACTCAGAATGAGTGCAGTATTGACACAGACATGACATTAGATTAAATTAAAGAATAACATTCATGATGTAAAGCCAAACATGTACAAGACAGTTTTAAATCATATAGAAACGTACATTATAATACATGCTGTCACACTCCCAAATATCTTCACATTGGGGAAAACAAATGTTTTAAACCCGCAGGTGAAAAAAAAAAGAGGACTCTTCAGAATATTCCCTAAAAAGAAAGCAGAGTTCATCTCTCTAAAGGGCCATTTGTATAAAATGAGTGCATGGGAGTATTCATGCATTCCTCAATACAGTAGAAGTAGGAGGTGATGGTAACTGAGAGGCATCAATAGAGGGCAGCTGTATTACAAATGTTTAGTTTATTACCAACACTGGCTAAAATACATACAAATTAGAAAAAAAAGTTTAGAATTAACTGCAGGATCTTGCTTTGATTCCCATTGTGTTTGCATCTATGCAAAATCCTGCAGGTAACTCAGTTTGACAGACACAAAAAATAGATTTTTGCACAAAGTAATTCCCAAAAGGCTATTTGCCAAAAACATGTCATAGAGAAAATCAATAAACCATAGGATGATGTATCCCTCAGGTCTTGTGCCAGGTCTTTCCTGATATATTTTCTTATTGTTATATTCACATAAAGTACAAGTATTATTTAATGCCAGTCAAACTTTTGTCTTTGGCATTTTTAATATAAATGTTGTAGTGACAAAGTTCAGAGTTAAGTGGCATAAAAAAAAAAAAATACCACCATGAGCAAGAACTGGGCAGAAGTCAAGCTATAAAATAAAATAGAAGATTTTCCAAGAAAAGCTTTTAACACTATTGCTCAACACCACTTTAATGAAATTTAAAAAATGTTGGGCAACAAATAGGTCAATATAAAATAGAGGGGTGATTTAGTTGTTAAATTATCTATGGCTATGATTCCTACATTTTTTACATTTCCACTTCACACAGACATAACTGTAGCTTGACTGAAGAATTGTTAATGGAATTTGTTGTAATGATTTTTTTTAAGTGAGCTAAGCTCACAAAGCCAGCCAAAGGAAATGAGGATATCCTTCACTGTTCCTGCCTTCTGAGTTTCAAAAGTCAAGATACCGAATCAGCAGGTCAACTCAAGCCATGTGGTTTGGACTCATCTGAGCACAGAGTGAAGGAAGGCATAAAACCTGCTCTGTGTGCTCATGGTGCAAAAATGCCTCCTTATAACAATAACTTTCAACTTGTGGGTGCTAGTTTATGGTTTTTTTCAAGTTCAAGGGCAGATACTGTTCTTTATTTCTTTTTTAGTTTTTTCCAAAGTACATTTTACATGTCACCTTGCCTCCTAAGAATATGATGATTTTGATAATGCAACACATCAGGTCTTCCCTCCCTACTTGCAGGGTAGAGGGGCACAAGGTAATTATTTGTTCAAAAGGTCACAACATTTTGTCACTAATTAAAAGCCTTAGAAAAGTGGCTAAATCTTATTAAGCAACAGCATATCAACAACTCTTCCCGTGCACAACAGCGTATTAATTCAGTGTGACTTTACACAAAGAAAAACATCAACATAATAAAATGTTGTTCTGTAGATACATGTTAGCAAAATCCATAAAAAAAGAGCAGGTATCATAATTGCAAGTCACACTTGTGGTGCTAAATATGTAATTTATCTGCATATTGCAAAGGCTTGCAAATTAAGATTTAGTGAATGTATAAAATGTCAAAACAAGTCACAAAATGATGAAACTGAAAATAAATTACTACCAAGTGGCAGAAATCCATCTGAGAAGAACACCAGACGACAGAAATGGATGACTTATGCTTGTGATGACATGGCCATTATGATTCAGCAAGAAAAATGTTATCAACTACAAAACAGAGTTTAGCTTAGTGGAATCTGATGGAATACTGTTTGAAAAATAGAAATAAATAAATACATTATATCTGGTCACACAGATGTATTTTTTTATATATATTTTAGGGACATGATAATCTGAAATTGGTTACAGCATTGTTTGTACGTAGCTCTGCTATAGGCCAGAGAGACAGCATGCCTTACAGTGTTTTAGTCATAGGAAGTGGGTAGAGGGCATGATGCAAACTAATGCAACATGAAGGAAAGTGATTACATTCTGATTAATTCAGCCTTGTGTTAATCAAAGCAACTCATCAAGACTGCTTTAAAGAGACAATTAAATAATAAGGCGTTTACTTATTGTGCTGCTGGGGCAAAACTCCTGGCCCACCCATGTGACTGATTCCTGCATAACAACCTAACTTTAAAAAAAAAAAACTGCCTCTGGATTAGAACAAATAAACCAGCAGCAGGGACACATCAAGGGAAGTTTTGAATAACACATTCACTTGAACTTCTTCTGTAGAGGTGTGTGTTTTCGTAGCATTGACTATAGTGGTCAGCCAGCTGGCTGTTTGTGATGTATTAAAGGGAGGAGGAGGACCTCAGAAGCGTTAGGCGCTGTCTATCATCCATCCTACCTGTCACCATGGTAAACCCCCCGAGGGAGGGTGAGAGAGCGTATGGACGAGAGGAAACCTGTGGGGTGTGAATTTCAATGGGAAGGAAAGCACGACAGAAGGGTGAGTAGAAGGGGATGAAGAGGATGACAGGTGACATCTGAGGATGGGTAGGGGGGGGAACTGTTGAGGAAGGGTGGACAATGAAGAAAGAGAAAGACGGCATGAAAGATGACAGGTGATTGTTGCAGAGGGGGTGACGGGAAGTAGAATGCAGACAGAAAAAAAGAGCAAAGAAATGCATTGATATTCCACATGAGGCTGTTTCTTCACACTTGAAGGGAAATCTCTGGACTCTTAACTCCATTTCATCTAGACTCTTTGCATCCCGCAGCCTTTTTTTTGGCTGCAACTGGCCAATACAGCCTTTGTATATAAGTGGAACTAAAACTAGCAATAAAAAAAAAAGAAAAAGGCTTTGAACATGAATATTTCAATATGTGAATCATGCAGAACATCACAGCTTTTCCAAGACGATGTCAAACTGCCTCCCATGGCAAAACTGAACACTTTTTAAGGCTGTCACTGTTTTCCAGAAGGTTTAAGGGGATGATTGATGTCAGAGTGCCATGGTAAAATAAATAAAGAAGAAAATCAGCAATATATGAAGCTATAAAACAAATATTTTATGAGCATTAAATAAAAATCCAAAGTAATGGTCATCTATCCAGCAAAAAACAAAAAATGTGAGAGTTGACAGCAGATTAAGCACTTATATTTAGAACACGTTTGTCTTTTTTAAGAGAATATGCCAAAACAAATTTTCAGAGGATTTGAATCAAGGATTTGATCAAAATGACACAAATTTCACCTTCCTGTGACCTGTTTAAACTTTGAGATGTGTTTCTACTTTAAACCTCTAAAGATGCTAGGTTTTTCTAGGTATTCTGTCAAAATCTCATTATCCTGTTTGTACAAACTGTTGTCTACATTTTGAAAATGTCATCTAAACGTTATGATGTAATGCGTTATCAAAAGTCCAAGACATTCCCAATCCACTCACATGTTCTTGTCTATTTTTGTGTTCTTTTAGTTATCTGAAGGGATGAATATAAACCAAATTTGTATTGGAAACCAAAGAATAACTGGCAAGGATGCTTCAGTGTCGATGACTTGTCACCCTTAAATAAAAATCTAAGAAAACGTTGAACAGAATGGGGTTAACGTGGTTTTTATGTTAGATAAAAACAGCTAAGAAATCAAATTGATGAGCATGACAGAGAACATGTGAAACTGTGCTGCCGCTAGCCGGCCATCATCTGCGGCTCAACTGTGCTGGCACATTAGCACTCTCCTGAGTCCAGAGTGGTGGCCCTGCCAAAAAGGTTCTTCCTGCTCCAAAAGTAAAGTGGGAGCTCTACCCCTCCACATATGGGCAGCCACTATAATTGGAGTGACATTAACAATACACTTTCACATTATGAAGGAGCACTCAGGTGTAAAAGTTGACTTTTATGTGGTCACCAGAGGACCTCAATTAATCACAGCCAAATTGCTAGTTTCTAAAACTTGTTGGCGTGTAATTTCAGCTAAAAAAAGGAGGCATAATCACATTCTTGAGTCCTTTAGCTTTTTTTTTCTTTTTTTCCTCGTATGGACCCAGAGCGGGTTATGAAGAGGGGAAATGAAAGTCTGGTGCTGGTCTCAAGCAAGAGCTGATTATTTATGCACAACAACACTGAAAGGTGTCATAATGAGTGAGTTTCTTGTAAGAAATAAAAATGTTACAAAATCACAATCATTTCTCACATTGATGTATTTTGATGTACAGTCATATGCGTGTGATTGCATGTGATTTGTGGGGGTGGGGGGATTGTTCTGGCTCGTGGTGCCCAGCCATGTGTGCTCCTTTGTGGGCTTCCTGACTCCCGGCCTGGCTACAGATGGCACCGTGTCTCAGCGGTCTGCTCAGCAGGCACACTGACACAAACCAATGGACACGTAGATTCAGGGGAACTCACACATGCACTCTTGTACATACAACATGTACATGCACGCTCACATGACTCAGACACGTGCATTGACCTCATTGTCGTAGCAATATAAATCCTTTATAATTATCTCCATCAGTCAGCTTTGCTTACAGACAACTACTCGGAAAACTGTGTCATGTTGGGTCAGACTGCACACACTGGCAGGTGTCACTGCCGCAGGGGTGCTTGCTAACTCTGAGGGAAGGACAACTGGCACAAGCACCTGACTGGGAGCAAACACATGAGGTCCTGCCATACTAAATAAGATATCTGTGTGAACACAGACAACATTGTAAATACATGTGAGCGTGTGTGGGTTGGGAAATGAATTTCATCGGGCAGTGAACAAAAAAATTAGATAAGACAATCAGATAAAATACATAAAAATAAGCCTACATGGAATTTGAAAAAAAAAATTGAGATGGAGATAATGTATCATAATTTTGAACCTATTTATTAATTTAGCTATTTCTAAATATTTTGTCTTTTTAGAATAAGTATTATCACCACTAATATGTCTTGCGATAGTCCATCAGTCTTTCAAGGAACATATTTATGTTTCAAGATAACTGCTTTCTGTTCTACTCACCTCTGCAGTAGGGAAGTGGAAAATCCCAGGCAGCTGTTCCAGTTGAAGTGGCGAGGCAGGACAGGGTGGTGTGACCCTCCAGCATGTAGCCAGGACCGCAGCTATAGCGGATTTTATCACCAATATTAAAACTGGACCCCTGCTGGTAGCCATTCAGTAGCTGTCCAGGATTACCACAGGTATAACTGGGTAAAGCTGCAGAGAGAAGGGAGATCATAATGTGTTGGTGAGGTAGTTTGCAATCAAGGTTATCGAGCATTTCTGCAGAGAATATGAGAAGAAACTATGGCAAATGATGACCTGTAATTTGCAGAAGATATTTTGAGTCAAAAAAGAGGTTTTAGGTTTTAAAATATTCATTTTTTTCCCATTAATTTCAGGATGAATATGAGCATCAGATGACCAGATTGGTCACTTGGTTTCTCA
The DNA here is from genome assembly GCA_006937965.1 of Callopanchax toddi. Lineage (NCBI taxonomy): Eukaryota > Metazoa > Chordata > Actinopteri > Cyprinodontiformes > Nothobranchiidae > Callopanchax > Callopanchax toddi. The sequence continues at coordinate 1,527,274 of SSNR01000126.1, forward strand.
TGAATATCTTGAAGATTGCAGTTTTGGCAGTCATCTACATGCCTGCACATAAGGGAGCCCAATATTAACAAAACCTCATCTAATTGCATTGTTATGCTAATCAAGTTCAAAGGAAGTTCAGCTAAGCTCTTGGCTCTGAACCTCATTGCATCAGCCTTTAAATACCAGCAAAAGACTCATGATAGCAGATTACCTTCCTCTTGATGACACACACTTGACTACAATACAATTTATAGATATATGATGGCTTGATGGTTACGCTGCAGAATTTCAGATAATAAATTGAAATACAATGACCACCGACCACACACACACACACGTACTCATCACACAGCTGACAGCTCTGGTCTGAAACACGTTCAGGGACCTGGCCAGAGTGTGTGCTGGACTTTAGATGAAACTCCAGTTCCTCCACAGGGAGTGGACTGAGCAGAGGCAAGGGCAGAGAGGCAGCAGCACAGCTCGCCGACACTTCACTACAATATTCAATGTGCATTTATGTTTCTACCCAATCAAATATATAGTTTTGTAATATATTTAATATTTCACAGCCAAAAAGATGTATTTTTCCTTCCAAGTTATCAACATTGTGTCCTTTGTGCCAGGTGTCCCCACAGATCATGGATCACAAAGCATCTGGTCATGATATTCTGGCGATCAATCAACCATTAAAAAACCAAACCAAACGTAGCATATCAGACAAAATGACAACAACGTTCATGGCACCACAATCTGCATCATTCCTCACTGGAGCTGAGGAACATGAAGTGCCATCATCTTCTAATGTTTTTTTTTTTTAATAATGTGTTGCTAGAAATCATCTTTTTGATCTGTCAGCATAAACTAGAAAACATCAATCTGAATAAATAGCTGTTCTTTTCAATCCCTTTTCATTTCACAGGTTTTTATAAAGAGGGTGAAAGTAGAGATGTTTTTATCCCTGTTGAATTGTGGGAACGCTCCATCACATTATGTAAATGCATTACAGACGAGTGAGCGAGTTAAAATTTACTTTTGAAAATTACATCACAAATCCAACTGCAATCACATCAGTCACAATTAGACGGCTTTGTCAAGTCATTCACGCTCAAGTGAACGCAGATGTTTTCAGGATACAATAATGAACTTGACTGTTATCTTTTGTTGGTTGCTTCAGTTCCTTTCTTCTGACAAATTAGTTTAGATAAAATACGATGGATACGTAACCCAGTCTAATGAAAGTTTGTGCTACTTACAATAAAAAATGTATACAGTCTAGATTACAGCATATTTAGACCACATTTTGCCAACATGGAAGCTTGTGTTTCATCCAAACTACTTTTCATTTCTACAGAGATTCATTAAGTATAAAATCACAAGCCACTCATTTAAGGTGGAGAACTCCAGGTGCACAACCAGCTATACTATCAGTGGATTCATAGCAGGTGTTTTCCATCATCTGTTGAAGCCAGAACACCTGCTTAGACACCGAGGATGCCCTAAATGACTCAACGCTGATTTGCCTTTTAAAGTACCTGGTTAGTACTTAGGTAGTTTCCCTCTGGTCTAATCTGATTTCTAATGATAGACTGAGTTGTCACTTTCAGGCTCCACTGTGCTGTAGCCTTTATTTTGATCAGTCAAGGCTACCAAGGATACCTTATTACGGCTTCTGCCACCAGATTAGCACAAGGACTCTGATTAGCATATTAGCTGCTGAGACCGAAGCTTGAATGCAACAGCATGGTCACAGTGGGGCTTTTCTCCAGGTAACTGCTTATCCTCATCTCTCTTGGGTCTGTGCAGTATGTGGCACTGGGAGGGTGCACGTGAATGAAATTTCAATGGGTTAAATGGAAGACTACAGAGGCAAAGAAATAGAAACTTTCTCTTGACCGCTTAAATAAAAGTGTAACCATCAACATTAATATTTGCTGCAGTCCAGTTCAAGAGCAAGACGATGAAGACAAGTTGTGCAAAGAGAAGGTTTTAACCATCAACTGAGACAGATGAGGACGTGTTCGTTATTTAGGAAGGAAGATGTTGGCCGATTCATTGAATGTGTGTGTGTAAGGGTATGTGTGTGTGTGAATTTATAAATCATTCTCGTCACACTTTTCATTTCTGGTTATGAGTTTGGGCAGTAAATTAAGTTTAATAGTGTCATTACGTGTCCAATCCCCAGAGCAGGGCTATGCCTGCAGCACAGAGGTAGCAAATACATTTTATTTTATTTACCTTTATGAGTTTTATCCAACATTCTCATTATTTTCATTATTTCAAGTCATCATTTACAGAGAAAATTACCTAGCACTTGACAATGAATCAGTTAATTCCCCATGGTTTACTTTTAATAAAAACATTTTCTTTTTGGATTCTGTAACACATTTGCACATAAAAATGTTTTTCACTCTTTATAAAGGCAGGACCTTCATATTATTTTTTTACTATATAGTTAAATTTAGCAGAAAGTAGAAGAAGCAGCATGTAAAAGAAGAGCAGAGTTTTCACATCCTTGATGTAGAGAACTAAAGAAAAACTGTAAAAGAAAGAGGCAGAGACTTTTGAAAAGGAGAAGTTTCCTACAACTTATGAGATTCAAAAACCTCCATGAAATTCCTCTTTTTAAGGTATTTTATGCTAGAAACGGCATAAGAGCTAAAATAAATATTCAACACATGGCTTGGAATCTGCTTTTTTGTTGTTGTTTAGACTCTTCACACAGATTCAAACACCCAGACTATGAACCAAACTACAAAGTCAACTTGTGGGGTATGACTTGTTCAAAATAAAAATAAACGTTTAACACTAGCAATGCATAATTTATATGTGGTTTACCAAGGAGTTTAGAAAACAATGTGGGTCTACAGGTACATCTAAAAAGTGTGAATATCATGAAAAATTCAATATTCTTTGTCAATCATCTCAGAAAGCGAAACTCGTATAGATTCATCACACACACTGGAACATTTTAAGCTTTTATTTTTTGTAATGTTGATATAGCTCAAAGACAATGAAACCCAAAATTTAGTGTCTCAGAAAACTAGAATATTGTGAAAAATTAAAATATTGTTACAGCCTATCCAGCTAGTTACTTTGTCATGGTGCCTGAGCTTTTCAATGGTCTCTTAGTCTTGGTCAGTAGCTACACAATCATGGTGAATAATGCTGACTTGACACTCTTCACAAGGAGTGGAGGCCACAAAAGGTCATTGCTAAAGAAGCTGGTTGTTCACAGAGTGCTGTACTCAAGCATTTTCAAAGACAGTTGAGTGGAAGGAAAAGGTGTGGTAGGAGAAGGTGCACCAGCAACAGGGCAGCCTTGAAAGTATGGGCGAGCAAAATTTGAGGGCGCTTCACAAGAAGTAGACCAAGGCTGGAGTCAGAGCATCAAACGTCACCATGTACAGATGAATCCTTCATGTGACTCTGTCCTGTGAACTATGGGAAATGCCTCCAAGATCGATGTATTGGGCACCCCTAGATTCTATGGGTTTTGTCAAAAGGAAGATGAGAGACACTAGTCTTAAAGTGATAATATGCAGTTTTGCTTGTTTTGGACTCCCTCTGGTGTCCGTTTTTAATCACTGCATTACACAAGTTAGCATATTGTTTCAGCTTCTAAACGCCTAAATCTACCTGTTGAAATGTCTCCTCAGCCTTCATAGCTTTTTTACAGGAGCGGTTATTTACTCCTTCAAAGAAATCAGCTGTGTTCAAGCAGGGAGAGATGGAAAACAATCAGGAATCATGAGCTAAAAACACTCCAGCGTTAGCATAACAGCTAGCCACTTTGGGTTAGCCTAACCCTCGTGAGACACGTGACTTCCTGGTTACCGTGATGGCGACGGAGATCTTGCAATTGTGGTATTCCGGATCTAATCACCAGATGGGGCTAAGTGACTTTTCATTAACCCTATAAAGGGTCATATTAGCACAGACTGGCTCAAGGAAAAGATTAAAAAATATGAAAAAGTTGCATATTATCACTTTAACAATGCAGATGACCTGAAGGCTGCTGTTAAAGCAACCTGAGCTTTCATTCCACCTCAACAAGGCCACAGGCTGATCACCTCCAAGACACACTGCATTAATGCAGGAGTTCATGCAAAAAAAAAAAGGTCCAACCAGATATTAAGTGCATAGAAACAAACAAACAAAAAAACATTTTTAGTAACCTGACATTTCTGTTTAAAATATCCTATTGATCTTATGTAATATTTTAATTTTCTGAGACACTGAATTTGGGGTTTTCATAATTTGTAGACCTCATTTGTAGACATCAAAATGACAAGAAATAAAGGCTTAAAATATTTAATTTTAATTTTGATAATATTCAAAAATTGTGATGTACCTGTGCATAAACAAAAAAGGTAAGCAACGACAGCCAGGAAAGGACAAAATAAAAATCTATCCTAACATCACTTCCTTACCCCTCCCCCTTCTAGGCCACATGACACAGACATGGAAAACTTCAATATTATACATCCTGAGGCCAAAATTATCCAAGCATTTCCACAGCTTGAGGTAGCAAATGATGCACCTCCTTGCAGTTCCCTTTACAGCACATATTGGCCAAATGTAGAAGCAAACACACACAAAAGTGCCTGCAAGCCGTTTCTAAAAACACACTGCAAGAGGAAGGCAGTGTTCTATCCATCACATTGTCCATCCCTTATGTAATCTGTTTATTTCATTCCTTCTCTTTTCTCCTCGTCCCATCTCACTCCTGGTGTCCATATCAAAGGACAGTAAGGAAGGAGCCACCATGAAGTTCATCTCCTGTGGGGAGACTTCTGACCTCAGTAAGACTGATGCTCTGTCCTTCTGGTTGTCTTCCAGTTTGTTCCGCAATTTATCATCCTCTCATTCAAAAAGAGATGGAAAGGTTACACGTGCACCCTTGAGTACTACGCAATGCATCTCCCAAAGACTTATTTCATCATGAAGAAAGCTTAGGTTTTAAAATCACAATAATTTGAGTTTATCAATGTGTAAATCCAAAGGTGATTTTGTTTATTGCCTTTGAGTAACCTCTCATTTCCCTCTCTTTAAAATAATGTAACTCCATCTCTTTTTTAACAAATCACTCCCTCTCCTCAGTTGATTCCTTCTGACTTGTGAGGTCCTCCACGTTTTCCTTCTTTGCATTTAGAAGTGACATTGCGAGATCGATCCCAACACACAGGTGCATTAGCTCAATAAGCAGTTTCTGCTTTGTCAAGCAGCAATTTAATCAATGTCTCCTGCTCCCTACATATGGGCTGGACAAAAGCTGGCAACTTTCATCACTTTTGGTTAGGGAGGATGAGAAATGCAGAAAAATCAACTCGCTTTCAGCCAAAGAGTTCAGAGTGTCTAGTTGTTAATTAAGAGACAGTTGTTAGAACTTCCCACCTTTCATTAATTCAGTGTCATGTATTACATCATTTTTAGAATGAGATCAAGTTGATTGATTTATAGGGAATAACTGCATATGATGCAAAAAAATTGAAAAAAGTCCTAATGTTAATCAGATGTATGCCTGGCTGGTCTAAATCATGTGTTGTGATTTTGGAAAATCTAATATAAAAATAATCGAAAATAAAAATAATAAAGGTCACCTTTGATTGTGCTCATGTGTGTTCTGTTCACCTGTGTGTGCAGGTAATAGTCCATGTTCATATGTTCAAATACCAACCCAAATGAACTCCAGATTTCCCCATACACCCCCCACCCCGACCACTCACACACAATATTGGGTGCAGGAAAAGGCCAATTGCTCTGAGGAAGTCGTTGAGGTGTGAAGAGAAACTCATACAGAATTGATGGCAGCCCACAATGTCTGTAAAACGGAATAATGCACCATTCAGTAGCCATTCACTATATATGAGGCTAAACTAAGAGGGATCAGGGAGCATCACAGACTTCAAGGAAATCCAGAAGACAGATGGAAGACGAGGTTGGGGAAGCTGGGAGGAGAGATCAGTACATCTGTACAGCCAGGACCCGGTCGAGATTTTCCATCTAAAGCCCATATGGGCTTTTCAGACTTATGTCTGTACTGACTTTACACTGACAATAAAAGAAAGTGTTACAGTTGGCAAAGTCAGATGCTAAGGATGCTCCTAATATTAATCTTACAATCAACTAAGTGTTATTTTTTAATCAGATCATAGCAGTACACCATCTCAGAAAGATATTTAGCCAAAGATGCAATTAGAAATTGAATGTAAAGATGCTTTTTTACAAAAAGAGAAATTTAATAATGTAAACATTTGCCTAATAGTGTGGGGAAACTGGAAACATCCAGTCCACCAAGCAACTCAAAACTAAACTGAATACCAACAGGACAATATCACAGGAGATTGAGACATTTTTAGACTTTAGACACTTAACTTGTGTAGCTCAGTCCACAGACACACAATCCTTACAAGTTGTTGGATTATTTGTTGTATATGTCATCAGGTTTTCCAATGATAAAAAAAGTGTATTGCCAAGATACATTGTTAAAACAAATCAATAAGCAAACTTCCTTATCTTTGTCATAAGTTAGATCTCACTAGGAAATGTATGGTTTCGTGTCTGTATCGTTAATAAACACAACTAAAGTAAAACACAATTACCAAAAACATCACCATCCATGCAATGTTTCCCATCTGGCACCCCTGAAAATTGCATGGCTCTTCCAAAAACCTTTACTTTTTTGTGTTATTATTCTTGTTTTTAAGAAGTGTAATTTAAAACAACAGAAGTAAACAGTTTTATTAACTGTACATTCATCCACTTTCTTCACCTCTTTATCCAGTTAGGGTTGTGGGGTGATTGCCAGTCCATCACAGGGTCATACAGAGACAAATTATGCATTCATTCACTCACACCCAAGGAGAATTCAGAATAACCAAATACTGTAACATGCATGCTTGTGTCCCATGAGAGGAGGCCCATATGGGGAGAACATGCAGAAAGCCCACAGCTAGAAATCAAACCTCCAACCTTTTTGCAGTGAGGCAACTACTGTATGCCACCATGCATCCCATTTTAATAATCAATGCATGTATCCAGATGGAACTGTTTTGCATTGACAGACACTTTGATGATTGTTTTCTCTCCCATCAACTAGCAGAAAATTTGAGGGCAAAGGCAAGTGGAAGAAGTTATAGGGAAAAAAACAGACTGATTCAAAATCTCAACTACTGCTTTGACCCACGTAACACACCCTCTAACCAACCAAGAATTGAAAAACCCATATATTGCATCAGGTCCTAAAGGGTAAAACAAAGTGTAAAGCAGCAGGATGTTTTCTTCATATACTGCAGCTGTTTTATCAGCAAGGTCTGTTTGATTAGCTCCCATCTGACATCACAGCACTACATAGTCTGTTCAAATGATCTGTTCAGAAACAAAATTACAAAATATTATTGACTTTAACAATCATTTTAGAAAACATATTTGAGTTAAACCTGCATGTGAAACAAAGAATGTTTATAGAAATCAAAAAACTTTTAACTCTGGTTTTATTTTTTGTTTAAAATGTTTACAGGTTCCTGTACTCAGCAACTCTACATAGAGTTTAAAGCCATACTCAGTAGCCAGGTAAACAAACGAGGTCTCGCTAGCTATTTTACAGAAACACGTCTCGGTGAACTCACCCCTCCCGTCGGGTAAAATCCATTCGCCAGCCTTCCCGCGGACATGGGACCCCGGTTTGCAAAGGTGACAGAGTCTAACTCCAGCTGCAGAAACGTTCCCCCAGCTTTTCCTCCTTTCACCTCCAAACGTTTTTAGTTTTCTGCTAGCGGAAAAGGTGTTTTTTGGGGGGACTCTGGTATTTTTGTCTTAAAATGGAAGCGCTAACAGCTGGCTCTGTCCTACTTCTACTCTCACTTCCAGGATGTTCTGCCCCAAAATGTGTCCGGGTGGATTAATGCCAATCCAAGCAGTGAGGAAATGCGGCACACAGACAGCTGAATTGTCCAATCCTATCGTTCGGACCGAATGATAGGATTGGCTGAAGTTTTTAGAGAACTGTGGGACAACCACTTTATTTATTTCTTTCAGGTTTTTTTTAATCTCCACAATATATTTATGGCTATACTATATTAGAACGTTGTTAAGAGGCTTAAAAAAAAACGTTAAAAGCTACATTGTTTACCTGGCTACTGAGTATACCTTTAAAGAGCAGCAAAACTGGTATTTAAATATGCATTCATGCAGTTTTTATAATAAACAGACTATGTAAAACTTTATTTGAAAAAAAAAATACATACAAGTGTTAATGTGATTTTGCAATGTTCATCTGTGAATATTAAAGTTGCAAATCTGCTATTTGCAAAATCTGCTTTTGTAATTTAATAAAATTGATAGTCCAATAATAATCAGCAGTAATTTAAAAAATATTTGCAATAAAATGGATGCCCCTGATGTCGTCTTCATCCAATCTGCTCTTCTCCTGAACACATCAACACTGTGACTTTAACACTGAACTTCTGCTGTCACTAACAAACTAATTTAATATTTTACTGTTTTGATCTTCATCAGGGCTCCAGACAGACCATTTAGTCACATTTAGCTACCACTTTTAGAAAAAAAACAGCACCAGAGCAAGAGAGAAGGTGTTTTATCCTTTTTTTCCTCCTTCCATCATCTTAGGCACTGCCAGGAGCAAATGAAATTTTGTGTAACTGCTTGCATGTCATGTGAGGAGCTGCTGGAATGTTATAGTTTTATCTCAACTTAGTCTCCTAACACTGGGTGGAAACAGGAATGAAGTTGTTTACTTTATTTCTTTTTGATGATTGGTTTTCACTTGTTGGCTTCTTCATTTTACAAAAGCAATGAGCCGACATCCTTCTACAACACAACAAACCAGGGTTTCTGAAGATAACGTGAAATCAACTGCAGATGTTGTTTATTTTTATAATTAGCATGAAAGGTACAGTGTTTAGAATGTGTTTAACAGCAGCTGTACTGGACTTGTTCCTCTCTCTTTTAGAAATCACAGGTTTACTTTGAGTCACTGTGTGTTTTTGTTATTGTATGGTACTTTTTGAACATACAGTAAAAACATTAATGTTACCATGAAATCGAGATTCCCACCTCAGTATGATGCCAAAGAAAAGGTTAGGTCCCTGAAGACTCATTTATTGAGGAAAAAGGAAAACATACCACTCTTTATTTCAGTCCACACAGCGAGTCAACACATAAGTCTCTGGTGTATCGACAACAGGACTGATATTGCCATCCATGGGTTTTGCACGTGGGGAAGTAAGTAAAATGTATTCCAGCCTCATATCTTGATTTGCTGCATTTTGTCTTGCTTTTTCCTTTTCCTCAGCCAAACTTCCTTCCTAGGTTGCCTTGGAAACTGTAAAAGCCCATCAGAGAGGACATTGTAGTAGGGAAAGTGTTGATGCGTAATAGTAGACATAAAAATGTTTACGTCTCTATTTTTCTCAAAACACCCTTTAACAAAAATAATGAAAGGCATTTACTCCATCAAGTACAATCATGTATATTTCAAACTGGGTTTCATGCAAAGAAAAGTAAACTAACCTCTAATCAAATATCATCTGCTCATTAGTGGTTCTGAAAGAGGATGGATCAAATTTTAAAGCTGCAGTAACTTTATTTGTAAGCCAATGTGTCAAAAGGTTTTTTAATATAAAAACTCTTTCTGGTAGTTCACAAGTTTCAAAGTGTTGTTTTTACTATATGTGGTTCTAAACATTCACTGATAAAAACCTCTACATTTGTTCTAAAAGTCAACCACTAGCTAGTAAACCAAACCTTCATCTCCAATATCCACATCATCAGATGCCACATCCATTGCCTGTGTATTATACTACAGTTTGGCTGTAAAATGGTATAGCAGTATACAAGAGCTTCCAAAAATAGTAAAGGCTATCCATCCATCAATTTCCCTCCACTTATTTGAGGTTGGGTCACAGGAAAAGCAGCATAAGCAGAGAAACCCAGACTTCTCTCTCCTCAGCCACTTCGGACAGCCAAGAAACATACAGTAGTCCCTCCAGCGTGTCCTGGGTCTTCCTTTAGGTCTGCTCCTGGTGGACCTGCCAGGAACTCCTCATCACGGAGGCGTACTGGAGGCATCCTAACCAGATGCCTGAGCCACCTCAACTGGCTCCTCTCAATGTGCAGGAGAAGCAGGTCTACTCCAAGTCTCTCACCCTATCTCTAAGGGAAAGCCCAGACACCCTGCGGAGAAAACTCATTGCAATCGCTTGTATTCGCAATCTCATTCTTTGGATCACTACCTGAAGCTTGTGACCATAGATGACGAGGGTAGGAACGTAGATCGACCCGTAAATTTGAGCTTTGCTTTTCGGCTCAGCTCTCTCTTCACCGCGACAGACCGTACAGCACCCACTTCACTGTAGATGAGAACAGTGACGGCATTACCTTAAAAGCCCTGTTGTAAACCGAATCCACTCTTACCACAAATAATTCACAAAATATCATTTTAGGACAGCTTTAATAAGAATAAAAATGACTACCGCCAAACCCTAGTTCACACCATCTTGACACTGCATGAACAGGTTGTGCAGTCTACAGTTCTACTGTCTTTATAAATAAAATGTTTTGCCACTTTGTATACTTTTTAAAGCTACAAAATTTGTTTCACTAACCAAACGTCTTTTCTTCACATCAAAAATTGTTACCGCCCCAAAGCGGTAAGCCTAAAAATATCCCCCAGCACCTTTCCTTGACCCACAACCTTAACTCTTTAGATTGTCTGCTTCTTTCCAATGAAAAGTAATCATGAATAAGAGCCTCCAATAGACCGCGATACAATGCCAAATGACGGGGAAGAGACGGTCACAAAACAAACAGGTGTGCCTTCACTTTACGCTTCAGTGGTGGCATATTTGCACAGTGATCCCAAGCACACGTTTGTCAGGCACACATAAAGGCAGACACGCTCAGAAAGGACCACAAATCAACACAAGGATAAAACAAATCCAAGTCAAACGCCCAGTTTCAATGAGACTTGTGAAGATTTTTCTCTCCCTTCTAAGCAGTCAGTGAGGAAGGTTTATTTCTCTGACACCTCGCTGTTGTCTCTTTTCTCTCCAGTAAATCGTCCTGAAATAGCTCAGGCTGTTTCTTTACCATGTGTGCCAAAAGAGTGGAAATGCAGCAGAATGGGGCAAACATTGATTCTCTATAAAAGAAGAATAATAACAAAAACACCGACCCATAAGACTCTGAAGAGAAAATAGAATTATTCAGTGATTTTCTCAAATGAATGCTTCGTTGGATAGTTGTTATTTTCACCAGTGTGGCACATCTTTGGTTTGAATTTGAAACAAGTAAGAAAAACTCAAAATAAACTTTTTATTTTGTTTGTTTAACCTGTAAAGAAATTAATTCATAATTTACAGACAGTAAACACCAAGGTGTAACCTGTCATCCATGCAGTTACAATTCACCTTTACCTCAGTAGCCCTCGCATTGAATGACTGAGTGTTTTCTCTAGTTGAATCTTTATTCTACTCGAGTAGTGTTATGTTAATCTTTTTAAAGAAAATCTAAATTTAAAAAAAAATCTAAATTTGAGATGACTGCACAGAAAGGACCATGTCATGAAACAAGCTGTCAAAAAACACTGGAGCCCACAATCTGACAACTGTGCAGTCAAATTCAACTCTTTGAAAGGGTTGCATTATGTCTTTACCTACTTCAGAACCTTGTGGTAAAGCATTTCACAAATTAGCTAATTAGAATTTTTTTTTTTTTTTTACAAAATATACAAACAAATAAATAAAAACATTCAAATCAATTTAAAAAGTGTGAATGTCCTTAAATATGAATCTTGACATTGATGTGGCTAGCAAGTGAATTCTGAGCTGCCGATGAAATATGAAAGCAATAAGTGGAGAGAACTGGCCATGGCTAATCATTAAATCAGCCTAATGAATGGCTGAAAATTAGAGTGGGCTAGTGAACTGGGAAATTATTAAACGGCTACCAAGAAGAGCCACTTAGCCGATATCAATTAACGCAATGAGAATTTACCAGTTACTGTTGATAACCATCGCTGAGTTTTTCATCATGGATGGTAAAACGAGACCTCCGCCATCTTAATGATGAATTAGAATCCACAACTATTTCATAATAAATACTGTGCATTCAAGTGACATATACTGGAGTCCTTTAAAACTGTTATCACACACACTCTCTGTGGAAAATCAACAGCAGGAAGACAGACTCCAAACACAAGAGATACACAGATTATATGCTTTCTTTTTGGATAACAGCTTAACTCAGAAACTTGAACACTTCAGATCAATAGGCTGTCACATCATTTTCCCTCTAAGAGAAAAAGAAACAAACCAGTAAACATCATACTATCAAAAACAAGGGATGATTTGTCTGATAAGGTAGCTGTCTGGAATTTATTGTGCATCAGTGGTGATAGTATATCTGGAGACCACCCTCTCCTCCCTCCTGCTGCTGACTTACAGAGAGCTACTGCGGGTAATCAATACATATACCTTCTTTAATACTTTTATGCTTTCTCAGCCTTTATCTGGGGTAAGTGAACATGACATGAAAATATATAAAGAGCTTTAACGGTTTCCATCTTGCCAGATTGGCATTTAACATGCACAAACATAAATGGATATTACTTATTCAGCCCACGTTCTAAGCATTATGTCATCCTGCTTACACCTAGAACATACAATTAGTTAAACATGAAAAGGACATGCAAGTCAGACACTGCAAATATTTGTTTTTCCTTTTGTTTTACATTGTGTGGCTTTCGTGTCAAAAGATAATTCATCATCTCAGGTAAGAATAAAAAGTACATGCATGATTCCAAACACACATCCCTTCCTTTAGCTATGACACAATCAACACTGTGCACACAAAACAGGGATTATATAGAGGAGACAAAAGGGAGCACATTTTTTAAAATACTTTGCACACTGGGAAGTAAAAGGTGATAATTGGGATGACAGAAGGCAAAAGAGGAGGAATTAAAATACTATTAGGCAGGGGGAAGATGAAAAAATGTAAAGTTCCCCAGATATGAAAGAGGGAGAAACAATAGTTTACATATATACTTTGGTCAAATGAGAGAGTAAATTTCAGTTAAGTATTAAAGGAGTTATGTATTTCTGTGACTGATGTAAAACTGGGGAACAACCTTAACATGGAAATAAACAAATCAAGGTCACTTAATATATTTAAAAGATGTATTTAATTAAGTGCATTGAGGAATTATGAAAATGTAAATGAAGTGTCTGTGATTAGGTTTTGGAATTTAGAACAGGAAGGTGATAAAATATATTTGTGTGATAAATCAAATATTAGGAATTGCATTTTGTAAATAGGGGCAAAAAACATTGTCCTCTTTCTTCCCCTTTTCATTTAAATGTGTTAATGTTGATATGTATATTTTGTTTGTTTTTATATTTTTCCTTTTGAATAAAAAATAATCACAGCAGTGACTTATGCACTACAAAAAGAATAGTCCACACTTAAAGAGAAGCTTTGAACCTAACTTAGGTTCTAAAATCCAACCATAAGTTAGTCCTTTTTTTATACTGTATATGTATACTATCTATACACACATTCTGCATTTACTAATGTGGCTTTTAGCATCTCATGCAAGACCATTTGGGCACATGATGGAACTGGAACCACTGACCTTCAAAAGTTCTATAAGTTGTAAACCCTAAGATTCCAGTATAGCATAAGGTTTGCATTTCATGTAACACCTCTCACAAAAAAGGAGGCATAGCTTCAACATGACAACAACACTGTTTGGGGAAAATTGGCTGTTTGAGATCATATCATGCTGAAATTAATTACATCAACATCTACAACCCAGAGGCCTGAGCAGGTACCATTTACAGGAGGCAAATCAAAGTGTCCAATCACACACTTCAGTAAAGTGTGTCAGACTGGTGCCGTGCAAACATCGGAATAACACCAGCAACCTTTTTAGTACAAGTGAAACAAAATTGGTAATAACAGTACAGAGTTTATGTGTTATCACCGCCAGAGAGTCGAGACAGAGGAGAAAAGAGCAGTTTGGCTTTGTAGTGCTTTTTGAGGAGATGAGCTCACGCACTAAAAAATGCATGGCAATGGAAAAGACAGAGCAGCGACTCAGTAACATCGCAGCAAATGTGCCGTGTGCCATTGGTTGCATTTCTCCGACCTGCTTTTTACCACGACCTCAATCCGGATGGTGCAAAAAGACTTCTGCTTTTTCATCTTAGCTCAGAGCTGTGCGTCATTCCTGCATCCATACATCTCTAAATATCTTAAAAGCCAACTGCAGATGGAAAACGAGTCTATGAACTTGCTACTCTGATTAAATAAACTTTATAAGTGTTGTTAAATCAAATAACTCTTGATTTTGTGTCAATTTTGCTCATGTAAGAAAGTGAACAATCTAAAACTAAAAAGCAGTCAAGACGGCTCGGGGCTAGAACCCTTATCATTTTCACACTTGATGTATCAAATTAAATGTTCTGTTTTTTTTTCCATACTTGCATATTGTCATTTGCCCTCAAATTTCTAAGCCTTACTCTCTTCTTTTGTTAAGATGTAGTGAGGATAAGCCCTGTCAGAGTGTAGTCTGGGAGCAGGGAGCACAGAGCGCCTTGCCAAAATAAAGACAAGCATGCAAGAAAACACCTCGGTGTTCACTCCTCCTGGCTACATATAAAGCCGCGTATAGTAACGCACACAAGCCCACACAATCACACATACAATATACACAAAACTGCCAACGCATTTCTCCCACCGCCTCAGTATTCATCTCAGTCTATCACTTTGTGCCATTGTCACCCTGCTCACACCTCAGCTGTTTCTCCACTGAAACAGGAAACTGGTGCTTGGAATCAACGTGCTCAGTCATTTCAAAGTAAAATGTCCTCAATAAAGAACAATACATCCATACGACAGCAAAAGAAAAATCTAATTATTTATTTTATTCCTATAATGCACATTATATGCAATTATGTAAAGAAAAAAAACAGGCTTTGGATAAAGTTCTCATTCATACTTTTAGGAAACTTCCAGGATGAAAAATGCATGTAAATTCTTTACCTTATTTATTTTTTTAACATGGTAGCATTCAATAAATCAAAACTATAATAGGCTCACAGCCAGCAGTGCGGCACAAATTCCTTTTATATTCTGCATTGTCTGGAGCTGGGATAAATCAGCCAACATTTTTTCCTCCTGAATATATCCATAAAATATACATACGACAGAATGAAACACTGCCAACTCTAGTTTTATAATAATCTCTCACAGTCGCACTCTCACTTTAATACTCAATTCCAAGTTCATTTTCCTTCACCATTAGACTGAGGGAAAAAGTTGTACAAATGCTGATTATAGAGTAAAAGCTACAAAAATTGACTTTGTTCCATAAAACTATGAGATTGAATTTTTTAAAAGCCAACTTTAACTATCTTTTAATTTGCAGTTATAATGCTCAATTTCTAATTTCAATTTTTACATTGTTTCATGAAATATGCTGGAAAATCTATCATCAAAACTGGTTTTATTACAAGCAGATATTTGCACACATCCTAAGATACTGCAAAGTTTTCCAAAGAAATGAGCTCATGAGGATAAGGACCTTTTTGTGCAGCAGATCTTTGAATGTTTTTTTCAGCCCATTTGTATGAATGGATGTGCTTTTGGTGGAGTTTCTGTGTAGGGTGTTGATATGTCAGTGTGGTCTGGGAGTGTTGTTTTCCATCCTCTATCTGGAGAGCAAAACAACAACTTGTCCTGACCGCAGACTAGACCCTGTCTTGCTGCCCGTTCACCCAGAAAGCAAATGTAGGGCATAAAAAAGAGAGATGGGGTAGAGGCTCAAGAAATGAGTGTCTCTTTCAGTTGTGTAGAAATGATGAGCCTGGGAATGACAGCAATGGAAACTGTCAAGAGATCTCTTTGCTTATTTCAGAGCTATAAAAAGAACAAGAGTGAAGATAATGTAAAAGAAAAAAAAGAAAATTGTTAATATGTCAGTTTTTAACTATTAAATTAACTGAAATACTGCTGAGCCTGTGAACCCAACCACTCCAGCTGATATATTAAGAAGATGTAACTCTGTGCACTTTAAAACATTCACGAGGAAAAATTGTGTCTATATTTAGTATATACTAGGTTTTTATGAGGGAGGGACCCCATAAGCATTGAATATAAAAAAAAAGTTCACTAAGAAATTTATTTTAAAAAGTAGGGCTGCTTGTTTATGGTAAAAATCATTATCTCAATTAGTTTGGTCAAGGACTGGTCGATTATGTTCTAAATGATAACCATGATTATTTTGCCAAAACGGGAATTAAGTCACAGGCTGCGCCCAACCAAGGTTACCATTACTGAGGAAATGCCCATGGTCAGTCCAGCCCTGTCCACACCCAGACCCAGGGCAGGTGCTGTGATCGACTCGGCGTGAAGCACGTCTGCCTGGGAGCACGGACCGCACTGGCATCCTGGAGTGAGGGGCTCGCGAAGGTCGATCCAAATACGCCTGGACACAAGTCCACGCACAGCAGCGCAGCACCTCAGTCCGCTGGACTGCACGTATTATTGGTGGAGATGCAGCGCTATTTCTGCATCTTTGGATCGAGTTATTAGTGGGGACAATTCAGTGATGGCTGGGTATTGGTGAGGACACGTCACATACATCCATGCCAAATCTACACGCATGTTTTCACTGGTTTAGGACGTGTTCGCAAATCACAATTATACGAAACCCAATACGGACGGGACTGTGAGAGGTGTGCTCGATTTGCCACTGAGAACAATGCGAGAGTAAACTGCAAGGGAGGAGCTAATATGCCTATAGACACTCATTTACATCAGTAGGTGGCAGAGTTACACTACTTAGAAGTGATTAAAACCATTTATTTCTTAGTGGAATCAATCTAAACTACACTATATTACATATCAGTTAATTTAGGATAAGAACATTTTATCTTGTAACATTCAGATAGTGTAAAGCACAAGTGGACACCACTAATTAAACATTCTCTTACTGATGGGCAAAGGCTTTTTGCTATAAAAGCAGAAAAGAGCTGCTACCGGATGTTATAGCAGTGCACAAAAAGGTATTTTTATATTTGCAAACAAACCATAAGGTTTACATTGCTGGATGCCGTACTACATGCAGGCACAATTTTGTGACGCAGGCTGCCATTTTTTTTATTGCGCAGGCAGTTTAAACCATCACAACAAAGCAGACTAAGTTTGGACATTGAAGGGGTAAAAGTGCACCTCATTCAAAAGGCAATGCTTAACAAAAGCCAGATTGCCTTGTAGAATGTGGTACAACTATTATTAAATAAACAATTTTTTGTCAATTACATTGTTTTTGTAATCATTTGGACCAAATTGAAATACAAATGTGATTAATTGTGCAGCTCTAATAAGATATGACTGCATATCCCAGTGCACCTTATATAAAGTGGATGCTGAAATCACCTGAGGCTGTTAGTTTTTTGGGATCTTGTTTTCAGGTGTGGGTTTGTGGCAGTCTGTTTGGGAGAAACGTGTGTATCTGCTCATGTGTGCAAGCTGATGCAGTCTTCATTAGGTTCATGGGGAAATGCGGCACCACAGTAAAACAATAATTAAATGTCAGAAGAATTTATTGGTCAGACACACCAGACACTAATAACCGCCACAACCTGCCACAGCCACGCTCTGCTTCCCCAGCCAGGCAGCCTGCACTTTCTGACAAAATTTGTAAATACACAGTTGAGCTTCTGTTTATCATCGGCTCAGTTTACGCCATCCCAATCTAATATTAAAGGTCCTCAGTATACATGTTTGTCTATGTGACCATCCCCCTCGGAGCGAAAGCTGCATCACATGAATAAACATAAGCCTCAAAGACACAGAAAAGGACCAGTTGTTGCTTGGAGCAGTTCCCAAGTGCCAACTTAGACCATGAAAAACATTAACTAGTCATTTTGCTTTTGCAGGCAGAGATGCAAATTTGCAGTTCAATCAGAGCCACTGGGGCATTTGCTTTATGGTCTATGTTTTTCATTAAATTACCTTCAAAAAATTAGTTGAACTATTTTGGCAATATTAAAACTTTGGACTAATTATATGCAACTAAAAACATCCACGTTATAGTTTGCTATGTCGTTTTTGTAACAAGTTGAATTAGTAGGTAATCCATTATTCTGTATACAATTAGTTTAGATGACCCGTGCTTAAATTAATCAAATCCACTGCTGCTCAAATCTCTGCAGCTCATAATCTTTTAGCATGCAGTCTGTAATTCCTAACAAATGTCTCATTAAATGCTTGCCTAAAGCATGTTTAGGACTGTATTCAAAGCATCTCAGATAACATCTTTGTACTGAAAGCCTTCTCAAATGTCAAATTGAGCACTAATGACCATTTTAGTTCATTCCATTTCAAAGCTTATGAAAACAAGTGTTTCCTAAGAGTTCTTTGATTGTGTCTCATTAAAAGCCTAAGAACTTGCTCTTTAACTATTGTCACTCCAATAAAGCAGCTCTACTGTCTGTGAGGCGTAGGATGGAGCTTACACCACACCTTTAAAGGCTGGAGCCCACAGGAAATGTCAATGCTGCACCACAGTAGCACCCCGTTTTTGGCTACTTTTCTTGTCTCACAAGACACGTTCCTGAAGCAGAGCGCTGGTGAATGCTGCTTGCCCAATTCCACGATAGTCACAATATCTCATGGGAACTGAGAACATAATGTATGAAGTGTATCTTTTGGTTTCTATGTAGTCAGAACTACCGTCGTGTTTTGTGGGACTCTTTTTAATTCTTCAATGATGGTTAGGTGAGCTCTTTCTTGGAATAGTCTGTTTTTAAAAGCTCAACAATGTAAATATTCCACAATGAAATGCCCCTTGACCATAGATTTGAGGTTGTTTTTGTTTGCTGTAATAGTAGCAGTTCAGCATATTGTCATAATGTCTGTAAGTACTCCACAATGTTGTGACACACGAGTCTCAGCCACGCCATGGTGCTGAAATATGTTGCGTATCTTCAGCAGCATGGCGTGGACCAGTGCTTCTGGGATGGCTGTGGCACTGCCCGTGAGACCACCATCATTGGCTACAATGGTTTCCATTTAAAATCACAGCTCGAGCACAACGCTGTGCTGACATGTGGGACTCAGCCTTAATTCAGTGTTGCAATGAGTCATGAAAAAGATACAGTTTCTCCATATGCCTCAAGGTTCAATGCTGGGAACCCCTTTTTGATTTTTTTACAATACATTTCCTTGGAAATGGTAATATCATGCCAAGACTTGCATCACTGATAAATGGACAATAGCTGTGTCCGGATTTAGGAGTAGGATGCTTGTGAGGACGCATTTCGAGGCAGATGACGTCACAGTGACGCGACAAGTGCTGTCCGAATTCGAAGGATACTCATTCATGCGTCCTCAAATGCGTCCTCGTTCCACCCGAATTTTGAGGATGGGTCTGCTGCATCCTCGCTGGCATCCGTGCTGGCGGTTGGATTCTACTGAATCATCAGATTCGCAAGAAAAAACCAGAGAGCAGTACAGTTTTAAATGTCAGTTTTTCAAAAGATAGCAATAAAAATGATGGAAAGCTTGTGTTTAGGAATGTTTTGTTTAATTTTATATGAAGTTTAATAATAAAAATCTCTGCAAAAGAGGTTGAATGTTTTATTTTTCATGTAATTTAGGACAAGAAAATCAATGTAAGCTAGCTTGAATGTTTTTAATGGAATTTTAGGAAATTAATCACAGTAAAAGAGCTTAGAGTGTTTCTTTAGATCCATTTTATTAGCTTTAGCCTGTCTGCCGGCGCTGTCATGGTTGCTAAGTGAATGGACCTCGGGGCGGGGACAAAAATGAGGCTAGACCATCCAAATTCAGAGCTGTTCATTTCCAGTCTTAGCGGTCGAGTAAGGACCCAACCTAGGTAGACCGTTAAGTTTATGTTCTCACTCACTAGCATCCTATCCCTGAATCCGAACACAGCCAATATCCAGCTGTTTCTAACCTTCATAGCAGATGATCATAGTCTCAACACAAATCTTAGTCAATTGTTCTGACACATAAAACGCTGATGAAGGAATCCCTTTAAGCCCTACCAACTGTTAGTCATCCAGAAAATCTGTCAATTTAACACAATGGTGAATTTTATTTATTTAATTTTTAATATTATTTCTCTAGTTTGTCAATCTTACTGACTAAGGCTTTATAAAAAAATGTTATGATTATTGAAAAGTTATGAATAAAGTCTCTATGTTGTTGCATTTCTTGAACATCCAACTTTTGATAAATGTTATGCTTCAACCAATACAACTTCCACTAACACGTGACAACAGATGGCCAAAAACAAAGCAACACATGTGAGGTTTAACCAGTGTAGTGGTAATAAGTGGTCGTTTTGCCACATATAGTGTATATAAACGCTATGTTTATTACTCACCTTCTGCGTTATTTATCTCAGTTGCCGAGGGTCAGACCGAGAGCCTGTTTGCTCCGGATACCTGGGTTTAAACAACTGTTTGTGATAAAAGCAGGAAATTCTAGGTTCTATTAATCGCAGTGAGTAGTTATGTACCTGTTAGTTGACGAATGGAAGCTGAGTCAGGAATAAATATATTCAATATTTATTATAAAAGCTGACGAACATTTGTAAACAGATTAGCATTTGAGGTAGCAAGTTGATAGCATTCACTAAGTGATAGATGTTATTAAATTGATCTTCTGAGTTTAGAACTTGAGTCTCGTGTGATATTAAGACTAAGGAGTTAGCTTAAGGGTTTAGTTATCAGGGATAAGGTGGAGAGGTTACTTTGATGAGCGACCTAGTGTTATAGGGTTAGCATTATCAAGTAGCCTGCTTTACCAGTTCATGGATAATTACTGGACCTTGTTCCTGGATCGCGTCCGGCTGATGGGAGTTCGACGAGGAAGCGGAGAGCCCCCTCGGTCGACCTGGGGCCTGACAGGTGTGTTGAACCCGCTGGCC
>SSNR01000126.1:1548256-1569412 GCA_006937965.1 Callopanchax toddi
GTGTGTGTGTGTGTGTGTGTGTGTGTGTGTGTGTGTGTGTGTGTGTGTTGGGGTGGATGTAAAACCTCCCCATCATGAGTTGAGTGAGGCTGAATCACTGTCAAAAACTCCTTCATTAGCCTGGCTATTTGGGGACTCACACATACACACGGTTTTGTTCATTTTAGTGTGTGTACTTCCTCTCAAATTATATGCATGTTTACAACCAAAAAGAGACAGAGACTAAACCAGGTCATTCATTCTTTAATCCTATTCACTCAGTCAAAGTGTGTGTGTGTGTGTGTGTGTGTGTGTGTGTGTGTGTGTGTGTGTGTGTGTGTGTGTGTGTGTGTGTGTGTGTGTTGGGGTGGATGTAAAACCTCCCCATCATGAGTTGAGTGAGGCTGAATCACTGTCAAAAACTCCTTCATTAGCCTGGCTATTTGGGGACTCACACATACACACGGTTTTGTTCATTTTAGTGTGTGTACTTCCTCTCAAATTATATGCATGTTTACAACCAAAAAGAGACAGAGACTAAANTCATGGATAATTACTGGACCTTGTTCCTGGATCGCGTCCGGCTGATGGGAGTTCGACGAGGAAGCGGAGATCCCCCTCGGTCGACCTGGGGCCTGACAGGTGTGTTGAACCCGCTGGCCAAGCGGAGACGTCCGTGGATACAAGTCAGTGGAACCCATGGCTCGTGAGCTGGTTGCTGGCTGTCTTACCCATTCTGGTTGGATTAGAGAGGCAGGCGGATGGTTCCTGCTCTCAGGGGTAAGCAGCTTCTTCGACTGCGACGGGGCTGGACCCGTTACCGCTTGCAGTCGGCATCTATAACCCACCGTGTAGCGAGTTGACGGTGGGACGTGTCGTCTTCTCTCAGGCTAGAGAAGAACTGAGTTCTTCTCGTCTGAGGCAGACAGCTGAGAGCTGTCAGTGTACGTGGACCAATCAGGGGACTCTAACAAGACACGTGACTCAGGCTCTAAAGCAGACGTCACCTCCTGTGTGAGGTGGAAAGTTTACTTATTTATCTTTAGCAAAGTAGAAATAAGTAATAATACTGATTTAACCTTTTAGCAAAGTATCAATAATACTGAAGCTGGATCAAACATTCACAATGCTGTAAGAGAAAGTGCATTAATCATTTAAGACATTTCTGTAACAGATTAAAGTGTCATTTTAGGAGGAGACACCTAAAGTCTTTATTATTATTATTATTAAAGTCCGGTGGCTTCTTCCGGTACGACCGTGACCTTGGAGGAATGTTGATTCAGGTTAAAACATGATAAAAGAGTCATTATAATCCGAGTTATTGGGAAGAAGATGGATTATTATTTTAGATGATCACGTAGGTCAGAGGTCAGAGGTCAAGAGCGTATATTGATCACGCTACACCAGCCTAAAGTTCACTTTTCAATCCATTTACTCAACTTAGAAAACTATGATAATCCAGCTAGGTTATAAATTATCCATATTGGGACAAAGACTTAACCCCAATGGGTCTAATCAGTCACTACCTACCTGGACTATGACCTTATTCAAGTTAAAGTCAACAGAAAATATTGCTAAAATTGGGTAAACTGAAAACAAGTACTTCAGCAACTGAGGCAAACTATATTGTGTAAAACAGCAACAATTACCTTTGTGAGCAGCAACAATATCCAAGGAACTCATCTGTTAGAAACCCGACCTCAATGCCTCAGTTTAAATCAGAAACACAAACTCACAATCAGGTTAATAATTAACCTTTAGCATGACGTGCAGAGAAGATGAAAAACAACAGAATTACAGAACTTGATCCAGATCTCCATCATCACACTTTCATTTGGAAACCCCACAAAACTTAAGGGGACATGTCTTAGTTTTCAATTAGACACCAAAGTCACTCACAGTCTTTCTCATCCCCCTCATCTCCACCTTCCTCTCTCTTTAAGCATGGAGCGAGGTGGAGTTAGCCCGAGGAGTCTTAGGGGGAGAAGATTCAGAGAGTTTTCTAGATCAGAAGAAAACTGATGCTGATCACTTCATAAATGATTTAAAAGAGGGGGAGACATGTTTATCTAACTAATTTAAAAGTTATTATTTTTCTCTTTAAAATCACTTAAGATTCTGGTGCAGAAATATATGTATAACTGTTTTATGAAATATTTCTGGCACACATTTACTTGTGATTTGAAGGAACAGATTGCATGAGATGAGCATAAGAGCTGTCTGAGGTTTTCCTTCACATGACCCAGTTGGGAGGCACATTGTCTACACAACTAAGACACAGATAGAAGAGAAACTTGGCCAACCATGGTTTGATGATCATCAGAGGACTTCATTATTCAAGAGAGAGAAAAAAAGATTGAACGTGAGCAATAATATTAGGTGAGATGCAACAAAATGCAGGAGGTGCTGAGGATCAGATACCAGGAGGAAACTAGACGGGGAGAGAAGATGAAACGGAAAGTAGCGATGGTGTGGTGCACAGGCTGTTGCAACATGTGAAGAGATGTGTGCTTTTTATGCTCGAGTAGATTTTCTCAGAGGATTAGCAAATGTTCCCACTTTCTTTTGCTTCCTTCAGCCACCTTCTTAGTTGCTACAGATTAAACATAAATAAGAAGTTTGCAATGAGAAAAGAAGAATATGGGGGGAAATGAGTCTGGTGGTTGCCATGGTGACAAGAGGGGAGAGATTCCAGAGTGGTCTCAGCCATTAGGCAGTGTTGGGGAGATGGACTGTGCAGCACTTAGGCTTATTGCAGTGTGGGCTGAAAAAAGAACATATCTAATATAGACAAGATGGGCTCACACCAAAATGGTGGCTGGTAAGCACAGTCCTAATAAAAAAAGGCATTAGTGTGCTTAGGTTTTACTGCCAAAAGCTGCAGTGTGAACAACCAATCGAGCTTAGAAAAATATTCAGATAAGATTTTTTAAAAATACAATGATATCTACTGAGTAAAGCACAGCCTTGAAGACAAATGTGCAAAATGCACAGCATATACTTTATCAGTACAACACATGCTTTCCACAAAAACCAAGACCAACCACTCTACTTGTAACAAAACCAATAAAGTGTGTATGTTTGTGCCTGTTTTTAAACAGCCATGCAACAAGAAAGCAAAACAGCTAAAAAATAGCATGTTAAATAAAATATCTTTAATTTAGATCTTTAGCGTAAACACATCTTGAACAATATTTTCTTCTCACCCCCCTAATAAAAATATTACATGTATTCCTCCAAAGTGCTGAGGAAAGTGCAGTTTCTCCATTATTTACTTTTATTTAAATAAAGTAAATTTTAAATTAAATGTGGACAAGCAGACACTTGATAAAGATTATTTGGGCACATCTACACCAACATAAATGTGTCTTCTAAGTGAAATATTGCTTGTTTGTTTTTGATCAAATACTTTTTTCCATCATATTTTGCTAATAAAATTGTTAAAAATCAGTGATTTTCTGGATTTTTTCCCCTCATTTTGTCTCTCATAGTTGAGGTATACCTATGATGAAAATTAAAGGCCTCTCTCACCTTTTTAAGTGGGAGAACTTAAACAATTGGTGGCTGACTAAATACTTTTTTGCCTCACTGTAAATAAATACACCGGACTGCAGCTTTAGGTTAATGCCACTTGATCAGAGTTACAGTATAAAAAGCGTAGCTCTAGCAGACCCCTGGTCCAGATAAACAAAAGTTCTATGGAAAATGATTACAATATCAATGTGACATGACAAGATTAACCCATGTTGAACACAAAATTAATTAAATAATGAAACAAGCCAATAAAGTGGGGATTTTCTGTCAAAAAAACGTAAAATTATCAGCAGACATTGGGATTTTCCTGAGATAAAAGTTCCTGTTAACTAATTTGTTCTCTGCGGAATAACACATGCTCGTTCTAACTGTGAACTAATCAAATCAAAGCAGAATAGCAGCTCTTGACAGTGGCCTCTGGTCAAACAGACTTTATGAAAATCAGCAAGAAGCAACATGACATCTTTCTGGGATTTCTTGACTCCCCGGCTAGTTTGGCTGCCCAAGTCATTTGAAACTTCCCATTGCTTCTCCAAGGCAAAATATCCTTAAAGATTGAATTTGTGTTTTATCTTTTCACCAAGTATTCAAAATATTCCATGTGAAATCAATACAGAAAATGTGTCCTATTGATTCAGTTCAACTGAAACGGAGCTAGTCTTGTAATTTGCATATCCTGTTAAATTTCACTCTCCAGTTAACATTCATTGTAACCTACAGGGCAGCACCACATGTCACCACAGCAGAGTCTGTGTTCTTTTTCCACAAATGGCATGGGTCATTGCAGTTGGTCTTATCAGTCATGTGAGGGGGGAGGTAGGTAATTATAGTTTAACACTCATTTCTCCAGTTGTTGAAAAGGTTAATATCCTTTAATTCACCTCATGGCAACATTATCATATAATTCATATTATTTTAATGCAATATGCTTTGTTTTGCAGATAAATGCATGTGCAAGTAAGAAACCAACCAGAAATCTCTAAAAGCCTCTCAGTGGATTTAAAGCTGATATCGGGAGTTTTCCCCCTTTCAGGAATTATGTATCCATATCAGTGATAGTCTGACCCTGTTCTATGATTTAACGTAAGGCAATATGACATTTTTTTTACAAACCCACTCCCCGTCCTGTAGATCCCAACACAATTAGAACTGAGTGCCAGTCAGCACCAGCCAATAGCGTTAGACATCTGCTAACAAACAGATGATCATTGTAAAACAATGTGTTTTAGCTCAGTTGGACAGCTAGAGGTGCACGTTTATGAACGAAGGTGTTGCTAATCCAGCTGTAAACACAGAAGTGGGTGGGATGGTTTAAGCAGCAATACATTTTTTCCACCTCTAGATGGTGCTGTCTGGCAAAACTCCAGACTATGCCTTTAAAAAGGTACTATGTGGAGGATTTGAGTAAGAGAGAATATTTTTAAATCTAACGTCACAAGGCCCCTCCCAAAACATCCCCCCTTCCCCCCTCCCACTTTCTCTAACCCCATCTCTGCACGCATGCATGTGCATCGCTGCCGGGCATACACTGCAATAGTTTAATTCATGGCTTTCAGCTCCTGCTCAAACTGCACGACTAGAGGTTTCATTCATTCACAGCTCACAAATCATGTACTCACACTGTAATGCCCAATGCTCTCAGACTCTAAGCAGGAAGACACGAAGAGTCCTGTGCGTGCACTGCCCCATCTCAATAGGTTTGCACAAAGCACATGCACGTTGACTGACAGCCGACAATGTGGAAATTAGAAATGTATTGGCTGAAAAAATTTGCCGGTCATAGATAATTCAAAGTGGTCTATTGAAGGAAGGAGGCTCTTCAGAAGAATAACAAATGTTGTGAAACTCTAGATCATAGTTTAGACCTGAACTATCATTTAAAACATTTATAAAACTTTGATACATAGAAAAATGCTCCACATAGGAGCTTTAAGTGGAGTAGTCATGGAGTTAGATTTTTGCTCATCATTCAAATTTATTCTAAAATCTAAAAGTCTCTAAAGCACAGAATTACTTGTTTTATGTAATTAGCCTTCTAAATCACTTACTTTCTTTCCCAATACTCACCACACCAAAGTTGCATTAATATCACACCAAAAGAGGTCAGATGTATTTAATAAAAGCTGCCAGTAGAGACCCCAGAATAGATTTAAACTGAATAATAAGATAGTTGTTTCTGCTGTTATTTGAACATCTTTGATTAGGAAATATTTATATTGTGTATAAAATATATACTGTATATACAGTGTTGTGAAAAAAAATCACAGATTTTGTCTTTCTTTGCTTCTTTGTTACTTAAATGTTTCAGCAAATGATCAGTGAAGAAACGGAAGTATCAGACTATTCAAATTACTTTAAAAAAAAACTACCCAAACACACCTGTTCCTATGAGAAACCGTAATTGACCTCTAAACTTAATAACTGGTTGTAGCACCCTTGGAGGCAACTACAATCCAGTGTGTGTGATAACTACTAATGAGTCTCTCGCATCTCTGGTGAGGAAGTGTGTCCCTCTTCTTTAAAGAATTGTTTAAATTCAACCACAATTTCTTTTTTTTTTCCATTTAAAAAAAACCTATGTGTTGAAAAAAATTATATTGATCACACTTTTCAGATTTTAAATAACTGTCAGGTGGTTTTTCTGCAGTTCAAATAGGCTGCTTCTAAAAATGTACAGATTTCCAATGATTTCATCTGAGGGATGCAGCAGACGAAGGCTTAGTAATGACTATATTGTACTGTAAGCACACAATGGGATACATCCATCCATCCATTTTCTGTAATTGCTTCATCCTCCACAGAGGGTCACAGGGGGAGCTGGTGCCTATCTCCAGCAGCCAAGGGGCAAGAGGCGGGGGACACCCTGGACAGGTCGCCAGTCCATCACAATGGGATACATCGCAATGAATTATGGTAAATGTTTGTGTGTGACACCAGTACATAGTTTTCTTCTAGGAAAAACACTGTATTTTGGCCATGGGTGAGGTTTGTCTAAGTCAGACGGGAGGATTTCACCATACAGAGCAAATCTATGAACTCCTGCTCTGGGCTGGAGCCACAGAAACAGCATCTTCAAGAGGAATAGTAGATCAAAAACTTTAAAGTTTCTCAGGTAATTATTACTTTGAAATCTACACATTTACTTCTAAAACATTTTTAGTTATACTGTATAGTAAAAACACTTTGAAAAAGTTCAAAACTTCTTACAATCCTCCTTTTAGGATAAGTTTGAGTCAAAAATCATATCCAGAGCATCTGCATTTCTTTGTTG
Source organism: Callopanchax toddi (assembly GCA_006937965.1). Lineage (NCBI taxonomy): Eukaryota > Metazoa > Chordata > Actinopteri > Cyprinodontiformes > Nothobranchiidae > Callopanchax > Callopanchax toddi. The sequence goes on from SSNR01000126.1 coordinate 1,555,041, forward strand.
TTATCAAAACATAATCAGCAAAAGACAGCAGTATGCTGCGTTCACAGACCGAAAAACCCACAACAGACGTGATCTATACAAAAAGCAATGAAGATGAATGTAAAAACATTTTGTGCATGTGATTCAGTTGGTGAAAAATTAACAAAATGTGCAGCGGGGGCATTTACAGCAGAAGGACTGTTAATGCATCACTTCCTGTTTCTGATCCAGTTTGCCGTTTATCAGCAGGGTGAGAAAAAGTCACCAAAACAAACTTTTATGAATAAATCGTTTTCACAAGATTCACTGAAATATTTATTATACATCTCCAGCTATTGAAAATCACAGAGGTGGGTTTAATGTGAAAGATGGCTTTTAAGGTCAAAGGTCAGACATTATTCTTCAGGATTATATGGTTAAGTGTAGAATTCATGGTTCCATTAATTACAGCAGGTCATCCAGGTCCTGAAGCAGCAACGCAACCCCAGATCATCACACTACCACCACCATGTTGACTGTTGGTATGATGTTTTTCTGCAATGTGCTAGTTTTACACCAGATGGAATGGGACACACACCTTCCAAAAAGTTCCACTTATGCCTAATCAGTCCACAGAATATTTTCCCAGAAGTCTTCGAGGTCATCAAGATATTTCCTTGGTAAATGTGAGAAAAGCTTTTGAGATTGTATTGGTAATCAGAGGTTTTGGTTTTGGTCCATGGATGTCATTTTGAATAAATAATAATAAAGAAGGCTGGCTCTGTTCTGGGGACTGCTCTGGAGCCTCTAGAGCCCATTGGACAAAGGAGGATGATTCATAAAATAAAGAACATGATGAGAAACCCTGAACATCCTCTTCACAAGACAGCAATTCAACAACGATGTGTCTTCATTTAAAGGCTACATCAGATTCACTTCAACACAGACCACTACAGACGATCCTTAAGCCCACAGACAGAGCAGCCTACAAAGACTTCTATGAAAATGAGTTATTTCTCTCTGGGATTAATAAACTGTTTTTTATTTATGGATTGCTGTTTGTATTTACTAAAGTTATCATCCAATTTTTAAAACTGTTGATCTGAAACATATAAGTGACAAAAAAGCAAAAAACAAGAAATCTGTATGGTGGCAAATTTTCACAACACAAGATATCTGCACAAATTGCTGGTGTATAAAATAAATTATATATTTCTATGTAAATGATTGATTAGATCACATGTGAGCTGTGTCTTACCTTCATAGGCAGCTTTAAATCCCTGCCCGCTGACTGCGTAGTCAGACAGTAGCCACAAGGTGAGCCTGGAGCCTGTACTCACAATAGGTGAAGGCAGCTGGAACCCAGTTAACCTGAGAACAAATGGAAAAGGAGGACAATAATGGTCAAACAAGAGTTCCAATTGACAGCACAGTCGAGAGCAGGGTCAGGCATGAACTTCTGCTCCCTTCAAGGTGGCTTCCACTCCGCCAGCTGTTCTCACGGGCATTCAAAGATAACTGTGAGTATAATGAGCTGTAAGAATCATTCACAACTTAATAAAATGTCAAGCACTCAACAAGACAGGAAACCTAGACAGATTTTTTTTTCAATCAGCAAAGGGAGACATGCAGTGGATTAGATGCACAGCAGCCAGTGTGGGAATGAAAAGCAACAGACAGCAATCAAATAAACGTCAGATCAAAGTAAACATCATTTTAAGGTATGCTCAGTGTGCACATGTGAAAAATGATGGGCACATTATAGGAAAGGATGTTAGGCTCTCCGAAAAGATTATTTCACACTTTTTTCCCTCCATTGTTTCACTCCTGCTAATAAGTTTCAGCACTGGAGTCTCAAATGGAAGGTGTAAAAACCTAATTTTAGGTATTGGTTAAAAAATGTTTTCACAATTGTTTTTAGCCTCTGATATTTATAACATGTAGGTGGCTCAAAATTACAAATAGATCCAAATAAAAATGTATGCATTGCTTCCAAAGCAACAAACTGAAAGCATGGACAACATTTGATACATTTATCAAAATGCCATGGCTGAAACATTTAGCACCTTAAAGTACTTTTCTAAACGATAAAACCTCATGCCATAATGCCTTGGGGTTTTTTTTTTTAAACATCAAATAATGAAACAGCTCCAAGTATAGGTCAAAACGCGAGCCAAATTAATCCATACTGCCATGCCAGTACACATTAGTTATGTATGCTTGAGCTTTGATGTTGAGGCCAAGATGCCCAGGTGCACATGATGCACAGACTCCCCCAGACGGGGTATAGGAGACCAGGCTGCCTTCATCACTGTAGCTAAAGCATACATGCATGCACATTTAACACTTAACATTTTAATTTAAATGTTTGACAAGTACAAATTGTTTGATGTAAGAAATGTTACAAATAAAATGATCATTTGTGCAATTAAATGCTAAAGTGAGTTTCCATTGTGAAGCATTTAAAAAATGACTATTCTCTATAGTTAACAAAGTAAAAAGGTATCTATAAACACAATCATAAACACGGTAATTTGTGGAGAAAAAAAGTGCTTTCATGCTAAATAAGACTGGGCAGAATGCTTGTATTTGACCAGTTATGGAGACAAAGGCTGTGGCCAGGTGCAGCTAATTAGAGACTGATTAGTTAATGGTCCATTTGCCTTTCTCACCCTGACGCAGTTAGCTGCATTGAAAATTATTCAAAATGTTCTAGGTAAAATTAATATCTAAATGGTTCCTTTCTCATTATTTCGGACCACTAAAAAGTAAATATTAATGGAATAGCTAAGACAGCATCTTGGTTTGTAGCTTGATTAGTTAATTATTGTGGCTAACGTTTAGCTGTCACCTCTCACCTTTGATGATTTCGCTGCATGTTTCAAATGGATTGTTTATCTGTGCAGAAACACTGCAAACTGTCTCTTCGTGCACAGGGGTAAATATTTTAGTTACTGCCATCTAGGGGTAGGAAGAGGGACTGCTGAAGTTTCAGGTCACACACAAACATTAAAATTTAAGACTTGTGACTATTTTTTTCCCATAATGTATACAATTTTCAGTTTTCCACTAAATCAAAGTAATAAAATAACAGCTGTGCTCATTTATTTGATTAATCAGAATTTATGATCAAGCTATTTTGTACATTTCTGCTATCTGAGTTAATCACCAGGGCTACAAAATGAGCTTATTATATATTTATTCGTTTTTTTTTTTCAAGACATTCACAGTAAGAAAAATAATTGCCCTCAAAGAAAAGGACTTTAAATAGTTGTTCTTTTCTAACAATTAAAGCATTTTCATACCTAAAGGTAATGTCACAACAAATAACAGTTTGCATGCGTTTGAAATTAATTTGCAATGCATTTGCCTCCAGGAATCATTGACACTACCCATCACTAAATCAACCCATTTCTAAAATAGCTGAACTTTAAAACAACAAACTTCATTGCTAACGTATAACATATGTTTACTTTTTTTTTCTTGTTTATTCTTTAAATTTAGCTTATGAATCATCTATAAATATAAATTCTCTTATTTCCACTGTTTCCTCCTATACTGTAAACTCTCACACCCTTTTATGTTGAACTTGCACACATTTGATAATGGTGTGGATAAAGCCACACTCAGAGCACTTTCTTCCACACATTTAATCCCAGTTTTTACTAAGACCCTGTCTAAGACCCCTCTTGCTCTTAATCCACAGACAGCGATATGATTTCAAACATCTGGGGAACTCACTTGTACCTAAACGCTTGTTTTTCCTCTTCTTGATGTGCTACTGTGACATCAGCTCTAGCAATCCTTCAGTGCGGAATATATATATATATATATATATATATATATATATATATATATATATATATATATATATATATATATATATATATATATATATATATATATATATATATATATAGTCATTTTTGAATAACAAATCAATAGATTTATTTTGAATAGGGCACATACAGCATAAGTGCATTTAATTGGACAGACTTTAAACATTTGTAAATTCTTAACTATGCCTTTTTTAATTGTCAAAATATGTAATGTTAGATTATATTGCTTACTTTTAGGTTTCCAGGACAAAATACACAAAGTACTTTGCTAAAATATGAGAGTATGAGACACAAGATCCTTCAAATTAAAATTAAAGTCTTTAAAAAATTATACATAAACCCCCCTCTCAGCTGCACACATATTGGCATAACTCCTTTTCTTTTATTTGTTGATCACATAAATCATGTTGAGGTTGTTTTATCTGCCTTGACATAAAAATATTCAAAAGTCATGCTGTAATATAACATATAAAAAGACCTAAAATACAGGCTAGAATGAATCAGCTAAATACTTTCAACATAAAACAAATAGAGTACAAAACTTACAAGAGACAAACAACCAAGGCTAGAACAGGAGAACATGTGTAGGAAGAGTTGATTACTGAGTGAGAGCAGCTGGGTTGATTGATGAATGAGGAACAGGTGTGACATGATCTGAACAACAGGGGGAGCTGAGAGAATAATGAGCAGATGAGACAGGTAAACAAATACTGAACTAAAACTAAACACAGCTATGAAAAATAAAAACACTCCTAAAATAAACTAATAAACCAAACACAAACCATGACAAGTCACTCTGAAGAAAATACATTTTTAGGTTTTTAGGTATACTCCTTTAATTTGTGTCATATTTTCCATGTAAATCTAAAATTAAATATATTATTGCAAATTTCTAAAAGGGAGCTGCTTGAAAAATACACAAAATTGGAGTTTTATTTTCCATTTAAACAACTTAACGTTTTCCTGTTTAGCTCCTCATAATATAAAAAGGATTTGAAAAACCACTTCTGCTATTTAGGCAATAAAAACTCCATGTCTAAATGTTTATCCAAAAAGGGTAATACATGTTCAGAATCTAATTCAAAGATAGATTGTAAATGAGGTCCAACTGCATGGTTTCATCTAAATATTTAAAATCACATCTAAAACATAAAGTCCCCGCTACCCACACCCTGTTTTCTGGTAGGCTTCTGTTTTAACACAACCTGAATTTGATGCTAGCAAAATATTTATTTTAAAACTCCCACATTTAGATTCAGAATGCAAGGTTTGGATGTTCATTTATATTAGTAGAATTCATTTCAAATACTTAAATTTTACTTTATACAGTTTAGATTTGACTCTAAAAATTAGGTTTTAATTTATTTAGACTTGATACTAAGTGTTTAAATTTACTTATTTAGATTTTATTCTAAATATTTAGATGAAAGGTTATGAATTCTGCAGATTTTCTAGGTTGATTATTGTACATATTTAGAGCTAAAGAGTAGCCTATTTAGACTTAACATTCCATATTTAGATATGTTATCAAATATTTAGAAAATAAATATTTGCATTTAATGTTCTATAGTTAGAGCTAAACCTGAATATTTTAAATTACAGATTTATTTGCAGTGTATTTATTTAGACTTAAAGGCACACTATGCTTGTTTTAGCACCCCCTAGTGTCCGTTTAAATCACTGCTGTAAAAACACCTAACACCTAAACACCTAAATCTAACTTGAAATGTGTCGTCAGCCTTCATTGTTTTCTACTGGAGCGGTTCATCACTCATTCAAACAAATCAGCTGGAAGAGATTAAAAAAACTGCAGAAATCATGCATCCTTTTAGAGCTAGTCTGTTTTGACTATTGTTAAATGACAAATACAAAGCTACTTTATTTTAATCAAAGATTCTAAAAAGGCTAAAAAATAAAAACAATCTTTTACATTTATGTAGACTAATCCAATAGTTTCAGTCATGAGAGAAAAGTATCATTCTCATTAGCAACAGCTTTCCACAGCAGCTTTGCTATGTTCAGCTATCAAATCAATTTACCACCCACATAGCTGCAGAGCTCTCTCTCTCTCATACACACACACACACACACACACACACACACACACACACACACACACACACACACACACACACAGGCAAATAGAAAGGCAGGTGTCCACTGCTCATTTACTGCCCATTGCTGCAGACTGAGCCATCTGCACGCAGACATGTATGAGAATAATGCAGAGCCGTTATTTACAGTTCTAAAATAAGAGACAATGTCACACTGCTAACTTAACTCACCCTTGAAATATCCCTGCTCAAGTGTCACTTTCATTTTCATTTCCTGTTCCTGCCTCTCCCTGAATGTGTATCCACCTCTTTACAATCTATTACATCCCACCCTGTTTTATCTCCCTGCATTAAAAGAGGCTTCTCTGATTCGCTTAATCCTCCAGTAGCACAATGGAGGTGGGAAAAATCGCAAACGAGCGCTGCAGGAAAGATGAATTAAAGCAAAAAAAAAAAAAAAAGAGGGGGGAAGAGGAGTCAGATGCACAGCTGATTTCACCCCTCTTTGCAAGATTGTCACAGTAGGATATCAGCTAAACGATGGGACACATGTTCATGCAAATAGCCTCTTCGCTGACCACAAATTGAGTTGGAAGGCAGCCATCTTGGTTCAGCAGCGCACTGCGGGGAAACAGGGTTTTTGATAGCAGCTAGAATGAAGGACCTGAGGAGAAAGGGCTGGTCAACAAAATGGGAAGGATTCCCACAGCATCCAAATCATGAATGTGTGCTGTAAGAAAAAAAAATGCGGGGCCTCGAAACCTATTGCAAACTGAGACAAAATGGAGACACGCAGAAGCCAGGTCCATGTGTGAAGCTTGGAACGATTAAATTTTGCAGTGAGATATGGGATGTGGCAATCGGTGGGATGCAGAAGGTTTTTGCAGAAAGTGGAAAACATAAAAATCGAATCTGTCAGGGGGATTGACTGTTATCAAGGAAAAGATGTGAGATATGATTGGCACCGAGACGCACAAAAGAATGGATTTGCAGCACGTGTGTCTCAAGTGAGTGGTAAATTGATGGGAGGGGAAGACGAAAGAATGAGATGGACATATAGAGATACAAAAAAAACCAGCACAGTCATGGGAAATCATTGTCTGTTCTTTGTATACAGAAAGCTGAGTAATAGCAGAAATTACGAGAAGAAACAGGTGCATCGAAACCAATGTGCATACATTTGTGTGTGTGTGTGTGTGTGGAGAGAGCAGAGGTCTATTAAGAGGGCTTTCCACCTGACTGGCCTTAGCATCATCTCAATGAAGAATCTCTGCTTCCAATTACCTGCACCCATGGGAAGAGGAGGAGGAGAGGCAGACAGGGAGGTAGACAGTAAATGTGCAGAAGACTAACAAAAAATAGAACAAGAAAAAGTGGAAACATTGTGATGAGGAGATGGTTTAGAGGAAGGGCAGGAGATGAATCGTAGGAGGCTGAGAGCGACACATTTGTGTGTGTGTGTGTGTGTGTGTGTGTGTGTGTGTGTGTGTGTGTGTGTGTGTGTGTGTGTGTGTGTGTGTGCTTGAGGTGGAATGTAGGCACAGTGCTGATGCAGCTGATATTTTCCCAGAAGGAGGAAAGAGGGAGGATAAAAAAAAAGATACAGCAGCAAGATTTTGATGGCTGAGTCGAGGAGAGACATTAGCCAATAAATGATGGGTGGTAAGAGAGAGAGAGAGAGAGAGAGAGAGAGAGAATGAGAGAGAAGTGCACAGAAACTAGTGTTTTTATGTGTGTGTGTGTGTGTGTGTGTGTGTGTGTGTGTGTGTGTGTGTGTATGTGTGAGTGTGTGTGTGTTCCTTATACAAGACCCTGTGCTCCTATAACTTGTCAGTAGTCAAGGCCAGAGGCTGATGTTCTGTGGCGCTCTAGAGCTCTAACTCTCCACTGACTGACTGTCACACAAACAGCCTGCAAACACACACACACGCACAGACACACACACCTACACCCACACATAAAGCCAAATGAATGGTTATTCTCAGGTCTACTTTAGTGAAAAATCTTAAGTTGTTGTTCCTGAATTCAAAACTCTTTCTGTAAAATGTGTGTGTGTGGGTGTGTCTATGACTCACCACTAACTCTATTTACAGTGAAAATAAAAAAGGAATCGTGTAGCGGAGGTTAAAATGGCGATTCATTGCCACATGCATGGTTTGTTTCCTGCACTTAATAAGAAGGGTTTCACACACAGTTCGACTATATTTCTATCCGCCTTCTCATCTTTTCTTGTTGGCTGAGCTGTAATGTTCTGCGTCACTTTTTGCCCAAGGGCACGATCCGGCCTTGATAGAGTTGCCTTCAGCGCTCTCGGTTTCAGTTAAAATTTCTGGTGTTTAAATCCGTAATCATGCTGCCTAATAGCTCTGCAGACAAACAGGCAATTTCCCAAAATACCAAAGGTACCGTGAAAGCAGTTTATGCACCATGAAGAGATGGTCACAGGTTTTTGACACTTTTACATACATTATCTAAAATGTCTTCAAAGGTAGAATATGTGAATAAGATGCACAACCGTTTCTATAATCATATGCAGGTTTAAATGTTTCTCACACATATTAGGCCAATTTAAGAAAAGTTGACCTTTTCTTTTTGAAACTTGGTTTGATCTAGATGAGTTCCTGATGTTATTGTCCAAATGAGAAACCTCAAAATGTGTTTAAAACTTGATTCCTTTGTTGTTTTATTTCTTAATTTTCCTTTTCGAGACATTTGAGCCTTCTGAGTGAGAATATGTTTTAGTGAATAGCTAATTCTGAGTCTTCTTTAAGAAAAGGGCATTGTAAGAAGCATGGTAGAGGTCGTATTATGAGATGTGTCTGCTTAGCTGTTTCCAATAAGTCCTCAGAGATTTTTCCTTGTTGTTTAAAAGGCAATCTGACTTCTTCTCTTGCTTTTGAAGATGTTTTGCTTCTCACCTGAGGAGCTCTTTTAGTTTTGATTCAATATCAGTTATTTTTGTTGTTGCTTTAAAGCTCATTGGATGAGAATAAAATAATTTTCAAAGGCCTTGAAAAGAGGTCTAGTCACCCCAAACAGACTCATCTCATGATTCAACCTCTACTGTGCTGCATGTGTGCATTCAGGCCTCTTCTCTCTGCTGAAAAACTAACTAAGCTGAGTTTTCTGATACAGTAGCTCATATTCAGTTTTCTAGGTCACACTCACACTCACACTCACTAATGCTAGACATCATTCTTTGTCTCCAGTAATCAAAAAAGAAATTCAAAGTTCTTCAGATCTCTTGGAAATTATTTTTTCCTATAATTCTTTTATTTTCTACAAAAATCTAATTGTTTTGCTTAAACTAGTTGTCATAAAAGAGTTTGTTCAATCTCCAGACTGAAATTTTGGAAAATTGCTTCTAGTTTTTGCCATGATTAAAAGTGATGATTTGAGAGCCTTGCTGTCCTAAAAACCACAAATCCACCTCTGAAAAAAATCTATTGATTTACAATTAAACAAAAGTCAATTAAACTCAATTGTATTAGCTTTATCAAATTGTAGATTTAATTGTGTCCTAGATACTTCATGATGTTTTAACTGTACTTTATTAAAACAATTTATTTTGCTGTTGTTTGGTAACTCTGGGAATGTTGTTAAAAATGCTCCAGAATAAAATAGATTTTCAGAATTACCAACAATCAATTTTAGCTTTTTTATTTTTGTTATTGTTTATCTTTAAAATTATAAATAAAGTTACAAGTAGACAACGAGGACTAGAAATCCCATCAGGCAGAGCAGCTGACATATTTTTAATGTCTGATTCCTTGCATCCATCCTGTAGCCACAGGATGTCGAGGAACGTTATAATTCACATGTATGTGACATCACAAGGTATTTATGGATCTGGGCCGACCTGTGAGGACTGGAGCGATTCTCAGATGTCTCTGACATTTAATGCTGATGGTGAGGAAAGTCGGCCACAGTCATTTCCAACCGAGTCAAACTGCAGCGAAGTCATTAACAAACCAGTGTCTCTTGAGAACAAGAGAGAGAGAGGGCATCGCTGATATAAAGGAAAAAGGCAGAATGGAAGTCCATAGGTGGAAAATAAAAGAAAGATATGAGCCGGAGGAGAAAATATTAGCAGAGACTTGAAGAGATTTAAACAGACAAAGTACTCCAGAGGAAAAAATGACAATAACTAAATAAAAGTGTGCCTGGAAACTGGCTGTGGAACGCAAACAAGATATGAAAACAACAAAAATAATCTCTGAAACTCCAGAGCACAAAGAGTTATACAAACAATATTTTTTTAAAAAGCCATTTAAACAGTCTGAGCAATCATAGAACACCGCACTCTTTTGGTCTTTAAAAACAGAAGCAGAGGATAAGGACTAATTAGTTACCGCTTTCTGTGCAAAACAGCAAACATCATCACATCCACGTGAAAAGATGAGTGCAAACGAGTGAAGAGGTGATGGAAAACTGTAGAAACGCAATGGAGATAAGTGCTCTATCATCTTAAAAAGTAGATCTGTTTCTTAAATCTAATTCCATCTAGGATTTGGAGTAAGTGCAGCATAATGGCTCACACACACACTTACATGGACTTTACTTCTTCTATACCAGTCAGCAAGTTAGTGTGTCTCCTTTATCGTCAGGCCATCTGAACCCCATTAACAGCATATTAGATTGTGCTGATGGTATCAGGATCTTCCCAGAACCATAGTACCAATGAGCCCCCCCACCCCCAATGTACATTAATATATAGTACAGGGACATTATGCATTCTCTAGTTGCAAAAACAAAAATTAATCACACAGAAAATGATTGTCTAAAACTGATTAAATGCTATAAATGCTTTTATGAAGGAACATCTTTTCAATCCTTTGTATAAAATCCTTCAGTGAGCAACATAAAAGCAGAATTAAACAAAAATTGAATTATTTGTTCATTTGTCCCCCCGCTTTGTACAGACATGAGTCAATTAAACTTACAGCGAACAAATCAAGGCTGACAAATGGAACAAGGTGATGTCCAAATGTCCCCCACTTTGTTTCCGCCGCTCCACACAAATCGCTTTGCAATAATCCTCAGGCACAACATAATTAGGGATGTTGGGGGGGTTGGAATTAAACATTTCAATGTTGTGTCCCTCTTGTCCCCCGGTAAAGTGATAAACTCGAGCAGCAGACATGAGATATGTTGTTGTTTACTCACTTCAGAAAATATATGAGTGGATTTTTTTTGTGCGTAATGTGGAGCAATTATATCCCACAAGGTTGTTGGAAATGATCAAGGAGAGAGTGAGGACGAATGCAAGTGATCCCAATAAAAAGAGACGAGATGAAAGAGGTTCTGGAAGACTGATATGCACCTCATGGTACTACATGTTATATTTGATTTAATTTGCTTTGCATGCATATTGTCAATCACTGAGTCCCAAATTTCTCCAGTATTATCACCTCCTCAGTCATCAAATCAAATCACTATCAAACTCCAGGATCTACGGTCATGACCACATCCTCTTTTATCCATCCATCCATTTTCTACATCCGCTTGTTCCTGAGCAGCAGCAGCAGCTACGACTGTAAAAACCAACCAGGTGAGCAGCAATAAGAAGACTCCACCAAAAGCTGCCAGGCCTGATCACATCTGTGTCAGAATCTCCTGAGCAGTTATCTGGCCTCTGACATTAAACCTCTTTATTACTGAAAAGAACATGACTTCTAATCAAGTCACTTTTATATTTTTTATACCTGAAAATAAAAGCCAGTCCATCTGGACTTGATCACTTTAAACCAGAGACTTTAAAGACACACTATGAAACTTTTCCCACATTTTTGAATCTTTTTCTTGAGCCAGTATGTGCTAATTTGACCCTTTAGGGTTAACGAAAAGTCAATCAAGCCCCATCTGCTGCTTGTGTCCAGAATACCACGCTTGCAACTTCAGAGTCTCCGGTTCGGTGCCATGAAGTCTCACAAAGTTACGTATCTCACAAGAAGCAGTAACACTTTACGGCAATCCGTGTTTTCACCTCAGAACCTGCTCAAGACAGACAAGCCAAAGACACTGACATCATAGGTATGAGCTAAGAGACCTATTGTATCATGTTCATCATGGTGGAGCCTCCAAAGAAACATAGAAAACTTTTATCTGATGATAGAAAACACGGGCGCACAGCAGGTGGAGGGATCAACAGTTTGTTTTTACGACAGTGATTTAAAATGGACACTAGGGGGTGCTAGAAACAAGTCAAAACTACTTAGTGTCCCTTTAATGTCTCATATTAAGGTGGCTAATAAGCTGGTTCTAGCATTGCCAACTGCCCTTAAACAGTTTGGCATGTTTGTAGAAAAAACAATCCCTAGAACAAATTGCACAAACCTGCCATTAGCTGTTGGAGTTAACTTTGTCTATAAGCGATGTAAAGTTCATGAACGAGTCAAATCTTTTGAACAACTCTTCACTTTAAATGAGATGAACCGAGTCCTTGAAAAGAACCATTCATTTTTTTGTATTAACTGTAAAGTTTGAGAGCGGGAGGTAATATGCAATGACAATGGCTTTTTATTTAAAACAATATCAGTAAGAATAGCAACATTAACTCATCAGTTCTACCGGGGAAGCTAATTAGCGATGCACATGTAGGTGTTGAAACAAAGAGTATCCCAAACATAGTTCCACATGACTTTTTTTTTTCAAAATATTGCAAAAAAAAACAAACAAAAAAAACATAAAAGAGCCAGTTTTTTTAGGTNACTCCTCCTTGAACCGTCACCTTATCGTGGTGGAGGAGTTTGAGTGCCCTAACGATCCTAGGAGCTATGTTGTCTGGGGCACTTGTGCCCCTGGTAGGGTCACCCATGGCAAATTGGTCCTAGGGGAGGGGTGAGACAAAGAACGGTTCAGAAGACCCTTCATGGAGAAGCAATCTAAGAGTCTGAGTACCCGGCCCGGAGGGTTACCGGGGTCTCACCCTGGAGCCAGGCCTGGGGTTGGGGCCCGTGGACGAGCGCCTGGTGGCCGGGCTTTCGCCCATGGGGCCCGGCCGGGCCCAGCCCGAACCGGAGACATGGGCTCATCCAACTGTGGGCCCACCACCTGCAGGAGGAGAGTGAAGGGTCCGGTGCATTGTGGATCGGGTGGCAGACCGAGGCGGGAGCTTTGGCGATCCGATCCCCGGATGGGAAAACTGGCTATCGGGACATGGAACGTCACCTCTCTGGCGGGGAAGGAGCTGGAGCTTGTGGAAGAGCCTGAGCGATACCGGCTAGATATAGTCGGGCTCACCTCGACACATAGCGTTGGCTCTGGAACCCGAGTCCTGGAGAGGGGTTGGACACTTTTCTTTGCTGGAGTTGATCCGGGTGAGAGGCGGAGGGCTGGGGTGGGCTTTCTGTTAGCCCCAAGACTCTCTGCCTGTACGTTGGGGTTTACCCCGGGGGACGAAAGGGCAGCTTCCCTACGCCTTTGGGTTGGGGAACGGGTCCTGACTGTTGTTTGTGCTTATGCACCAAATAGCAGCTCAGAGTACCCACCCTTTTTGGAGTCTCTGGGACGAGTGCTGGATAGCGCTCCTACTGGGGACTCCATAGTCCTGCTGGGGGACTTCAACGCTCACGTGGGCAATGACAGCGTGACCTGGAGGGGCGTGATTGGGAGGAACGGCCCGCCCAATCTGAATCCGAGTGGTGTTCTGTTATTGGACTTCTGTGCAAGTCGCAGTTTGGCCATAACGAACACCATGTTCGAACATAAGGATGCCCATCGGTACACCTGGTACCAGGGCAGCCTAGGTTACAGGTCGATGATTGACTTTATAGTTGTATCATCTGACCTGAGACCGTATGTTTTGGACACTCGGGTGAAGAGAGGAGCGGAGCTGTCAACTGATCACCACCTGGTGGTGAGCTGGATCAGATGGCAGGGGAAGATGCCGCGCAGACCTGGTAGACCCAAACGTATAGTGAGGGTCTGCTGGGAACGCCTGGCAGAAGAGCCTGTCAAGATGGTCTTCAACTCCCACCTCCGGCAGAGCTTCGACCGCGTCCCGAGAGCAGTGGGGGACATTGAGTCCGAATGGGCCTTGTTCCGCTCTGCGATTGTTGAGGCGGCTGTTGCTAGCTGTGGTCGCAAGGTAGCCGGTGCCAGTCGTGGCGGTAACCCCCGTACCCGCTGGTGGACACCAGAGGTTAGGGGAGCCGTCAGGCTGAAGAAGGAGGCCTACAGGGCGTGGCTGGTCTGTGGGTCTCCAGAGGCAGCAGACAGGTACCGGCGGGCCAAGCGAAGTGCAGCAGTGGCAGTTGCCGAGGCAAAATCTCGGGCGTGGGAGGAGTTTGGCGAGGCCATGGAAAAAGACTATCGGTCGGCTCCAAAGAGGTTCTGGCAAACCATCCGGCGCCTCAGGGGAGGAAGGCAGCAACTCGCTCACACTGTTTACAGTGGGGACGGGGAGCTGCTGACGTCAACTGGGGCTATAGTCGGACGGTGGAAGGAATACTTTGAGNTCCCTGGAAAGGTCTACTCCAGGGTACTGGAGAAGAGGTTCCGGTCGATGGTTGAATCTCGG
>SSNR01000126.1:1569923-1607017 GCA_006937965.1 Callopanchax toddi
AGGTTCGCAGCCGAGTGTGAAGCGGCTGGGATGAGGATCAGCACCTCCAAATCTGAGGCCATGGTTCTCGACCGGAAAAAGGTGGATTGCCAACTCCGGGTCGGGAGAGAGGTCCTGCCTCAAGTGGAGGAGTTCAAGTATCTCGGGGTCTTGTTCACGAGTGAGGGAAGGAGGGAGCGGGAGATCGACAGGCGGATTGGGGCAGCGTCTGCAGTGATGCGGACGCTGAACCGGTCTGTTGTGGTAAAGAGAGAGCTGAGCCAGAAAGCAAGGCTCTCGATTTACCGGTCGGTCTACGTCCCAATCCTCACCTATGGTCATGAGCTTTGGGTAGTGACCGAAAGAACGAGATCGCGGATACAAGCGGCTGAAATGAGTTTCCTCCGCAGGGTGGCCGGGCTCAGCCTTAGGGATAGGGTAAGAAGCTCGGACATCCGGGAGAGACTCGGAGTAGAGTCGCTGCTCCTCCATATCGAAAGGAGCCAGTTGAGGTGGTTCGGGCATCTGGTAAGGATGCCTCCTGGACGCCTCCCTCGGGAGGTGTTCTGGGCATGTCCTGCCGGCAGGAGGCCCCCAGGTCGACCCAGGACAAGCTGGAGGAAATACATCTTCAGTTTGGCCTGGGAACGCCTGGGCGTCCCAGCTGAGGAGCTGGTGGACTTGGCCGGGGAGAAGGTGGCCTGGGCTGCCCGACTTGGAATGCTGCCCCCGCGACCCGGACCCGGATAAGCGGAAGAAGGCGAGGCGAGGCGAGGCTCCCTTCAAAAAGCCATAAATCCCATCACTACTGTCTGTATGTTAGCAAAACATTTTTTTTACATTAATCTACAACTGATTAACTTTTGAAGTCAACTCAATACAAGAACTGACTAAGCAGGTTGTGGGATTTTTAGAATTCCAGCTATGAGAAAAGAATTGGCTTTTGTCACCAGGACCTGCCATACATTAAATCAATACCAGCATACTTTCTGTCTATTGTCTGTCTGTTTGGTGGTAATTTTTAACATGCAGTATCAGAGCTTGTGCCAGTCCCAGATAAATAAACAAGTTACATAAGACCGCGTACAAAGAGGAGCAGATGAGATGTTAGAGAATCACCTTGACAAGCATCAAGGTTTTGATTTGTTAGACACGAGGTTGGCAAAGTAGTGGTGCGCAGACGACATGACAGACACGACAGTGGAACAAGCAAACAAACAAACGCAAAACCCCAAAGTACACTTGGGTGACAGCCGAGCACATACAGTACTTCTCAAGTAGATGCAGTCATTTGTCAGTCAGAAAAGAAAATCCCTCCTTCGCTAGCCAATGTTTGCACATACATATAGTTTCTCTTTTTCTCTCTGTATATGACTCATCCTTTCTACTGCAATGCTTATTTATAAAGCAGCAGAAGGGCTATTAATATTGATGACCTTAACAAATCCACAAAACATTTTAGATTTGCTCTGAGATAACAGCCCACCTCGCTGTTAGAGAAGATGAGATTTGTTTTAAAGGGAAGGTGTAGATTTAAGAGGTGTTTAGAGAATTAGGATCTTATACTTTAATCATTTTCAGATCTGTTTTTTGTTTAAATTTAGAAAAAGACAAGAACACACAAAGTGCAATATCAACGATTTATCTTCATCCATTTGTCAGTTCCTTGTATCTAGTATAGCTAGAACATAAATATCATAAAATCTAATAAAAACTGACTTTGATGTCAATGGATTGAGCAGAGACAACGTTCATTGTACACATTGTGAAATGAAATTCTATTCATTTATCAGGTTTAAGTATCTGAGACTTATTTGTGTAAAAACATTTTGTATGTACTCAATGAGAACAAATATAAAAATCTGTTGATATTACTGGCTTTGTGTGTGTCTTGTGTGTGTGTGTGTGTGTGTGTGTGTGTGTGTGTGTGTGTGTGTGTGTTCATTTCCATGATCAGAAAATAATTGTTGGATGAACATTTACAACTAAAAAAACTTTTGAACTCAACCAAATTAGTGGTGGCCACCACTAGGCTTGGGCGGTATTCACATTTTGATACCGTCAAAGTTCCTCCACATTTTCCCACGGTGTACGGTATTACCATGACCAGGGTTGGCCTGGGACCATAATTCAGCCCAGGCATTTTTGGTCATGGCCACCATGAGCACTTATAGCTGTTTTGTTCAGACAGCTACGTTATGTGTTGTCCCAGTGGAGGGATGTCCCGCTGTTGACTGAAGCGCTGTAAATGTGCACAAACACATGTTGCGGCATGTATGAGTTCATGCCGCAACAAGGAAGTGCTTATTAAAACGAGCCGCTAAGATAGAGGGCTGTGTGACCGGCCCATTACTGTCCAAAGTTACCATCAACTCACTGGCAGTCCAGCTCTGACCTGCAGTTTTTTCATGACGGTACTGAAACTGATACGTAGCTATTTTTAAACACCGGCTGTATACGGTATTACCATACCTCCCAAGCCTATAGCCACCACAGCCAAGTAACCTTAGAAAATACACAAATTGCAATAAGTCTAACAGTTTTCCAGATATTGATCTAACATTTGATGTGAACTGAGAGTCATCCCCAACACCTACTCTTCAACACATTGTATGGTGTCTTTACCTTAATCTGTTGCATTAAGTGTTGTAGTCAACCCTAATCATCTGTTAGGAAATCATCTCATTAAGTACTAGAAAGATTTTAATGGAACTATTTTCACAGCATGGACATGGAAAAAATGCAAATGGAAAGATTTTCAGCTAAAAATTATTGTGTTAATAATTGAGAATCATTCACAACACATATCCTGAGTACTAAAAGATCAAACAAAATCTTTCGGTTCTGCATAAGATTGTGCATAACATTATTTTCAAGAACCACAGCAGCTAGGACTCCATCATTTCTCAACATAAAATGATCTTATGGCATGAAAAGCGGTAGGCGACATGCATTCTTTCAGCCTTAATTATCAATATTTTCACCATTCTTTAAATGTATCATCCTTTCATGCTGGTATTCTTGTGGTAGATTAGAAGAATTTCTTTGCAGACATGTTCTAAAATCTGTCCTTGCAGCGTTTTCTATTTTCTTTGTGTGTTCAAATGTCAGGTTTAATTAATGCAGAAATTAAAAGTAAGTTTGGGGGAATTTCAGCAGTTTTTCAGCAGCTGGTCATTAGAGACATAAATAACTAAATATATATATATATATATATATATATATATATATATATATATATATATATATATATATATATATATATATATATTATTTTCTAAATAGCAAGGATAAAAAAATAACCTTAAAAAGTAACTTTAGGACATTTGAACAAATCCTATACATTTGCCAGAACAGGCAGAGGTAGTTTTAGCTAGTCAGAGCATTTCTTGATGACAGACAAACAAACTAGGAATATGTTTTGCAGATCAACTTTGGTGGATTGGTAAAAACGGTTCACAATCTACATCTTCTTTTTTTCCCTGTGATTTTCGGTGTCTCCCTCCGTGGAGGAATGTCACTAATAAAGCCTGAAACAAGGTTGTGCAGAAGATCCGATTAGCCAGCAGGGCTAACAGGGACATGGTGACCGATGGAGCGCCCAACCAATTTTATTGACTTTCTACCCATCGCTCTTCTTTCTCTCCTCTGGGATGGATGATCAAAGAGCGGCAGAGGGAAAGAGATGGAGAGGGAAATAAGAGAAGAAAAGGAGGGTCAGCAGTGGTGCTGTGTGCTCTCTTGTGTGTGAATTAGCTCCAACAAAAACTCATTGTGTGTTCCTATCTCCTAATTGTGTTGATGTGCTCAAAGCTGGTCTCTGCGCTGTATCGTGTTGTGTGTAAATCCTGTTTACTTACTGCAATGATAACTGACAGAATCAATGACGATATGTTTAGAGTCGAAACTGCACAGTTAACCTTTGAACCCCCAATGACTGAATACGCTCAAGTGCAACTGGTCACATGCAACATGTGTCTAATTACATGCCAGGAAAATCCTTTGGACACAGCATAGATATTGTGCACTTGTGTGTATGTGTGTGGACAATATGCTGCTTTATCCATAATCGGGTTTCACAAGGTGTTTGGGTAACTAATTAGACTGCTGCACAGTGTCTCCCAGGGATGAACAAAAAGGGAAAGCGAGAACAGCAAAGGATAAAGTCAAAGAAAAAATCTGACAGAAGTAAAAGAGAAAAAAAAACAGCAAAGTCAACAGAGGCTGAAACAATATGCCAGCAGATTTGCTTAAGATGGGAAACAAATGGTGCACGAGAAAAGTTTCTGACCTTCACAATCCTCCAGACTGCAGCTGAAGGGAATTTATATTAGAAATGTGGTTGGGGGTATAAATACCAAAGCTTCTGTGCTAGCCCAGTAATTTTACTTTAATGTCTTTATTTTTATGTTTATTTTATTACAGTGCACCCTCTGGCAACTCCCCAAATCTACAAAATTAAGCATAAAAAATCAAAGTAATTAACTTCCAACTTAAAGTTTGTTTCTAAACTGCTGGTACATCAGTACACAGTTATGTCTTCATATTATGTGAAATAACAAATTTAAATCTGTAGGATTATTTGCAAACAAACATGATTTACCTTTAAAACAGAAATGATATCTTACGTTTTCTTGATCTTTTTCAGTTTATCTAGACCTTCAGCTCAATATTTTTACAGCCTTTTATTGCTACCACAATTATTCCCTTCTAAGCCAGTGGTACCTAAACATTTCAACCTGACCTGAAAATAACACAGTAACTTGTGACCCTGATTATTGTTATTTGACAGACTAACATTGGTAATTGGCCAATTAAACAAGGGCATAATCACAACACAAACATCTTCAACAACCACGGTACTATTTCCATTTTTTTACTATCTTCTGGAACAATTATGACTAAAATGTTCTATTATAAATCATTTGTAAGTGTGGTTTGATAACTGGGGACTCAACACCTCGTCTTTCATGATCCACAATGGAGATCTGGCTTTAATTTTGGGAACCACTGCCCTAAAAGCAACATTAAAACATCTAGAAGCCCATCCATTTTCTTCATCTGTTTGTTGCTGTTTAGAGTCATGGGGAAGCTAGTGTCTGTCTCCAGCAGTCTTTGTGCAAGAGGTGAGGTACATCCTGGACAGGTCCCCAGTCTATGTCAGGGACACACCTAGAGCCCATTTAGAATGTCCAGTTAAGCTAACATGCATGTTTTTGGTCTGTGTCCGAGGAGAACATCGACCAAAGACAATGGACATGAATGTGGACTTTAGGAAGAGTAAACACCTAACACCTGAACAATAGAGGAGCAGCTGTGGAAAAAGTTGCTAGCTTCAGGTACCTTGGTGTAAGCCTCAACGAGCACGTCGCATGAAATGACACCTCAGCCCTGATCAAGAAGGCACACCAGCGTGTGTACTATCTCAGGAGGCTGAGCTTTACAGGACTTCAGTCTTGAGGGTGTTCTGAAGGTACCTGGTGGAGAGTATCATGTGCTCCTGCTTCCCTATGTGGTACAACAACTGACCTGCAGTGAATAAGAAACATCAGGTATCTAACCAGCAGACTGATGAGTCGTTTCTTCCTAAAAACTATGAGGCTGTTGAGTTCTGATGGAGCACTATAGCACTGTTGCTTTCTGCACATAAACTATAATACCTCTGACTTGTGCATTTTGCACAAAACCTTGGAGATTTGCATACTTCCACATTTGCACAATTTGCAATGCCACTTGTTCTGCAGCAGTACTTTATTCTTCTAATTCCTAAAAGAAAATCCTATTCTTGTCATTCTCAGTTACTTTTTTCATTATCATAGACTAGTTGGGTTATTGTGAACCCTGGGACCTTGAAACATAAATTGCAACCATCTTATGTGAAAGCATGTACGGTCTAACATACAAAACTTCATACAAAAACATGTAAACTCCACACAGGCAGACCCCAGCTGGGAGTCAGATCTTTCACCAACTGTGCTAACTATGCAACCATGCAACTTGACTAATAATCATTTTCTAGTGTTTATTTAAATATTTATTATGTGGTTCCTGTTCAAATTGCAGCAAGTGTGTAACTTATTTTAACTGCCACCAAGCAAGTATGCACATCCCAGACAGGCCACCAGTCCATCACTGGAATACACTCACTCCTATAGGTTCTGAATCACTGAGTAACATAATATGCATGTTTTTGGATGATTGAAGAAAAAAGTACCCATAAATCCCATATAGATTCCTTGTAGAATATCCCATCCTCACAGCTTAACAAATCCAGATCTAGTGGAGCATTGATAAACTATAACAGCAAGGAATAAAGGTAAACCATGCAGCCATATCTTGGTGTTCCCTTTTCCAACATGCCTGCTGTGTTTAACCTGAATTGCACTGCACCTTGTGATCAGAAATGATTTGTGACATCATTTGCATTTGTTGCTATGCAAAGAAGCAAAATAAAATCTTTGCAGAGTGAAAAGCATTACATATCTCTGCCAATATATCAGAGTTAGGATGTGTTTATCAGTTTCTATCCTAAAATTCTAGACTTTGTTTCTGTTCCTCCTGGGCTTTACATTTCCTATAAATCTGTCAAAACCTGTAGAGAACTATGATGAAAGCGCTGCTCATCCTCTGTTCATTAGGTTTGCTTAGACAGGAGCATTTGTAGTGATGTCACGTATACTGTATAATCCTATTCAAACTGCAACATTTGTTTTAAACGTTTGAACAATTTCTCAAAGCAAAACTACTAAAAATAAAACCAGTTTATTTCTGATGCTCCAATAAAGGGGAAACAAGCTTCATAATAAACATTTATTCAAGTGGGGCTGCACAAAGTAAAAAATACAATTATGCTCTTTTTTATGAGCGCTCAGACAGGCTGAAATCTGAACAGGGAGTATTATACCAACATAATTAAACCTGTATTTTAAATGGACATGTTTTCTCTGTAAAAAGCTTATTTGGCTCAAGTGTTTGGCCTCCAAAAAAAAAAAAAACCCACAAAAAAATGTTGTAACTGGTCCAAGTGAACCCAAGCAAAGAGGGGATGAAAAAGACACATGATTCTGAGGGGAGCGTTGCTTCTTTAATCTTTTATTTTGGCAGGGAAACATTCCATTTCATGCTGCTGCTGAAGTGGATCCTGTTAAGAACATTGATAAACCCGAGGATGGGAGAACGCCAGAGGCAATACACACAATGAGTGATACAAAGGACGGGGGACATAAATTCACAGGCTTCTACTTGATTATTTCTCTAATCTCGGGTTACTGGGCCTAATAATTCTGCCTCACAGGTGAGCTGATGCCATAAATCTCAGCATCGTTTCACTTTTTTTCCTTTTTTCCAGGCGAGAGATGATGAAAAACAAACTATCACTCTTCGTCCTGTTTTTAGCAGCCTGTCGTTAAAGCTGGCATTGATAAGTGGCGGTCTTCCCATTAACAGCCCAGACTCAAAGGAGCTATAAATCCAAAAAAAAAAAAAGAAAAAAAGGTGTGTGTGCATTAATGAGTGTGCATGCACATGGTTGGGTGAATGCATCTGTCTGCATTTCTACATCCAGCATTTGTATGCCGACGCTTAATGGTGAGCACCTCATGGTAATAAAAATCCTGCAGCCTTGAAGCAATATTTCTCTGTCAAACAAAGACTCCACCTCCTCATTTAGATATGTACTCCTCACACAGATGTCAGTCGGCGCATGAACCTGCAATAAACACACAAAGCGAGGAAGTTTGTGCATGCAAACACTCAATGCGAGAGTGTTGTCATTTCGCAGAGAACGCGTTTTGAGAGATTGATGCTCGAGGCCTTCGCAGAAGAAGAATTATAGCTGCAGAAGGAGGTTTCGTGGCACGTCACCCGCTCTCACCCTGACCTGTGCACTGTGGCTCTTTCCAAGCGTGACTCACTGATTCAGTATGAGACATGGATGAACTCTAACACAGCAGATGCCAAAAGAGATAAGACTGCATTCAAGCGCGCAGCCAACGAAAACTACGCACTCGCAGTGAAACGATGGGAAGGAAAAACCTCTGGGAGATGACTAGCATTAACTCCAAGGTGATAAAATAATACCACAGAGCTGATCTCAAGCCAAATATGAGTGCTATAAAATATTAAACAGCCATATATTTTTATGTGAGCAGCTGGGATATTGTAAGAAAAATGCTTCCCTGAAAGCAAAAAAAAATTCTACAGTAGTAACCATTTTCCAGCCCAGTGCCATTTATTCAGTGCTTAGAAATGTGTGTGCGCGCCGTGTTCACTTTCTCTGTATTTCAATAAACCCCGACTTTGTTGACACTGATTCAGCTTGCTGGAATGGGCTGCAAACTAGATCTTTCTCTTTGTAAGCACCCTCTGAAAACACTCAAACACAACTAAACAAACCTACACGGTGACACTGCAGTCTCACAGCACAAAAACCTGACGTTTGTGTTGTCGTGCCACTCCCATCACTATGCTCCTTATTTAGGTCCAAACCTACCCGTAGGCTGAAAATCTGTCTTCCTCCCTCCCTCCATCTACCCCACGCATCTCACCCCGCTCAGTCACTCCAAGAGGAAGGACCGGAGCGAGATCCTTTCACACACACCAGCGCCTTTTTCCCTTTGCTGGGATGTACTCAGTGTTCCTTGACTGGCAGCTACAAGGTGAAATGTGACACAAAAAAGTAAGAGAAAGATTGCTTTTTTTTTTTTTTTCGCCCCTTCATACTAAGAAATGTGCTCTCTCATATACAGTGACAGAGCTGGTAGAGGTTCAAAGTTTGGCTTATGGTCAAGCTGACTGTTGTTTTAGTCATTGAACGTCCTCTCTGACTTTTGTGCTACCATTTATCTCTTTTAAATCCAAGACATGTGTCAAGTGTTTTAAATAAAAAAATATAAACAATTATGTACACCTTACTGGAATTTATGCATGTTTTTCCTGTTATTCTGAATATGCATTTCTTTATTTAGTGTTTTACCTTTCAGCCAGTTGCTAATTTCCATAAGTGTTGGCATGCTCCAAGCAGAGACTCGCTGAAGCTACATGCTGGCAATCCATCATGAACATTTTCACTTTGTGAAATTACACTACTGTCATGAGGCGGCACGGGCCGAAAACTTTCATTTAAATTAAAATTTTTAAACATCTTTCTGAATTCACAGCTTACATTTTAGACGTAGTTTTTGAATGTTTGCTTCACTGGAAAATGAAAATATGTTTAGGTTTTACACAATAAGTAAAAAGTGAGGAATAAATGTGAATTCACTTATTGTTATCAGGATGCTGTTATAGAAATTTGCAATCTTTACAATCCTGGGGGGTAAAAACAACTGCACATTAGCCATGAGCTAGAAGTCCTTTGTTCAACGTAATGGCTGTGTTGTTAGCTATGTAACATTGTAGTTTGTTTGTTTGTTTTTTGTTGCTTTTTTATGCCGTCTCTGTCCAAATAAAATAAATAAAATTCCATGCACTGTTGCTAACTTGTAAACATTTTTCTTTAGCGCCCTAGCCTGTAGATTTTCTTAAAGTGATTTTTCCAGTCATTTTTAAAAGCAACAAAATCATTCTAAAGGCAAAATAAAACTAATTCATAAGTAAATATTTATATTTCTAAACAAGACTTATTTTTACTTCCTAACGATTAATATTTTATTTAAAGGGACATGAGGGAGCTTTGAAAAACAAACCTCATGAGCGCCGCGCCTGGCGCTGCGAATAACTGCAGCTTTTAGCGTGAGCGTGCACAAATTTCTCACTAGTTCATAAGGGTTCAACCAAAGGCAGCCGGAGGCATGATTCCATAAATAAAAATACATATTATTAATACAAAAGGAAATATAGTAAAACAATGCCCCGCGACGCACACACACACACACGATCAGACTGAGGGAGTCGATCTAACAGAGCTAATCTCGCTAGCCGCTATGTTCCAGCTTCCACTGCTGCCTGTATTGCTAAAAGCTTTAATCAGCCGGTGTTCTCGGACACCCGGAGGAGAATTTGAGAAATCTAGCGTGATAGAATCATGCCCCGCTGCATATATTACCCTAGATTTCTCAAATTCACATCACGGAGTGGAGCTCCGTAGCACCCGGAGGTCCATGCGCAGCAGAGCCGCCTTAGATGCACTGTAAGCGGACTGAGGTCTAGGAAACAGTCCGGGATTTGCGGCCTACAGTGCCGAGACCATAAACATGGACAGATTGCTGTGCGGTCGCCTATAACAGCACCTTTAGCTCTGTGAAACCCTTATAATCCATCAGAGAGGTTTTCAGCTCCATAAACACTGCCAAATAACACCAGTTTTATGAGAAAAACCACTGGTTTAGATAAGGAAGTCCGCCATTGACAAGCAACACTACACAAAGGTGCAATACTGCCACCTACTGGATATACATTTATTATTACTTTTTTAGCCCGAGAACGCGCAGAAGCGTCAGTTGACGTCACATCCGTAGGACAGCGCGGGAAATTCGGACCCCGAATTGCAGAACATTTTGCAGCTCACATCCTGTTCAAGATTATGGAATGATACATGGGTGGCCTCATTCTTTTTGATTTAAAATGCTTCATCACTTATTAACCTAAATAAACTGAACATGCAATTATTACTTTTCTTCAAAAGCTCCCTCATGTCCCTTTAATTGACACACCTTGTGAATTCTCAAATATTCAGATAATTTAGGCTTTTATTCTGAAGGGCATGTTTTGTTCTGCTGCACCTTGCTTTTGATTCAGCTCTAGGTTTTTACTTTTGAACCAAAGTCTCAGTGGGTGGGGCTCTTCAGTTCTTTGATTTAATTGGTTGTGAGGGTTTGGAGTAGGTGGCTCTAGCTGTTTGCCATTCAGAATAAAGGCTTGCATTGTAATTTGAAACATTTGTAAAACTTTGATACATAAAAAATGCTTTGGACTGCAGCAAATTCCCTGAAAAGTTACATTTTTGGAGCTATGAGGTTTTGCCAAAGAAAAAAAAAAAGTCACTGTAGAAATAAAATAATTTTAAATCACTTCCTTGCTAGGCAAAATAAATGAAAGTAAGAAATGTCAAATTTTTCTATTGGGCTAGACTAGACTAAACTAGATTTAAAAAATATGACATAATACATATAAATTAATAAATAAATATTTTTTTGGGTTATTAAAATGGTATAAATAGGACAACTTGTGTGTAAGAATCAAGTTAATTAAAAAAGTGGAAATAATTCACAGTCTGGTCATTAATAAATCTAAAAAATGGATTAAAATATTGAAGCTGCACAATAAAAAAGAAGAAATGCGTAGATTTTTAATTTGAGATTCAGACCAAAACTGTTTGAAAGCAAGACCTGCCATCCCATGGGTTTCCATAGTGAAAATGTTACTTTTATTTGACAGAAATAAATACAATATGATATAGAAATAAAGATGATTGATTTTATTATTCGAGAATTTACCAGCAATACAGTATTTAAAGAGGTACAGTAAATTCAACCACCAGTACTGTGGTATTAGTTAAAACATTTTGAAACTTTCTAACACTGAAAGTTATAAAAAGCTTTTTTTTCCCTCAAAATAAAAATGAAGTAGTCCTTTGCAATTTCATAAATGTCCTTCCAAACATTAGTTTACAAAATATTTTCACTCTAGAATTTACTGCATTGCAATTCATCCTTTTTTTCTTTCTGAGATAACTATCTACAGTATATAAAGGGAAATGTGTACTTAACAAAGTGAAACACAACATCACCTCTGGACATGAACACTCTGTAATTATCAGCACTCCACCAGCTGCCATGGAGCACAGGGCTTCCATCAACAGGTATTATGTCCTTTATTACATGGTTGTTTTTAACATAATTCAAAGCATTTAAAACTTCCGTCAAGTTTCCTTTCTGCTTCCCAGGTGTCAGTTGTGATCAGCAGTTTAATGAAGTGCTGTACCAACAGGCTGACTCACATATGCTTAGCTAAAGAAGTGACTGTGACTCATAGAGCATCTGCACTCACAGACACACCCCCGGGGCGCATACACATGTTGAAACATACATATTCTAATTTGTTTCCTGATAGGGTTTCCCTGGCTCATCTGTGGCAGAAATAAATGAATAAATAAACAAATCTAGAGAAATCAGTGCTGATCGCTGCAACGCGACACATGGAAATCCATTCATTTATGATGAATACTTGCATAAAGAGGAATTTCAGTATATAGCTGACGTGAAAAACAAACTGTACACAAGAAATGGAATGGGAATACTAAGAGGAGATTAGATATGGGAAAAAATTGATGGAAAAAAATGTGGGAAACTTCAAGGAAGAGGGCCAAGAAAGATGGAAGGAAAATTACTTTTGACACAAGTGGGAGATGGGAGCAAACACAGGGATGAATTATCAGTTGTGCATCTTTGTGTGTATTTTGTGGGAATTTGTCCTTTAGAGTTATGCTGACTGGTAAGAGCTGATGTCTAAGATCACACAAAAACTCTTAGAGTTAGAACTCCTAAGAGAAAAAAAAGTTTAAACAATAACACTACAAGTATTAGAGTTCATTCTTTCTACATCCCTCAAATTTTTGTCTCTTCTATTTCCGTCAAACCTCTTTTTTCCCCTCGCCTTTCAAGTTCAGTCATCATTCGTTCCTCTTGCTTTCATTCAAAGCGCTTATAGACTGAGAGCCTCCCTCCGTCCCTCTGGAACATGCAACAACACCCAGAGGTCCAAACATGAGAAAGGCTGAGGAGGACAGCGCAGAACCAATCCATAATGGATTTTCCTCTCTCTTTCATTTCTTTCTGCAGGGAGATGCAGTAGAGGCATCACTGGCACAAAATGAGAGAAATGGCAAAGAGGGGAGGGGGCAAAGGAGAGGTGACAGGGATCCCAACAGGGAGAAACAGAAATGTGGACGGGGAGGAAAAGCAATGACAAAACGTTTGAAATAAATATTTATGTATATATTCTCCATTTGTCTCTTGAGAGCATAGAGTTTGTATGTTAGACTGATAAAACAAGAACTAAAAGCACTTTTAGTGGTTAGTTTGGCTCTATTGAGTACTGTAGCTAATCAACATTAGGAAACAAAGAGAGCTACCACAGCTAGTAAACTTTAAAGGCACACTATGTACATTTTTCATATTTTATAACCATTTTCTTGAGCCAGTATGTGCTAATATGACCCTTTACAGGGTTATTAAAAAGTCACTCAGCCCCATCTGCTGCTTGTGTCCAGACTACCGCGTTTGCAACTTCAGAGTCTCCGGTTCAGTGGCCTGAAGTCTCACAAAGTCGTGTATCTCGCGAGGGTTATGCTAACCCCATGTGGCTAGCCATTATGCTAGCACCAAATTGTTTTTAGCTCATGATTCCTGCATTTTGTCTATCTCTCGCTGCTTGAACACAGCTGATTTCTTTGAATGAATGATGAACCGCTCCAGTAGAAAGCAGTGAAGGCTGAGGAGACATTTCAACAGTTAGATTTAGATGTTTCTGAGCAAAGACAATGCTAATGTTTTTATAACAGTGACTTAAAACGGACACTAGTTGGTGCTAAAAACAAGCCAAAACTGCATAGTGTGCCTTTAACTAATGCAACAATGGCTTTAACTCCTTTTATGGTGACAGTAGCTTGGACTCACCAAAGAAGTTACAAAAATGTGTTAGATTGAGTATTATAGTATACTATTGAATAGTATTTTTAAGATTTGACCAAAGTGACTACTATTTACTCTAACGCTCTCGTCTTCTTAAACAATTTCTTCCTATACAGGGTCATGGGGGGCTGGTGTCTATTTACATCAACCAGCCAAAAGGTGGGGGGGGCACCCTGGACAGGTCACCAGTCTATCATAGGGACACATATGAAGACAAATGAGACAGAAAACCATTTACACACTCACTTACACTAAGATACAATTAAGTGGAGCTAATTAGCCAAACATCCATGTTTTTGGTCAGTTGGAGGAAACCCATAAATGCATGGGGAGAACATTCAAACTCCACACAGAAGGACTGCAAACCTGCAACCTTCTCATTGTGAGGGAACAGTGCTGCCAACTGCACCACCATGCAGCCCCCAACATAAGATAACCTTAGTTTAAATCTCTGCCATAAAAGGCAATGAGCAACATGCATTCTAACAAGGAAAGCTACTCCTTTAATTATAAGTAAATAATGTAGTAGGTGTTTTATGATATTTAGGAATATCCTTGGACAACTTCCAGTCCATGACAAGGCCAACAAAGACTCATACAATCATGTTAGTGTGTATTTTATATCTTCCTTATCCTGTCTTACACATTACTCTTCAGGTCAACACATAATGAAAATACATGCAAACAGCCATATTTTATGCAAATTTAACAGTTGGACCATCATATAATGAGTGAATCAGTTCATCCAGAAACAAAATGCTTGTTTGGCTCAGTTGGGAAAAAAAATCCCAGCTGACTATAATCCTCTAAAGTAGCTCTGTAAATGAAAATGACACATTTTAACTCATCGGTTCCCTATCAGGTCAAATCAGTTCATAACTATCTTCAGTAATTATTTAGTATTTCTTATTGTTCTATATATTATTGTGTTATTTATAATTATTAGAGGTAATTTATCGTTGGGTGTTTGTGGAGTAGTGCTACTGTCACTTTTAGCTGGTAGCATCATTTCTCTGGGTGTATAAATGGTGCTTGTCCTCGAGGATGTGAACACTGATTTATAAATTGAGTCTTTACACCAAAGTGAGCTTTACTTTTCACTTTCTGGGGAATCGCCTTCAAGGGTATCACAGATTAGCTCCAGCTGCCTCTGGATGCTTCACTGGCATCAAGTTTTACCTTTATTCCACGTCCCCTACTGTCATGAGTAGCTTCAACCACAAGGGTCTATGAAGGACACTGTCAGGTTGACGCGACGTAATTCATCGTGTAATCATGAAACACCATCAAACTGTCACACAAAGTAGACTTTTGTAATATATTTACCTTGTTCGCAGGTTCCCAGGGCTGGGTGGCCCATCATATACAGACAAGATGTCAAAATCCTCCTCCAGAGCGAAGCCTTGAAACACCAGCTGTATCCGGTTATGCTCCGCTCCCACAATGACCCACGTACAGTTGGCGTAGTTCGGATAACCATACGGGAATCCAGGGCTCTCTATCGTCCCATTGGGACTGTGTAGCGTGTAACTGCAGTTCTGAGCTGTGAAAACAAAAACAAAAAAAGAAACATCTATTAAAAGTCTAAAAAGTTTTTTTAAGCCCAAATAATGTCTAAGAAAAGAAATTACACAAATGCACACCCACAGTCAAACAGTTTGGAGTGCTGCAACATCCATTATCACCTACAGCGTGCAGCACAAGCCATTAATATTGTAGCGCTAAATGGTTCTCCCAGCTTCCCTTACCTTTCCCACCTCCATCAACACACGTGTTCACTCACCAGCCCTTCTACCACATTAACAACAGGTTCCCATGTTAATACACGGCACAGCTTGAGTGGAGAAGACGAGGGAGGGGAAGACAGAGACACACTTGAGTGCTTCTTTAATTGATGTCATCTTCCCCTCTCTCTCTTTTTTTTCTTTACCCACTTAAACTGCCTTGAATCTGAGATTCCTCTCCCGCATGTTCTATCTGCGTAGTCTCGGGGTGGATGTGTGAAGTTTTTGTGTCTGTGTTTTCAATCTCCAAGGATTTAGTTGTGATTGTGCTAACTTGACTTATTTGTTTATATATATATTTATTTTTTGTACGATACAATTTCTAGATCTTGTGGGTTCATACGCCTGCAGAGACATGACTGTGTAATTGACGGCGCTGCGATTTGATCTCATATTTTGGTAGCGATGGTTATCTCCTGCAAGCAAATCAGAGCAAGGTGAAATCTAGTTTCGATCTCCGCTGCAGCAAAATGTGAGCAGTCAGCTGTCAGTCTGTCACTGACAAGTGAGAAGAGCACGCAATCTGATTTGGTTAGAATGATAGCAGAACTGTTGCATCCTCATACAAGTCTTAGAAGACAGGTCTGCACAAACAATTACCCTTGTGCATGCTGTGTATACAAGAAATCTATGGTTTAGCTGGTTTGCCCAAAGTAAATCACAACTTGGCCTGATTAAAATGTAATTATGGAGGATAATTGTTGGCCATTTGTTACCTACATATAAAAAAAACTATCAAGTCTACTCTGGTAGTGGCTTACTTCACTGTTAAATGTTTCAGATTAGCCAACAAGTTTCAGTACCAGACAAGAATAACCAGAGTAAATATAAAATGCAGTTTTCAAATGATGATTTAATTGTTTAAGTGGAAAAAAAGCTCTCCAAACCAACCTGGTCCTGTGTGAAAAGGTAATTGCTTCCTAAATTTAACAACTTTTAACAGTCCTGGAGGCAAAAACTACAATCAGGACTTTGTGATACCTACTAATGACTCTCTCACGTCGCTGTGGAGAAGTTTTGTCCCACTTTTCTTTACGATTGTTTCAATTCAGCCACATTTGAGAGTTTTTCAACACAAATAGCCTGCTTAAGGTCAAAGGTCAGACATGCTCCTTCAGGATTTTCTGGTAGACAGCAGCATTCATGGTTCCATCAATTAGAGCAGGTCCAGGTCCTGAAGCAGCCCCAGACCATCACACTACCACCACCATATCTGACTGTTGGTCTGATGTTAGCTTGACTCCAGGTGACACCTTCCACAAAGTTATTCATTTGTCATGTCAGAATATTTTCCTAAAGAGCACTGAGATGTGTTTGCAAATGTAAAACAGGCCTTTGTGTAAGTTTGCTCTGAAACTCTCTCATGGAGTCCATTTTTGTCTCTTCTCTTTCTAATTGCGGAATCGTGACCTCTGACCTTAGCTTTACCCAAGTGAGGCCTGCTGTGCTGCTGCTGCTGATGTTCTTGGGTTTTCTTTTGTTCTTGAATTTCTTCAGAACAGTGCAAGATGTGTTGCTTTTTGAGATCTTTTAGCCTGCTTCATGTTGTCAGACAGGTTCTATTGAAGTGATTTATTAATTCTACAGGTCTGACAGTAATCAGGCCTGGATGTGTCTGGTGGGGCTGAACTCAGCTTTCCATATAATGTGATTAATCACAATGAATTCATGATTTAACAATGGGGGCAATAACTTTTTCAAATAGTGCCATGTTGCTTTAGGTAGCTTCATCATTGTTAATAACAACATCCTTATCATCAACAAAAATTATAACTTGAAAATTGCATTTCATATTTACATGTGTTTTTTTTATACTGAGTGTGACACAAAACAAAAACTGAATATTTGTGACATAAAAGTGCATGGACATGAAGTGTTGCTACCAACTATATGAGAACCTAAAAATGAAGGGATCCTTTGTGAACGATTCACAGCTTTCAAATGTCTAAAACACGCTCTAGAATGTATT
Source organism: Callopanchax toddi (assembly GCA_006937965.1). Lineage (NCBI taxonomy): Eukaryota > Metazoa > Chordata > Actinopteri > Cyprinodontiformes > Nothobranchiidae > Callopanchax > Callopanchax toddi. Next base: position 1,587,287 of record SSNR01000126.1, read on the forward strand.
TGTTGATAAATGTCTGTGGAAATGACAGATTGTGCTTTATTTTAGTAGCACCCTCTGATGATAAGAACAATCTCAAAGCTATCTCAATTTTTTTTTTTTTGCTTCTCTGTGTTTTATGTAAGAAAGTCAGAGAGGTTTACAGAGAAAAGAGACCAACTATTCAAACAGGACAACAAAAAGAGACGTTTCTCTGTGAAACGAATTTCAAAATATATTCTTAAAAGAAGGAAATCCAAATAAGTGAAAGAATCTAATAAATTAGTGTTATTGATGGATAATCTCATTTGCCACATGGGTGAACTCAGGATTTCTCTGCATGGAAGGTGATGCTGTTTTTGCCTGTTTTTGTGTGTGTGTGTTTAGTAATATGTCATGCACTATGGGACAGATTTTAAATAAACTTCTAAAAGGTAATGATTGTACATCCATGACTGATTAGGTTTTGGGGTCAACCTGCAGAAAATACAAAAATTAATTTATTTCAGTCAATTTTACAGATAGTGAGGAAATATTCAGATTTGTTAGGGGCTAAAAGTCAAGTCAACACATGGTACACATCATGCAAGATATTTGCTTAAAATAGCAAAATATCTCCAAAATCACTGGAAGGTTTTTATTGAAACTCAATAGGTTTTCTACAACTGATCACTTTTTGCAGTGAATCCGATTCAAGATGCCCACCACAGCCCACTGATGACGACTATAACTCAATCGATTTTACTGCTTTTTAGGTCCCTAACCACAAGTTTGACCTAAAACATTTAATAAATTAAAAATATTATTATGTTTTCATAAAGTACCTGACAAAAGCAAGTCATTTAACTTAATAAAGAAACAAATTATTTTTGCAAAAGTGGTTCATGCAATAACCTAAAGTTCGTATTATATTTGAATTTTTTATATATGATATAACATAAACATGTAGTTTAAACAGTTTTTATCTACTGTATTGACTCGAAAATAGAACAATTATTTTTGTTGAAAATAATGTAAAAATGTGGGGTCGTCTTATAATCGGGTCTAACCAGTGACAAATGCTGATAGTTGTTTGGTGTCATTACACGACCACAACAGCAGAGGGCGCCAGCGTTTTGTCCAGAGCAGACTGGATTAAAAGTGGAGCAAGTTAACAGACATCTGAGGCAGAGTTACGGCGTTAGTTTTAAGAGGACAGTGCAGCAGAGGTGTCAAACTGGCAGCCAGGAAATATGGAGTTACAGAGTGAAATGTCTGAAGATGGGACTACGGGAGGAGACAGGATGCAGCATGGGAGTGACAGACCTGACTGAGCAGAGTGGATCAGAGGACATCTGTAAGTAAACGCCTCATGCAGACTTTTGACGTGTCATGTGACTTTTGATTTGACATGTCATGAGCAAAGTTCTGACAGTTTGCATTACTATGGTATGTTTTTGTTCAGCACCTCTAGTGTCTTTCCCGATAGAACCCAACAAACGCTAGAATATGCATTACAGATCTTTGTGATTGCATTAATAGGCACACATTAAATTCTCAAAATGCAATAAATAGTCACTTTAAAATTTTAATTTAGTCATTTTCTGAAGATTAGCCTCGAAAGGGGGGGGGGGGGGTCGTCCTATATTCGGGTCAATACGGTAAATATCTCATCCTACACATACAGCTGCAGAGTTTTTTTTTTTTTTTTTTTTGCAAACTTTCTATTTTGCTGAGACTGTTGAATTTGTCAGGTCATCAGTAATCTGACCCCTCTTGTCATCACAAGTTGCAAACATTATTAAGTATGAAAAACAAGTAAATAGTGAAGAAATGTACACGTTTGTTAAACTTGATGTGTTATTTGAGAAGAATTTTCATGATGTTTCATGAGTGGAAGGATGCCACACATTTCGAAACCTGAACTGCAGCTGGAAAACATTTTGATGCACACACACACATACACACACACAGACATAATAACATTAGCTTTAGGTTGCAGGTAGAGCAGCAAAATTGCAATAACAAAACACTTCTGGGAAGATGAGCTGTGGAAATGGTTTCAGGAGGTCTGGATTGTCAGAACGGCATCGGCATCAGCAGCAGCCGTATAAGGATAATAGCATCTCCAGTCAAAGTATATCCATCACGCTGCTGTTGACTCCCAGGGGCCTGTCTCAGCAAAAAGCAGGCGCTAGCCTCTCAGCCGTCACTTTCCTGCTCTTCATGTCCGCTTGACCTCCTCCAAAACACGCTAATGTGTGAGCACTTGAACCCTGACAACTTGAATATATTTAGACCTAATGCAGGATGGAGTCTTGGGGGACTTAAACCATGTAAAATGAGTTAAAGAGCAAGTAAATATGAGCAGCATGCTTGTCAACAGTCTGAAAATACTTACTGTGTCCCCACACCCCCGTCTTTGTGTGTATTCTTAGTTCTTTTCTTCTCCAAGTAATGAAGGGGGAGAACAATAAAGTTCAAAGCCGGAGCTATATCCACCTGATTTTCTTTCATTAAAGACTTTGAATGGGATCTGGAAGTGAGTTTCCACGCCCCCCAATCACAATCAGGTCAATACTAATATCCAAGTAAAACCCCACATCCTCCTCTTCCTCCTGATTTTCATATAGGCAGCCTGGTCAATAATCCCCTCATCATCTCCTTCATTACGAAGCTTCAGTCAGACAAACACCAATCAATGGCTCACGCAGCGGCCTGACGGCGGGAACTGATGGGGGTCAGGGTTGACTCTGAAGCTTTTGTAAGTTGGCAATGAGTCGAGCCTGTTGGGTAATACTGCAAAACAATACCAGGGTGATCAAAGCAACCAGGTTGTTATTAATCAGTTTTCAAGATGGAGTGGAAACACTGCTAGAAATAAATGGAACTTTAATTGCTCTTGGGGTGCAGCTTAAGTGAAAACACGAGGCAGAAATTGAAAAGGAAAAGCGGCGAGAGAGGAAGTGTTGAAACAGAATTAAAGCTTGAGTGTGTTCATCTTTAGAGTGGGAATCACTAAACTGATCATTCAGTAAATCCATAAATCTATAGATCGACCAGTTTAAATGTGAGCATGAGTTTTATTTGAAAATAAAATATATATTTTTATAAGATTCTTTGTGAAAATGTTATTAATGTTATTGTGTTTGAGACTCTTATTTTGAAGTATCCAAATTCACGTTCAATTCAGTCATGTTAGAGACATAGATGGATGAAATATGTTACTTAGTCTAGACTAAAGAACAAATTAAATAAGAGAAAATATCAAAATAAAATGGAATTAAATGAAAGTCATAACCCATTTGCTGAAATAAAATGGGATTTTGTGTTGTCCTGTATCCAGTGCATGCAGAGATGATAGCCCTTTTTATAAGATGCACACAATATTAAACACCCCCCTCTGCAAGAGTGAAGACTTTTCTGACATTAGAACATGCTAATGCATAACATAGCTGGCTTGTTATGACAGTCACATGACCACTGAACATGTTTTCTCTTCAAGCACTTCATCTGGACTGGGAAAGAAAAGTAATAAACATGGCTAGAAAAAATCATCCAGTCTAGGAGGTGAGGGGAATGCTGTTGAAGGAAGATGGGGAAGCTAAAAGTTAACTTGATCTCAATTTTTTTCATGAACAAAAAAAAAAAAACTGCAGTGAAATGGTTAAACAATTAAAATAATTGTATATAAACAAATAGTGGAGGGCAGCTTAAGGATCAGAGTTCATGAACGTTATAGTCTCAGGGAAGAAGCTGTTCTTGTTGGACTTTTACTCTATGCTTCAACTTTAAAAGTCCCATAGTCTGCACTTTCTGTCCACTCTGAATCATTTATTTTACATCTCAATGACATGTAAAAGTTATGCATTGGTCAAATTACCTCTGCATTAGTCAAATTAGCCTTTACTGTAAGTGCAGCTGTTGTTCTTCCACCCCCTCATCCAACCTCCTAAAGCTAAACTTTCCTATCAAATGGGCGGGGCAGTTTATCTAAGCCCCACCCATCTCTCTTCTCTCCACATGTTCGTGAGACATATTCAGGGGCTCAGAAGAAGGGAGCAAAAAACACTTTTGTGCTCGTCGATGCAACCATCTACGAAACAACTGCCGTGCTTCGCTCGTAGCTTCACCATGACTGTTTGCTAACGTTTGTGAGGATGCGCACTCCGGTTTATTTTTAAAGGGTGAGTGCTCGCAATTGGCTCTGTCCTCTAAAGTGGTCTTTTCCCTTCTTGACGTCAGCAGGGGAAAGATTTTGAAACCACTCGTTTTAGCATTAATTCAAAACACATTTCCCAAAAATGAGAATAAAGCAGTGAAAATATTTTCTCACTTTTGGGACTTTGGGACTGATATGACTGAAAAAAAATCTTTAGAAAGAGAATTTTGTAATATTATGAGACCTTTAATCTTAAAATTTGGGGAAAATTCTTCTTTTAAAATATATTTTTTGTATAATTTAGTGTAAAAGTCTACAAAATGTTGTTAAAAGCTTTGACATAGATGTTCTTAATTAAATTATACAAAAACAGACACTTGAAATGAATTAATGTTTGAACAAAGAAACCTTTTCCGGCCTTGATGACTTTGATTTGAACATTAAACAGTGTAAACAGGAAGCCTGCTTTATGCCTTTGTTGCACTGCCTAACTTTAAGCACAACTGCTCCAAAAATGTTTTCATCACTAAAAGATGCAAGTGAGGTTAACCAAGGCTGTGTAACTCTCGCCGTTCTTTGAAAGCCTGGAGCCTTTGATTAAGTAGATCCTTCACTTGCGGCTCGGTTGAATTATTTAAGCCTCGCCCAGGGTGCATTATGAAATTAACTGCTAGGAGCTGGTGACCTACTCTGAAGCTCCTCAGCGTAAATCTGCGGGGAAAAGCCCATCCAGCAGTTGACCCCACTGACAAACCATAAAGCCCCCATAAAGAGACTGCTTGCCGTGCTGTTTTAGCCCAGATAGACCACCAACAAAGTAGAAGGTCATGTTTTCTTGGCTTGCACAAGTTCAGGTGTGCCATTATGAATATGGAATAACGGCATAAACGCTGGTTCAGCAATTAAGCGAATTGCTGTCTTGTTTTAGTGCTTATTATAAATTATCCCTCCACATGTTTTTGGGGAGCTGTTTGCATTGGCTTGCAGGGGAATGTTAACTACTCGCTGTCTGTGGACGCTCAACAGATACGTCGTCAGCTCACTGTGTCACTGGCAGCATCCACTTTGCGCTAACCATGTCTGACGTGCGCGCTGCCAAATGACTGTACAGGGAGAGGTGTGACCTTGCTCAGGCAGAACTCCAGGTCTTCACCAGCGCGCGCTCGTGCGTTCTGGAGGTTTTGTGTAGCAGCTATTGTTTGCTCTGCCAGCGTAGTTGTTTAGTAGCGGGCGTACGGAGCTGAGGTAGTGCACTGTGACAGTTTGATAAATTGACGGTCACCGTGCCGCACTCAGGCAGGACACCAACTCCTCAGAGTGGAGGAAGGAGACAGGAAGAGACAAAGGAGGACCAAAACCGACAGGGTAAAAAAAAAGGGGGGTGGACAGACAGAAAGTCAGAAAAGAGCTGGAAGAATGCATGTGAGAAAATAGATTTAAAAGATGTGATGTGGGTAATAATAGAAGCAAAAGTGAGATGGAGGGGGGGAAAGCAGCATAAAAGGAAGTGAGGGAGGAAAAGAGCGTGTCAGGTCAACGAGAGAGGGAGCAACAATAAGGGTGACTGAGTCTGGGAGAGGTGAAACTCTATATATAGAGAAGAGATCTTTCTCATAACTTTTCTGCTGAGGTTACAGACAGAAGTTGTGACATTCACGGCAAGATAGTGCCTAATCGGCACTTTTAGCAAAAACAATATGTTGTAAAAAACAAAGTTTTGTTTAGGAATGGCTGTATGTACAGTGTGAGGCATTGTGTTTTGAAATGGTTTAATCTTTGATACACGAGCGTAACTTTTCTGATTAAATCTGGTTACATCAACTGGAGAAACTATGGAGGAAACATTTTGTCAAAGGTAGAAATGTCCTCCCCAAACTCATCCTAATTGTTCTGTTTCTTTATCTGTGTTGTCTTCTCAGCTATGATTGAAGTTTGCCATTGGACAAAAGGAGAGGACGTAGTGATCATCCTGTCCCCTCTTACGTTTTGGCGCTGCCTTAAATAAATGAAACTTTGTGTTTGAAGATTTCCCCATCATCACGGACACAATATGTACGAGACGCTGTCAGAAAAATGCAAACCTGCGGGTGACAAAATAAACCACCTCTATGTGAAGTTGCTTTGTTCGCAGTTGTTGACCTAAATTGTGCAATACATCAAATTAAAATTCAGAGATGTGCTCTCAACCATTAAATCGACACCCCACTCCAACTCCCACCAGCTGAAAGCAGAAGCTCTATGTTCAGCTCTTTTTGTTGTTGTTAAGAAAACCATAAAAAAGTGCATATATGAGGTCCACAGGGGGCAATATTCATAGAAAATAAGCATCCCATTTGAGCAGATGTGGAATAATTTCCAGCCTAATAAGCGTGCCCCTTTGGGTTTTATTGAGCAACAACAAAGCTATCCACCGTTCCATACAACCAACCCCATGAGTAAACTTCAAACAACCAAATGTTTGGTTGATATGTGTGTATCGGTGTGTGTGTGTGTGTGTACTGTAACTGCCTCCTTGGTGGGAAGATAAACCCTTCTGCTCCATCGATTCTCTCAGAGAATAACTATTTGTCTCATGACGTGTCAGCGTTGCCCGCCTTGACCGCATCATAACCAAATTAACCTCGAGATGGCCGCCATTAAAATGGAAATAGGTTAGCTTAGTGATCTCGCTTGCCTCCATGCATTAGCCTAATGTCTCGGGCCCTGACGACATCGCCTGCCATTGCAAACAAGCCAAATGCACTGAAAGGTGCAGGAGACTGTCTCATTCCCACGTCGCTGATTCTTTCCCTTAAAGGGCAGAAAAAGAGGTTGCATTTCCATAACGGTGAACGATCTGAAGCTGGGAATTCTACAGCATGAACGAGCCAAGAGACATACAGCAGGGAGTTCTGCAAACACAAACACAGCAGGCACTCAAGTCAACACGTATATGAATACAGTTGCAAACACAGACTCGCCTGCAAATAAGGGAACATGTGTCTATACTGACTGTGGTGACAGCGCGGCCGTCCCAGCTGGGACACGGACAAGCTCTGGCTTTTCTTTCGAGGAACTGTTGACGCCTATAGCAACATGTAACGAACGCACATAAACCCAATAACTCTCTGCAACATCAGGGTGAAATGTGTGGGGTAAAGACAGAGATGACACAGAGATTATCCACGAAGATTATAAAGCAAGAAGCAGAAATGCACATTTGCATGAATGCACGTCCCCGCCTGTTATCAGGGATGGCAAAACAAACACAATGGAGCAAGTGTTCTCTCAGACAGAAAGGAAGAGGAGGGGGTGGTGAGGTGGGGGTGCCCGGCAGTTCCTTCCAGCTGGGTCATATTTAACCAGCAGTGCTATCATGCCAACTGGAAGGACCTGTGAAACATCCACCCACCCAATTTAAAAAAAAAGATTATTTAACTAAACAAGACTTTCACCCAGTTGGGATGCTGACTCATCAGAGCTGTTACTTTTGGGTATTCTTCTGTACATTTGTTACATTTAAACAACCCTCTAGTGAGAACAACAGAGCCTCCCAACAGCCCACGCATAGAGGATGCAAGTTCATCAATAGAAAGTAGCTCATTCACAGTCAAAAACATGGAATTCTTCCTTTTCCAAGCACACCTCTCTTTGAAGGAAAGGATTTTTTTTTTTTTTTGCATGGGCAGAAAAAAACAATAAGACAGCCTGGAGAAATTCATAAGGGTGTGTATGTGTATCAGATTGTCTATGATGAGGAGATGATGAGTAAAGAAGAAACAAAATGTGTGCAGTCTCATTGCAGCATGTTGTTCCCATGACAACACCGTACAGGAGAATAAGAAGCCCCTTTCCCTTAATTTTTTAGCATTACTTAAGTCGGCTTTATGTGCAAATCTAACACATCACGCATGATCGCTCCCACACAGGTGTGTACGTGGGTTTACAGTCCGTGAGTTTAAAAAATTCACACACACACACACATGTGCACGCACACATGCCTGGAATAATTTCTGTTCTCCCCTCCAGTCTCCTTGATACTTGTGAGCACAATTGTATGTGACACTGATGTGTGAAACAGTGAAAGTCAATTATCACCTCATTTTCATTCTCCTCACACGTGAGAGCCCAGCGCCTTGAGCTGCATTACATCCTCCGTGCACACGCCCATACATTTGCACCAAAATTCTCCCAGAAAGCAGAGAGACCTTCGCTTTCTGGACCGATCGATAGCATCAAAGGGTGGAGGCCCTCGCGCACTTACGGACGTGTCGAATGTGCGACACATTTTCTTTCGGGACAAACATGTTGATCAGTGTTTGAGTGAGTGTAAGTGAGAGGGCGTCTGTGAACATGTGCTCCGGTTTGAGGAGTGTGAATGAAACCAGAAAGTAAGCACCAATCCAAAGGTCAGGACATGACTGTCCCAGCAGGACGGCTCCATCTATCACACAGAGACGGACGAGCAGGGAATCAATCGGAGTCACGTCTCACCACGGTACACTTTGACCTTTCATCACAGACCTCCCACCCCCACCCCCCACCACCAGAAAGACCACCAGAGTCACGGGTGATGAGTTTTACCTGTGATTTCATTGTAACAGTTTCACACAGACATTTAATTCTGTGTGTTTACTTGTCAACTGTCTGTGTGTGAATTAAATTATTAATGATCATGATATGATCACAACTGGGAGATTAAGAAACCCATTAGCAGACTGCAGGAATTTAAATCAGCCAAGAAATTAGAGTGAATATTGGTGTTTAGTTAATTTGTCTACAAAACCAGACATTGTCCAAAATGTTGTGTTATCTTATTCCCAACAAAAAATTTTGTTTTTATACTATAAACAATGATAACAGTCCAGAGACAGGTAAGTCACCCATTCAAGTCCTCAATGGCTACCGTCCTGCAAATTTGAGACGTTTCCTCCAACACACCTGATTTAAATGAATGGGCAGATCTGCGGAAGTCAACATGATAAGGAGGTTAATAAATCATTTGTCTCAGGTGTGCTGAAGCAGGAAACATGTAAACGTTGCCGGACAGTAGACCTCAAGCACGATGATAAGCCCAGGGTACAATGTACTGTAGAGGTTGATTACTGATTGCGGATCAGCTGGGCAACCAAGTGGAATGAGGGAAACGATGAACCAGGTAACTAAACTGAAAATTCACTGGATGCAACAAACTACAAATAGTTTGATTAAACATCCTCTTTTAGTTTTTGCCATCGCTAAAATGCAAAAAAATATGTGATATCAATTTTACAGATATTGAAATAAATATTGGAGTTATAGTAGCTCAGAGACTTCCCTAAGACATGGTCCAATCACAATACATCACCCAAGATATTTCCTTAAGGCTGAAACACAGTGGAGACATCAGCGTTGCGCCACGTCACGCCCGCGCCATTACTTTGAATAAAAAACATTTTTATCAGTGAGATCACTCACAGGGACCGCCACAGTGCATCCCAGAAATGCCAGTCCACGCCACGGCTCTAAAGATATGAACCAGTTCTATTTTTGCGCATGGCGCAGCTGTGTGTCAAAAAATTGTGGGGTAATTTTTGACACAGACATTATGATGCAGAACAGCTCCTGGCACACATAAATGCCTTGTCACTGACTTGTTTACAGTATTGATTGCTTTTAACTATTATCATAAATAACTTACTTAACCATTTTGAAAGGATTAGAATAAAATAGTCCCACAACATACGAGGACAACTCTGATCACGTACAAACAAAAGCTTCACTTCCAGCTTCCTGTTCTCAATTCCAGCATGATGTTGTGACTATCATGCAACTTTATTATAATTTTGCAAGCAGCGTTCTATGGTGCACCGCTTCAGGAACGAGTCTTGTGAACCGCCAAAACCGTGTGTTTCAAGCTTTAAACGTTTATATTGAATGTCAGAGTTAAAGGCATACTGGGCAGTTTTGGCTTGTTTTTAGCACCCCCTAGTGTCCATTTAATTTCTGTAAAATCATTAGCATTTTCTAAGCTCAGAAACAACTAAATCTAACTGTTGAAATGTCTCCTCAGCCTTCATTGCTTTCTACTGGAGCGGCGCATCACTCATTCAAGGAAATCAGCTGTGTTCAAGCAGGGAGAGATTCAAAAAAAGGCAGGAATCATGAGCTAAAAACACTCTGGTGCTGGCATAACATTGGGTTAGCCTAACCCTCGTGAGATACATGTTTTTGTGAGACTTCAGGACACCGGACCAGAGACTCAGAAGTTACAAAAACAGTATTCTGGACACAAGCAGCAGATGGGGCTGAGTGACTTTTCATTAACCCTGTAAAAGGTCATGTTAGCACATACTGGCTCAAGAAAATATTTTAAAATATGAAAAAGTTAGATAGAGTGCCTTTAATATTGTTTGTTAGCTAAATATGGATAGATTTTAATAAAACTCTCATAAAGTCTTCACTAGTTGTACGTCAAGGACTGATTTATTTTTTGCATCAAGTTGAATCAAGACCCTTCACAGCTAATCAGCCTCAACAAACAAAAAAGATGGCAATATCTCAGTCAGTTTAATAGGTATTGAGCTAAAATGTTTTATGTGGTAGCACATTAAAGACACATTCAGTTGAAAAGCTTGGTTAGATGCACTTTCATTTTGAACTAATAAAGCGATATTTGTTTAAGAAGAAATCATGTCCAGTTGTCTGCGATCCCGTCTACTAGGATTAATAGCTGAGAGTCATTCTCAACAGATATTTGATTTTTGCAACATTGCATGATATTGTGGATAATGGTATTTTTAAGACTTGATCCAAACATCTATGATTATTTCTTTTCAATATCAGATGATCTTTAGTTTAAACTCTGACATGGAAGTAACCACGTGATTCATTTAAGATCTTGACTTACTTTTTTTTTACATCTAAATCTGGAAAACCTGGACTAAACCCAACCCCCCTTTAAGCTCTCATTGGTCTGTTTACATACTTAGAAGCATTTAATTGGGTAGTTAGATTTTTCCCCCCATTATTGCCACAAGTACTGTTGGAACTTTAACCTCACAATTAGCCCAATTCAACCACTATAATTATAATATGGATATTCTGAAAGATTACATATTTTTAGCGTTATGTGCCTACATATGTTTCTGTATGTTGCTTTTTAGGTTAATGTCTGCTATTTATCAGGATTTATTTTCCTCCCACTAGTGCTCATGATTAATTTATTTCCTGCATGGCAGCCAAACATGTAACATGAGCCAAGAGACAAGTGCAGTGACATTCGACAGACTAAACTGCATTAGACAGCAGATACTGTGAGCTAATTAGGTCCAGCAGACGCAATGAAAAAATAAAAACACCAAACATGTCAGTTAAGTACAAAAAGACTTGGCTAAAAAAAAACAAAAAAACACCTGAAACACAAACTATACCAAGGAGCTGCTCAACATGTTTAAAGTCTTGGAGGAGAAGATGAGTGGGCTTGTCATTTTTGTGTTGTTGCCAGGCAACCAGTGGATGCAAGAAAATAATCCTGCTGGCAACAAGTAGTCCATGCTGCATCCCCTTGTAAAGCAGCAACTTTTTGTTTTTTATACATCAGTTTCTGTACAGATTAAACATAATCTAAAAGTTTTCATGGTGCTGGTGGGTGGATTTTATGAAGCAGAGCCAAACAAGCTCTGTCACTCAGGGTTTATGATTGGTTGGCCTAACCAGCTGCTGCAGCTGGCTCATGTTCACATTAGTGTTTTAAACACAGAGAACAAAAGAACTGGGGTAACACTTACTATGATTTGCATATATTCTCTATCATTTTAAATGATATTCATGTTCATAAATGTGTTGCATAAATTGCAAAGATGATTTGATGCAATAAACTCAATGAAATTCATAATAACAGCATGAGAATTGTATTACATTAAATTAATGGATTTTTTATATTGATAAAAATGCATTTGGTTATGATTTTAAAATGAATTTGAAAAATGTATTTAAAATGCATTAATAAAATATAAACAGTTCTGAGAGAAAGCATTTGCCTTCTTACTCATTTCTTCTTTTTTACTTTCTTGTAACAACTAAATGTTGCAAACACATCATGAAGCGGGCTAAAAGATCTCAAAAAGCAACACATAAGGTCCATTACCACCAAAGCCCATCTCATTTTTGCTAAAAATACATCTTGATGATCCCCAAGACTTTTGTGGACTAATGAGATAAAAATAGATTGTTTTGAAAGGTGTGCATTTCAGAAGTCAAACACAGTGGCGGTAGTGTGATGGACTGATTTGCTGCTTCATGGTCTGGACGACTTGCTGTAATTGATGGAGCCATGAACCCTGCTCCATCGCAAAAAAAATCCTGAAGCAGAATTTTTAACCTATGGCCTTAAATGGATTGTTCATGCTTGAAACCCGTCCACGGTGGGGGAATCTAAACAATTCTGCAAAACAGAGTGGGACAGAATTCTTTCACAGCACCATGAGAGACTCAAAGATGTTACAGGCAGTTATTAAGTTTAAGGATCAATTATTTTTTGTACATAGAGCCACGTTGGTTTGGATCTGTAAGTCTGTAAGGGGGCATTTGGTTTTTCACTTATGTTTTATAGATAAATATTCTTCTTCTATACAATTCATTTATGTTACTGTGGTGGGATTTTAGGATAATCTGTTAGTTATTCTTAGTAAGATGTGTTCTGGTGAATATTTAAATAACAGAATGACTGTTAAGACTGGTTATCTGTTAATCACCCCTGGATTGAAGTCCTGTAGAGTTCTGGTTTTCCAGACCCTATTCCTTCTTTACCATAAAACGGAAGTTTCCGTCTTTTATAAGAGGGTCACTACCTCCTCCCTCCACTTCACCCCTCTGGGGGTAGGTGGTACAAGAGATAGGTTTGACCCAACCTGGTTGGATGTGTGTATATGTGACCCAAAGTTTGAAGGGGTGGTAAAGTTTTACAATGGGGGAAAGAGAGTATAAAGGTAGTTTAAATGTGTCAAATGATTTTCTCTTAGACACAGATGAGATCAATTTTCCCCATTTCAATGAGTAATAAAGCTTTAAAAAGAAATTTGATACTCAACTTTCATCATTTTGATAAGAAATGTCCATAGCCGATACTCAGAAACCAATAAGATGTAATTTGTTAACTTGACAAGTAAACTAATGTTTATTTAGAAGTATCAAATGTTTTCACCAATTATTACATCAAATTAGCTCAGTGGAAACAGCTTTATATACATTTTTTGCATATTTGAAATATTTATGCTTTTTCATTTGAATATTAATAACCAAAAACTAATAAACTATATCCTAGCTTTTTTGTTTTATTATGATAATATTTAGTTTTATTTAACTAAATATGCAAATGCTGCATAACAATATTCATATTAATCCCCCCCAAAAGTAAAAAAAATACTTGAACAAATGTAAAAATAGTCTTTCCTTGTGTAGGAGTGTACGTCACTCCCACACACTCTCCCTGCCTCTCTCCACACGGTGACTCGTTCCCAGAAAAAGCCCACTGACAGATTGCCTATACACACTGAATAGTGAAAAAAACAGGCATCATGAGGAAGAAAAAGACAAGGACAAGGACAAGATATCTCCCAGGCAGTATCTAATCTTCAATCTCTGGGATCACTGATATCTGATAAGAAGAGTGTAAATCAAGAAGCCAAAGAAACCCTGCTTAGTTTTGTGTCCGTACAAGACAGACAAGGTGTCTGTGTCGGTCTCTTCCTTTCCAGGGATTTACAGTAGCTGGCTCCAGTTCCCGTCTCCTCACAGCGGCTGTGTACATACCAACGTCTACAAGCTGCCCCATAAAACTAAACTCATTCATGTTTTTTTTTTTGTTTGTTCTTAGGCAGGAAAAGTATTACTGACATATTCTAGAGCAGCCTTAAACCCTTCCATCACCAGCCAATGTTTTTAATGGAGCTGAGCTGCTAAAATGCTATAATGGAAAGCATTTAACAGAAAGGCTCACAGGAGTATGTTGCAGCCTGTGAATGTGAAGCATAAGCACTGCCAGAACAGTACAACAGTGCTTCTTTTGTAATCCCTAGATAAGCAAAGCAGCCAAAACACACATTGATTAATTGAATGCTGTGCTTAGGAGCATGATGAATATCAGATCAGAAATTTATCTCCATGATGTTTGACTACGTTTGATTTGAAGAAAAGATTTTACCCTCAAAAAACTGCAATTTTATTTGATTTTTTAAATCAAACATCAGCAGGAGTGATGAATAGATAACCTATTATGATCATTATTACCTGCATTTAGCCTCTAAGTGACAGGTAATGTCTGTTCGTCTTCAGAAGTTGCAAAAACCTCATGAACCACAGAATGGATTTCAATAAAACGTTTGGAAAATCTTCACTAGATGTTCATCTATAATTGATGAACTTTTTAAATAAATCATTTTCAAGATGGCCAAAACAAGTAAGTGATTTTAGCAAACACACAAAAGACTATAACTCTGTCAGTTCTATAAGGTAAAATTTGATGTTGTAGCTTAGAGTCAACCTCAACGAGCACTACACGCTGGGTTGAATATTTGTCTAAAACTTTGCCAATAGTTCTTGTCCTGTTCCATAATTGCCTTTTTCAGTAATTTAACTTCCTCAAAAAGTTTTGTGAGCTTGGTCAGCTGTTGCGTTACCTTAGCCAGCTCCCCAGACATTCTGTTCAACGACTTGCGAGCCTTCTCCATGTCGTATTCTGTTTGTAATACTTTCTTGGGCGACATCTCTTTCTTTTCCAGTACTGTATTGTTAAATCGTGTTTCCTAACTCTTCAGAGAGAAGAAAATCGTTCTTAAGCGTCACAAACACAGCGGTGTCTCAGTGGTCTCACAGGGTGCCGCCATATTGGTTATGAAAATACAGTTTCAGTAACATTCAGAAATCTGTAAAGACATGGCCTTTCCATACTTTACAAAGAAATAATCATCTATACGTTTTTTTCCATCATTGACTTAATCCCACTCAAAATTAATTCTACCTGATAATACTATTTTCAAAAAACGACCAAAATGGATTCAACTCTCATCAATTTTCAACATCAAATTACATTAGTTTTAAACTTTGACAGGAAAGACAGCAATATAAAAAAAATATTGCATTCTTTAATGTATTTGTAGCAATGAGAATTATATTACACTGTTAAAATTATATTTAATTAAGGTCATTATAATACGAGGTAATATTGTTTAACTTCTTATTCAAACATCCCCATATATTTTTGAATTTTTTAAATGTACTTTGTAATAACTTTTACGTTAATTTCAGTACAAGTTTTAGTAAGATATATAGACTAAAATACTCCCTTCTTTATGGTTCTAACATATAATAGGTGATGTTATGATACAAGATGATCTTATTTGTAAAATATTTAGTGCTTTTTATGACATTTTTGGGTTTTATTATATTTCCAATTATTGTCTTTGCAAAAGATTAATAAAAAAGCAAACCTCTACAAAAGCCAATAAGACATATTGCACAATTTCATTTTTTAAAGTATTTTGTTCAATCTGATGAGGCATCATTGTAATCCAAGTGTGCACCTCCTAATCTCTCCTCTGCGTTGTGTGGTTGTAAAAAAGCAGTCAACAGAGAAGCTGCACAACTGCATAAATTAAATCTGGAATTCTCTTTCTTTTGTATATGTTTTTTTGAGGGGAGAGGGGTGTCAAGTGAATGCATGAATTAGTGTGTGTGTGAGTCAATGTGGAGCTGCGATCTCTGTGACGAAGTGCAGTGACAGAGCTCTGGCCATCTGGAGACAGATGACTGCATGAATCACCAGAGAGGACGGCGAGGAGGAGCAGGAAGGTGGCGGGATGGAGGGAGGATAGCAGGAGAAGACAGAGGAGCATGGCTGACACATCAGCAGGTGGGCGGATCAACAAAAGCGCTCACGAGGATGAAGCATTTACATCGCTTGAAAATATGCAAGTTCCAAAACCTACACACCTTTGTAGGTTTGTGGGATTACTTCGAGTAATCTAACAGACCTCGCTTTTAATTATCTCACAAACTCACCCAACCACACACATCCATGTGCCCACCAGCTTACAAACAAGCTGTTAGTTGATGAAATAAATGCATGCTTGATGCCTTATAAGAAAACAAGCCTTATGAATACTTTGTTTGTGGGGTTATCTCCATTTCTTTTAGGCATCTTTCAAATCTTCATCCTCATCAACCTCTCCCCATGTCAGGTCTTTCCAACAAGATGGCAACACATATCTACAGTCAACGCATGTCTCAGTTTTGAGTAAATAGATCATTTCGGTTGTTTCTGAGCTCCCTTACACTTTTCTATTGCTCTGTGTTTTATGTAGAGAAATGGGAGAAATAAAAAGGCAACAGAGCGTACAGAAGTCAGATTTCAGATTGAGAGTCACAGGCTGACGGGTGAGAAACAGACGAGCAGAAACATGAGATACCTGAAACTCTGACTGTTTGGTAGGCTGATGTCATTTATGAGGAGTCAATATGTGCATATGGTCAAGTGTTTTCATGAGATGATTAAACAGATGTTTATAAAACTGTCACATAATGTCATCCTCCTTAAATAATGGTCAGTCATATTTTCAAAACTAAACAAAATACAGAGTTTATGATCAGACAATGGATGACTACTGACATAAAAATGAATCTGTCAGGTAATGGTCTAATATGAGAGGATTTAAGGATCTATATAGGCTAATTTATGAATGTGTCTTTGTAACTTAGGCTAATGCAAAGTCTGACTTGCATGGGCCAATTTACTTCTGAAACAGGGCAAAACAGTGCAGCAAAACTGCCTAAATCACATTGTCTTGTGACTTGGACAAAAACAGAAATGTCCATGTCCCTCTTGACATGCACCAATATACAATAGGAGTATACTCCTATACCCTAATATAGGGTTGCATGATCTCCTTAACTCAGGATATGGATGATTTTACCAGACGTTTCCAGCATCATAAAAAGCTGATTAAGGCAATTTTTTATTTTTTATTTTTTGTAAAAAGTGACTTGGGTCACTATTTTAGGAAAATGACTATGTAAATAAATATTGTATCATACAAGCAAGATGGGTCTTTTGGGGGATTTTATTGAATTATCAACAAGAATTTGAAAAGATGGAACAATAAATTACACAAATATAAATTATATCACATATTTCATTTCCTTTATGCATTTGACCAATAAAATATTAGGAACTGGCTTCAAAAGGCCTAATCTAACTTTAAATTTTGATATATTTGGTTTTCTTGAGCCAACAGGTCATTTTTTTGTTATGTTTCAATGCTTATCAAAGGTTGGATCGAAGACAAAATGGTCCTGGAGGGAAACCAAACATCCTCCTCTTTTGGACATTCTTTATCTCCACCTGATCCCAATGTGTTCCTCGTTCAGAGAGGATATATAGTCCCTTTAAAGAGTTCTGGGTCTGTCCTCCTAAAGGCGCTCCGACTACCTCATCTAACTCTCTTTGATGATGATGAGGAGAAGTGACTCTACACATAGCTCCTTCTGGATAATGACACTCCTTTCCTTATCTCTAACCCTAAACCTGGAAGAAGAAATACTTTAGTAGCTTCTATCCAGGATTTAGTTGTTTGGGTCATGATTTGAATCTAGTGTTTGAGAATTGGACAACAGATGATATCCAATAGACTAAAACTCGAATTTATAATCACATAACAAACACAAAAAATATCATAAAATTGGCACATTTGATAAATTCCCTTATATTCTTATTGACAGTCATGGCTTCTGTTTATTTAGCTACTTAATCCACATCCACTGTCCCCACAGCAGCACCAGTAAAAGATCAGAGGATCTGACTGTGTCAGATGGAGGTCTGGGTTGTTAGAAGCCCGTTGAAGATCTTCTGATAGTCTTGTCTTTTAGCTGCTGTTGCTGGAGGAGCTGTCCGTGGTGCTGATCAGAGCGGCAGAGCGCGCTGCGCCTGTCGCTGTCCGCGGTGCTGAAAACGTCCCCCAGCGGCGAGTCCAGGAGGTTCCCGAAACAATAAGCGGGGATGTTCTCTAACAGGCATCAGATAATTAAAGTTTTACCAGGATGAGTTCAGCGTCGGGGATGGATAAACAAAAAAGAGACAAAAAAAAAAAAAGAAACAGGGTTTTCTTATTGTGGCGGAAAATAACTTCACATCGAGGTTTATCACGCTCAATCTTAGCCTGGAGACACACGCACGCACGCACGAGCGCGCGGCGAATTTACTGCAGTGAGACTTCCGCACACACACACACACACACACGTTTGACTTTGAGAGCAAGTGTTTAAACGTAAAGGTGGATGAGGAGATAAAACGTTACTGGGAGTTACATCATGAGCCCAACGTGGCTGAGAGGAAACGACGTGATCTGGCGTAGAGACCGACGCGCGGGTTGTCGCTGAACAGCGATCTAATAACGGTTGAGTTGAAGATGGAAAGACAAGAAAGACACGTCACCCCCTCCCCCTTTCCTCCCTCCTCCTCATCCCTCCCCCGGCCTTCCCCTCCTCTGCGCGTTTAAATGAATGAAGGTTGATTGCTGCTTATTGAACGGCGGGTCCTCTGGGACCGCCGGTTCTGGTGCTGTGGAGAGGAGCTGCGCGGCTCTCCTCGAGTGTCTGTGTCGGAAACCTCTCACACATCTCTATCTCCGTCTGAGTCACCACTAGAGCTTTTTTTCTCCTCTTTTTTAATTAAAGTTAGAAGTTATAGACGAATCGAGACAAACTCTTCAGAGCTGAGCCAATATATGATTGATTTCTATAAGATGATAAAAACATCGATCACCGGATTTGGGAGAATCCTGCTTCGGGTGGGATGAAAGCATGTGGACCGAACCCCTGTTCACATAGAGCGAGGCTCTGGTGCCGCTCAATGGGAGGATGGGGCAACTGCTGGTGGCTGCAGCAGCACCGAGGGACGCACCGGTCCACATCAACCCCCTGCGTTGGACTTCAGAACCTCTTTAAGCTTCGCATCGTTACTGCATGACCTCTCTGCGCTTTGAGAGCGTGCGCAATAAGTTAGAGGCGCTGTATTGGCTGCAACCTTGGAGTTGATTCACTCTAAATCCTTGTGCGTGAATAAAACTGAGATATTTGTGACAAATGGAAAAAAGAGGTGATGTGCGCTTTGGATGACCCCCGATCAGATCCCCCATCCCACTCACTCGTGGGTTATGAGCTGTCCAACCACAGGTATGAGTGGGAGAGCACAGAGCCATGAGTCACTGTCAAATTCATATTGTGGCCGTGGCAGTATTCTTGGCTTTTGCTAAAAATAGTGCCCGTTCTGTGGTGGGGAGCCAAGACAGTGATAGAACGATTGGTTTTCTTTGCCAAAAAAAAAAAAAGAGCCTGCTTGGGGATTTTTTTTTTTAAGATGGAAAATCACCTGGTTTTCTTAACGCACAAACTGAAAACTGAGCCTCACCTTTCAGGAGGACACTTGACAGGAATGACAATCTGTTGCACGCCCAACTCCAGGCTGCAAGATTTGCAATTAATCAAGGACAGAATCCTCAGAGTTAATTAGGCGCTGAGTGGCTCAGAGAAACACTTAAAATGTCAAAGTTGTTATATTTTAGGATGAGGGCTGCAGAAAGTTAGAACCCCCCCCCCCCCCC
>SSNR01000126.1:1607027-1688519 GCA_006937965.1 Callopanchax toddi
TGAAGGATCCCCCCCCCCCCCTCTACCCATCACCTCCACCCTCCCTTAGCAGCCAGCTTTAATAAGTTTGAGTGGTCGAACAGCGACGTCACACCAAGGCTGATCCTAAATGTAATTTTGGGGTGAGTGCGCGCCGGTGCTGATTTGCATTCAGTCAGAGAGCAAGGGGAGGAGGGGAGGAGACGAGGGAAGAGAGAGAGAGAGGGGGGGGGTGAAGCCTGCTGCATTTTGCATGTCTTCAGCTGTAAAGACGGGGACTTACCCTTTACTGAGGCCAGCAGCCCCATATATAAGAGCAGCAGCCGGCTCCAGTAGTGTACTCCCGCCTTCATTAGAGCAAAAATCCGAATCCCGTCCCTTTTCCTGCATTCCGCTCTCCTTCCAAGTCCCGTTGCTCCGTTCCGATTTGAAGTGGCGGTCATGGCAAGGCTTTTTACCCCCACCCCACTTCTCCTCTGATCGGGCAGGCAAGATGAGTTCTCAGATGCTCAGAAAAGGGAGATTCACACGGTGTCGGAGCTGAGAAAAATCCCAATGCATGGAGGAGGCTCGGATCTCACAGCTGGACTGAACCATGTCATGCGGGGACCGAGGGGTTCGGAGTCTCTCTCTGAGAAGATAGATTTCACACCTAAACGAGTGGAGGAGGAGGAGGAGGGGAGGGAAGAAGATGAGGGGAGGCAAAACGAATGGGGGGGGGGGGGTGAGAGAAATGGTCAGTGATCTAGCCGGTAAGAGTGCGAGAATCAGGGAAATCCTCCGTCCGCTCCACAGATGTGACCGAAATTACCAGACGCGCGCCACAAAAAACCCAACAGATTCCTTTCTTCAACACATGTTTGTCCTTCTGTCGATTATTATCTCCAGTTTAGATTTTTTTTCAAAGCAACTAATCCACTGAACTCGTCATTAGACAGAGATGACGGAGAGCCTCGGAGGTTATCCGGATCCAAACAAAGATCTCCTCGATCACTGGAGAAGTTCTGGACCAAGAAGGATGTAATCCCAGGATCGCAGCGTCGTGTCGGGTCTGCGCGACGCCAGGATTCAGACTGCAGACCTGCTCCCTCTCTGCGCGCCTCCCTATCTCTCCCCTATACTTGTCCCACCCGCCTCCCTCTCTTACACAGTGTCCTCTCTAGATGTGTGAGCGTGCGTGCGTGTGCGTGTGTTGGGAGGAGGAGGGGGTTCAGTTAGCAAAATATTTGGAATCATCAGTCATCAGGTGTCCATGAAATTACACACTAAAAACGGATGGGTTCTGTATCCATAAACTCTAAATATTGTGTCTGTTGGTTAATTTGATCAAATGACACGTGGACTAATCATCAGAAAACCAGATTCTTTAAATCTGAACTATTAATGTAATGATATTTTATTTGTTTTATCATGTTTGATTCTGTTTTCTGTGAAGCACTTTGTGATTTTTTCTGTGAAAGGTGCTATATAAATAAACTTTACTTACTTACTTAATATAATGCATCACAGACGGGTTAATCAAAAACTCCAGGGGTAGTTTTCACTATACATTTTTGGGGCCCAGGGTCATAAATTAAATCAGTTTTTTTTTTTTTTTTGTATTATACAATTTAGAGTTTTAACCCCAAAGTGTGTGGACTTATTTTCATACTTTTGTAAATGTTTTCAATCTTTCATAATTGTGAATTTTTGGTTCAATATTTAATATATTATTAGCCATTTTAACCCTTTCTTATATCTTTTTGCAGAATTTGATTAAATAATAAAAAAAGCTTACTATTCCTTTCAATTTAGTTTTTGTTGCCTTGACTTAGAAACCTATTATTTGGACAGAAATCTTAAGCAGTTATTTTGGGTCAAATCAACAACCCCACCCTGCTGCACTAAGACAACCCAATGTTTGCTCGGTTGGAATTTGGTCCAGAACTGGTTACCAACATAAACCAAAGGTAGTTTGTAATCAATCAGATTTTATTTTTTGTCTATTTTTATTATTATTTATCCTGTAGTACTTAGATCCTGCAAAAGAGGCCAGAAAACACGTATAGAGGCTAGCAGTGTTGTGAGGAAAGTACTAACCCTGGTAAGGAGATAGATGTGTTAGAAACTTAGAAAATTGTGCAATAAATATGTAGGTATAAGAATAATTTTACATACTAAAGCTATTGCTATTACTAGCTGAATATGCACAGTTTTAATACAATATTTGATTGAAATAAAAAAAAAAAAACATAACTGGTGTAATGTAAAAAATGATGGGTGTTTCTTTCCAACCCAGTTGTTGGTATTCCCAAGGTAAAATTTGGTAAATTTAAATTAATATTTGGCTATAAATCCTGAGCCAATACAATACGTTGGGTCAAACCAACCACCTGATCTTGAGTTAAACAACCCAGGGTCAGCTTGGTCATAAATATTTACCTAAGCAACCCAAACTGGGTTAGTTAACCCTGCAGTTTTTAGTGTGGGGGGCTCAAAATCACACTTTTTAGTGTTTCACTCACTATAATAGTAGTAGTAATAGTAGTAGTAATAGTAGTAGTAGTAGTAGTAGTAGTAGTAGTAGTAGTAGTAGTAGTAATAATAGTAATAGTTTATTTGTTCCAGTTTGTTCTGGTTAGAATCAGGAGCCATAGTCAGGACCCATTAGGAACAATCATAAGGACTCCTGCCAGTTTAACATAGATGTTCACATTCTGCTCACTCAACGTGAAATTGATGCCTAACTGGGCGGAACCTCTGCGTTTAAATCAGAATTTCATTTCCACTTCCTCTTATGACTGATCTAATTAGCTTTCCGCAATTCGACGTGCGCACATGTAAGTGGGGTATTGTTGTAGAGCGCCTCCAACCAGCCTCTACTGTAGCTACATGATGGAGGTCATAAATAGGATTCATGCAACATTAAACCCCATGTTCTGGAGCAGCATCTCGCTTCAGTCCTCAGATCCTGCAGCCTCAGATGTTAATATATAGGAAACTATTATGCAGCATTTAGTTAATCATAAACTCTAAACCCACTCCAAACCTCCAGGTTTGGATCAAGACGTTTTAAAAATGGAATTCCACATCCATCGTTGGGCTTGTCATCATTCTGGAATAGCAACCGGTTGCCATGGCAGCGAGATCACACCAGATATAGGCTATAGTTTCCTATAAAAAGACTTAACGTGTTTAAAATAGAAAACAGGACGCAGTTGAAGGACTACAAACTCTCACGAGAAACAAACAAAAGAACACAAAGGAGGATGTGGATGTCCCAGCGTCCCGCGCGACACTTCAGTGCCTTCGCTCCGTTTCCGCGCTCCGCCTGGATCCATCCAAACGCGCCACCGGACGGCTTGGATCACGTCTGCAGAGTTATCTGGAGCAGAGCGGCGGCGCTTCGAGGCGGAGGTGAAAGTTCACAACGGAAACGTGTCGCCATCCCCTCTGATAGCCAGCCAGCGGGGCGGTAAGAGACGTCTTCCTGTCCTTAGAGAGACTTCGGTGGTCCACTTTTGAGAGGCGGACCTAGGGATTGTTTTCAGGGTGGCAAAGGCACGAGATTCCCGGGGGAGGGGGGGGGGGGGGGGGGGGGTCATTATTCAGGTGATTTATTCACACATGAAGTTACATAACACTGAACAGAGTGCTGTGTGGCAGCACCTATTTCTCCATAATTTGACCTAAAAATGTTTTAGCTTTAAAAAAAAAAAAATATATATATATATATATATATATATATATATATATATATATATATATATATATATATATATATATATATACATATATATATTTTTTTTTTAATGCCAAATCATTTGCAACAAGATTAAACATGTTGCAAATAATTAAGAAACATGACACAAGAAATGTCCTAGGTAAGCTTATACTATCCAAATTAATACAAATATGAATTAATAATACTATAAAACAAACACAATGCATGACAATGAGTTTTAAATTTGCACTTATCAATAATAATACTTATTCACTTGTATTTCATTTAGCAATTTCTGCAAAGCTTTTTTTATCATCATTAATTGTTTAAGCTTTATTGTAATATTTTCCCTTTTAATTAAAGAATTTGGTAAATTTAACCTAAATTACTACATAACAAGGTGTCATTTCTTAGTATTTTGATGAATTTTACAAGTTCAACTCTAATAAAAATATAATTTTTGCACATTTATGTTATTTTTCTTAACTGTTAGGCTCCTAAAATACAGGACTTGAGAAAGGTTTTGTGTGCCACAGATAAATAAAAACTAAATATATGTGGTTATAAATGCTGTTCACATATATTTTCAATGCAATCCGTTACAATCACAGTCCTTTACTGTCTGATGCCTCCCCTCCCAACATGGTGGACTATGTGACACAAGCTGAGAACATCAGGGTCGAAGTTTTTACGCATACATTTGTATTTGCAGGTGACATTTCCTGACCTATTTGAAAATAATCTGAAGCTGAACTGAAATTGAATTCTCAGAGTTAGGATAGACGTCAGAGGAATTCAATGTGCTCCAAAATGTACAAAAATAAAAAACAAGCCTACATATAAAGTGGCAGTAGATTTGTTTTCTCAGTGCTGCCAGCTACTGACTTGTTTTTTTAAGCCATTAGGTCTCATATTATCCTTCAGGGCTTCGACAGTCTGTTTAAGTGGTACTCAGGAAACTGCATCGTTTTGTTCTTATGGTATTATCATCTAGTTTGCTCCCCAGGTAAATGAAAGTCTTCTCACTAATTTTAACTAATCATGGAAATGAATTCTCTAACATCTCAGTAGAAAATGTGACCTGAGAATAATGTAAAACTAAATATTATATACAACTTCCAGGAGATTTAAAGTGTTTGGGTAAATTCGATGAGAACACGGATGTGGATGAAATCCCCAATAAATGAGTATCCTTTATGGAATATGATTTATATATATATATATATATATATATGTGTGTGTGTGTGTGTGTGTGTGTGTGTGTGTGTTTGTTTACAGCGGTTCTAAAGAACGGTTAAGCCATCAATAACAAGTTTTCAAAGGCTGCTATTGTTGCAGCACTGCAGCTCTGAATTGATTTCTCATATTTAATAGACTAAAAGGGTCATTAATATAAGATTTTCTATGCCATTGTAAATTAGAAACATCACATATAAAAGACATCTACAATAAATGGATTGAATCTTCTGGAAGACTCATCCTAGCTTCTTCTTTTAACCATAGATGTATAAAAACAGACCAGACATCTGCCTATGTTCGTTGTTGTAAATCAAGACACATTACTTTGTTCAGAGGCGCTGCCATTTTGTATTTTTGGAACCAGAAGCTGTGCAAATAGATTGTGGGTCTGAAAGTCCTGCCTACTCACCTGCACACAATTATGGGTTATGTTTGTGATGAAGTATCAACAGTGTTGTGAAAATGTATTTACTACAGATTTCTTCTGTTTTGACTTTTTTTTTTTGTTCAACCTAAAAGTTTTAGATCCGATAGCAAATTTGTGTATCAAACAAAGCGTACCTGAGTAAATACAGAAGGTAGTCTTCAAATGATGATTTCATTCTTTTTATATATTTATAAAATAAAATCCTATCCAAGCCAGCTTGACCCCTATGTGAAAAAGTTAAATTATGTTGTTAGATTATGAACCACATTATTTGGAAAGATGAGTTTAGTTCATCAAGCATCACTCAGATCTAATCACTGCCAGACCTGTAGAATAAAAAAAAACATTTCAATAGATCCTGTCAGACAACATGAAAAAGGCTGGAAACATTCCTCAGAGATTTTGATTCATGTTGACATGATAGCATGACGTCCTGCACACCATTACACCACCAGCAGCCTGAACCGTTGATACAAAGCAGGATGGATCCATGCTTTCATGTTGTTGACACCAAATTCTGACTCTACCATCCAAAAGCCGCAGCAGAAATCCAGACTCATCAGACCAGGCAACATTTTTGCAATCTTCTGTTGTCCAGTTTTGTTGGGTCTGTGTGATTTGTAGCCTCAGTTTCCTGTTCTTAGCTGACAGGAGCGACACCCGGTGTGGTCTTCTGCTGCTGTAGCCCATCTGCCTCAAGGTTCGACGTGTTGTGCGTTCAGAGGTGCTCTTCTGCAGACCTTTGTTGTAACCAGTGGTTATTTGAGTAACTGTTGCATTTCTATCAGCTCGAACCAGTCTGATCAGTCTCCTCTGACCTCTGGCATCAACAAGGCATTTTGGCCCACAGAACTGTTGCTCACTGGATGTTTTCCCTTTTTCAGACCATTCTCTGCAAACCCTAGAGATGATTGTGACAATCTCAGAACATCATCAGTTTCTGAAATACTCAGACCAGCCCTTCTGGCACTAACAATCACGCCACATTCAAAGTTACTTATATCACCTTTCTTCCCCATCCTGAAGCTCGGTTTGAACTGCAGCCAGTCGTCTTGACCATGTCTACATGCCTAAATGCATTGAGTTGCCACCATATTTGACTGATCAG
Organism: Callopanchax toddi; assembly: GCA_006937965.1. Taxonomy (NCBI): domain Eukaryota; kingdom Metazoa; phylum Chordata; class Actinopteri; order Cyprinodontiformes; family Nothobranchiidae; genus Callopanchax; species Callopanchax toddi. Next base: position 1,613,484 of record SSNR01000126.1, read on the forward strand.
GAATTTGCGTTTACGAGCAGTTGGACAGGTGTACCCAATAAAGTGGCCAGTGAGTGTAATTGATTTTTGAGTTAGAAACTTGCCAAGTTTCATAATTGACATCACTCTGCTGCCCTCTGCAAGCCAGATACTGCATTAGACAGTTCTGTGGAGCGGATAGGTCCCTGAGATGACATCACTTCCTGCTTTACGGCCAGTTACCAGGAGAGAGAGCAAGACTGTTTCTGAACTGCTAATAATCATGCATAAAAAATGTAAAATACAACACCTTGTCTGACGACAGCTGAAAAGCCGATGGGAGCAACAGCTGCGGGGACGATTTATGACAGTTGAAATTCCACTTTTAACCAGTAGGGGGCTATGTAGGAAAGTTACTCAGTGTTGCTTTAAATGTGACTGAACTACAAAGAAATATGTAAAGAAAAAAGGGCCAAAATTCCTTCACAGTGATGTGAAAGACATTGCTAGTTTTCACTTGATTTAAGTTGTAGTCATAAGGTGTTTAGCTTACTAGATTATTTTATTTTAGTCTGGAAATTATTCCATTCATTTACCTGTTGGAGTGGGACTTAAAATGTATTCTGGAGCCAGCCACTAGGGGATGCTTGTTTTATTTAGACATAAACTTGTATTTCCGGTAGTGTAGATGCTTTTGTCCGTTCCTCTCTCAGATCAGATTGGTAGAGATCATTTGGGATGGTGCGGTCATGGAGCCACTGTATAATGTTAATGTACACCATCTGCTCACCGGCCGCCTGGAGTTTCCATGATGTCTCTGTTATCATAAGCGTCCCGGTTCCACTGGACCGTCTGTTCTGCATCACAGCTTGACAGTCGACAGGCCGGTGCCTAAAAAGCAGCCTCATTAAAAAGTCATGGTTTGATGAGGGTGGTGCTCCATCCATCCAACAATCCATCCACCCATTCATTTCCTCCATTTGTCCTGGTTGGGGTCGATGGAGGGCTGGAGCCCCCCCAGTAGATCCACTAAACTCTAGTGGTGATGAAGTTTCCTTCACTTCCATGCAAAATGATGAAGATCCACATAAAGATGTCTGTTTTATACATTGTTGAACATCTACTAGCTGAACTTTAAAGTTAGACATTTAAATGAGAAAACAGAGATATGGGACCTATAGAAAATCATTATTATATCCTAAAATAAATAATATTTAGTCCTAAAGTAAAAAAAAAAAGGGGGGATCTGTCAGAGCTGTCAGTTCACACACATTTCGAGCACATTTACACTGCAGGTGACATTTAGATTACATTATAAGCAAAGTGATTAGGTTAAACAAATCTCCTCGAAATAACTCGACCACTGGGAACATGACAGCGTGTAATACCACCATCAAACTTCAGCATTTCCTGTGAAAAAATGTTTCGTACAACGAGCAAATTAACCTTGAAGTCACAGGCCTCACAGTGGGGCGTCGTGATGCGTTGATGCGACGCTCCTGTCTGACCCTGCATTCTTTTGCCGCTGTAATGCAGCAGGTAGAGGGAAAAAGTCATTTGAAATGAAACATAAATACAATGACGTGCATGTGATGTCCTTATCTTTTTGCTAATAATCCATCACATCAAACTGCATATTTAATAAGCAAAACAATAGAGAAAGTCTTAGTGGGATTAATATTGTTATATTTATTCCAAAACGAGAAGGAAAAAGGAGAAGAGGGACTCACTTCACTGGGGTTTGAGGTGTTGTGTTTTGTTTGTTTATTGTTATTTAGTTGTTTCTGGGTTATTTATTTTGTGAAAGTGTGATTCCTATTCATTGCTGATTGTCTCTCTCAGCTCTGTTCACCTGTTGCTCGTCTGTTACCTGCTCACCTGTGCTCCCTCTGTAATCACCTCCACCTGCTTTAGTACATCTTGGTTTCTTCACTCGTTTGGTTTCAGGTCCCAGTACAGGATTCAGCTCTTTGTGGACTCTGTCTGTTTTGTTTTGGGTTTATTTTTCTCTAAGTTTGTTTTGACTGCCCTGTCTGCCCTTTTTGTTTCATTATTGAGGTTTTCGTTTCTGTGTGAGCCTCTAGTGTTTCCTGTCCTGGGTCTTCATCTCCACCACATCGTGACACTTCACACCTTAACTGAATACATTTTTATTACTTTTTCTCTTCTAATTTGTGCTTTTTAGATTTTATTCACACTTTATTTTAATCTTGGCTCTGTTATTGTCACCTCATTCATTGTGAATAATAATATAACAGAATCAGCTCCACACACGTGTGTCAAAAAAAGGCAGGTGATTTGAGTTTATTACACACATTTTCTGTGATTCACTCTCAGGCATTAGGTAAATAAATTAGAAAAAAATTTTACAAATCCAAAAATTATGTAGAGTTTATTTGAACCATGTCAATTTTTTAAATGCAGATCATTAAAGGCACACTATGTGAATTTTTCATATTTTAAAATATTTTTTCTTGAGCCAGTATGTGCTAATATGACCCTTTACAGGGTTAATGAAAAGTCACTCAGCCCCATCTGGTGCTTGAATCCAGAATACCGCGTTTGCAACTTCCGAGTCTCTGGTCTGGTGCCCTGAAGTCTCAAAAAGTCAAAAACACCAAATTGTTTTAGCTCATGATTCCTGATTTTTTCCCATCTCTCCCTGCTTGAACACAGCTGATTTATTTGAATGAGTGATGAACCGCTCCAGTGGAAAGCAGTGAAGGCTGAGGAGACATTTCAACAGTTAGATTTAGGTGTTTCTGAGCAAAGGCAATGCTGACAAAGGCAATTATGACAGTGATTTAAATGGACACTAGGGGGTGCTAAAAACAAGCCAAAACTGCATAGTGTGCCTTTAAAACATAAATAAAATAGTTGTTTAGGCCTCAGGAGACACTCCTGGACATGTCCTTCGTTTTATTTTGATATAGATCATTTATGAGCTGATTGACTTTAAAACAAAACCAGATAAAAAGTTTAACATTTTTTTTTCTAATGACAGTAAACATAGACAGACATTTATGCAGATAAATTAGGAGAAACATGAAAAACTTCTGACTCCAGGTTGAGCTGCTTTTTAAAAATAACTGCAGAAACATTAACTTGATTATAACAGCGTCCTCCTGCCACACTCTCACTTGTTTGTGTTTTTCTTTCTGTCCAGGAATGAGAAGCAGCAGATAGAGGCAATTAATTTGGGTCTGAGTCTGAAATATGTGGAGGATAAAACGAAGACGTTATTCTCTCTTGCTCATATCCTTCAGGCAGCAGGTCAGCCAGTAAAATTAGAAACATGTTGGGCTGAAACTGTGTTTATTTTGATGTCATTTATTAGGAAGTAAAAGATGCTGAAATGATCTGGTTTGAGCAGATTGTGAGTGTCTGCTGACCTCGTTGATCATATAATACAATAATAAACTGCTACATTAGTGGGAGCACAACTTAGCCACCAGGGAATTCCAACCCTGGATTTTTCTATCTCCAGGAAAATAAATACTCATATTGTTCAGGTTTTCTGACTCTTCAGTCTGGCCACAACTAATCTCTTATTCTCCACCATTCAAAGATCCACAACACACATGTTTTTTGATCATTACATTTTTATGAAAACCCACTTGAAAAGATCCGATCTATCCCTTTTAAATAAAATCAATTTAGTGATTAATGAGATTTTTTCTAGCAAATACTCCCAACAGTTAATGGCCCAAATTTATGCAAACATCTCATGTGATGTGTGGTAGTCAGATTATGTGATCGGGAAAACTCTCAGATATAAGTACAATAGATTTCTGCTCAATATGTGTAAAAAAATACTGAGTTATAATCATTTTTTGGTGAAGTTGTGACAGCCATCTTGAATTGGATTGGCTCTTAAAGTTAAAGGATTGTGGACATACATCCAATGAGAGTTTCATCAACACTTTTAACTGGCAGATCAGCTGCTTGGTAGAGCGTATTTTAATATCTATACCGGGGTACTCAAATACGGAGAGTTGACTGCTGTACGATAGAGACAACAGAGGTCCAATAGTGAAAGTGAAACTTAAGAAAAGCAGCAGCTGCAGCGTCTCCTCGTCTAATGAAGAGCTGCACGGGTAATACTACACTGACTTGTGATGGCAACATGGATTTAGTCAAAGAATTACAGCCTGGAGGACACAGTTTATAGTTTGCATGCCAGAAAGATGTGGCTCATGGGCCAGATCCAGACCACGGGCCACCTATTGAGTAGCCCTGCTCTATATCTTATTAAAGGCACACTAAGTAACTTTTAAATATTTTTTTCTTGAGCCATTATGCTAATATGACCTTTTACAGGGTTAGTGAAAAGTCACTCAGCCCCATCTGCTGCTTGGATCCAGAATACCGCACTTGCAACTTTAGAGTCTCTGGTCCGCTGCCCTGAAGTCTCTAAGTCACGTATCTCACGAGAAGCAGTAACGCTTTCCAGTGTCCAGAACCTGCTCAGGACAGACGAGCTGAAGACACAAACATCATATATATGAGCAAAGTGATCTATTGTATCGTGTTCATCATGGTGGACCTTCCAAAGAAACAAAGAAAACCTTTATCTGATGATTAAAAACACAGACACTAGGGGTTGCAAAAAACAAGCCAAAACTGCCTAGTGTGAAGTCCACACAGATCTTTGGGGGGGAAAAGTTTCTAAACAAAAAAAAGTTAAAAATTTGAGAATGTTATAATAAAAACTTAAACAATTCCACCTTAGATTATTTTCACCATATTAATTTAATAATTTTTACATTATTAATAATAAGTTACATTATATTAAAACACCCAATTACCTGAAATGTATGATATATACAATGCTAATAAACGGACAGAGACACATCCCAACTTTCACCTTTTAGCTGCACTATTTACAATCTGAATTTAAAACCTGTCTGTTTTGTTAGTCCCTGAAAAAAGTCTTGCAAAGCAGTATTTCAAGTCATATTGCACACTTTGCAAAACACAGTGATTGACTTCAGGCCTGACCATCATTTATACTGACACAATCGTTTGTCACCTGTTAGTGGTTTAGCCAAAGGAAAAGACAAGCAGGTCATGTTTTTAGATTTGCTAAAGTTTGGGAAATGTAATCTTTATTTGGTCCTCAAAGCTACAACCACTTTCATACATACTAATTTTTCAGATCATGTCATTACTGTAGTGTCCAAATCCTCTCTGTAACTGTTGTTTTTAAATATTTTTTAATGAAAGAAAAGCCAGCACAACACCACACTGGAGTATTTATTTTTTGAGACACGAAGCAGTACCACGCTGACGGCACCCTTTCTTCTTTTCATCTTTCAGTACAAAATACTGTACTGAAGCAAAACTAATGTTTATTTCACAGAGAGGTGTGTTATTTGATGCTACAAAAGGAATAAAAAACTACTGGAAAATCTGCCTGTCTACTTCAGAGGAACATGTGAAATTATTAAATATCACGAGCAAAGTTTTTTCTTTGTGTTTAAAAAATGCACACAAGGTTTTCCTTATTATTTTTATATTATGGAATAAAAAGTGTTGCATGGAATCAGCAAGATGAACCTTGCAGTGGCAGCAGTTGTGTAGCAGAATACAGTAAAATATGTCTGTTTTACCAAACTTCCCCTCATGTTTTCTTCTTGACCAGGTCGGAGGAGGTGCTGCAGGAGGCAGGTGATTTTGATCTGAGGAAGCAGAACCGGGCTCAGGCTGTGGGCCGTGGGCCTCGTGGTGCCAAACCAGTAATGAGCCCTGCACAGGACCTGCAGATAAAACTACATAATGACAAGTCTGAGAGATGGAGGAAGCTGGTGAGGCTCAAGCTATTTCACGTGTTGGTTCAAGCTATTTTAACACTCTTCTTTTTGCATAAAAAAACTAAATGATTGTGTTGATGATTTTTCTGCAACAGGAGAAAGATGCTGAGGATGAAACAAAGATTGTGCACAATTCAGTGAAGACCACCATTCAAACCAGAGAGAAGCAAAAGAACAAAAACCAAACCTCACACTTTCAGTCCAAGTTCAATAGATGTCAAGATGTGTGTGAAAGTGAAAATAAGCTTGACACGAAAAATGTCTCTGATGGGAATACGAGTAATGATGATGATTTTGTCACTCTACCTGGGGTGCGAACTTGTGCCACTGATTCCAGCGTTTTAGACTCGGTGAGTGACATAAATGAGGTGCAGGGCATAGAAACACCGTGCTACACTGATTGTTCTAACTCTGACTGTGAGCAGGCTCCTCCATCCATCACAGAGACAGACTTTCCTCATCTACCCACCAACAAGGCAGGCGTTCCACACAGTCCCACAAAGCCCTCAGCCGTGTGGAAGGAGGACAACCGGTGGAAGACTCCCCTTTCATTCCACCCACGTAATACCCCTACAAGCACTTTGGCAAGTGGCGCCAGTTCCCCAGCGCCGGCTCTGCTCCAAGGCAAAGCGCTTCAGTCAAACTCCAAAACCGACACGTTTCCAGTGCAGCAGAGAGCCTATGACCTATTGACAGACTTCCCCACTCTTCAGTCCCCAGAGAACCCTTTAGCTCTGGGTAAACCGCATCACGGGAATTTTAAATCCAAAGTCATGAAGGCAAAAGGAGGCCATTCTCTCTCACCAGATCGTTGCCAATACGGTGTGGTTTCCCATGAGAAGAGATTGGAAAATGTGCCCCGTGAGGTCTCATCCATCTGTTCAGGAGCTCAGAAATCAGTCCAGAAGCTCAAAGCATTTGGCCTGATCAGGCAACCCAGCTCCCCAACCGTTAGCAGCGAGGAAGTCAAGGCCAACAGTCCTCTGCCTCCTACAGGTAATAAATCTGCCATGTGTCTGTCTAGCAGTCATACATACAGTATACATACATCTCTCTCACTTCGTATACATCAACTCACTAACAACTTTATAGAGATACAAAATATTCTTACCTAAATATAAGAAACTGGAAAAAGTGACATAAAAAGGCAAATACATATATTACAATTTCATACATGTTGGTTAATGAATAATACTTTCTGGTATTTATGGTATATTTGCATATGAACCAACATATTGGAGTTTAGTGTGTCATCTCATAAGCTGCCCCCTACTGGTGGTCTGTGGCATAACAATAATAACATTTATCTTAAAAATAATCATTATTAATAACTTGTTAGTCAAACATACTGTATATTTTAAAGTCAACATTCATTCAAAAATTATTTAATGTTCAAACCAAAAATAGAACAATTAATAATGTTATTTTTTTTTGTTTTTATTCATTTAGAACAATACGAGTTTTAAAAAATTAAAAAGTAATCAATCAAAATTCTTAATATTGAGGCATTTAAGATGTAATTTTTAAGAGATTATGTAAACATCCCCTACATATGCATTTTTAATTTAAAAGACAGTACACACAAGCACTCACTCACACACACACACACAACAAAACAGGGAGGTTTTGCTTCAATTAATTTGATCCAGATGACAATCAATGTGATAATATTAAATCAATTGAAACATGAAACCATCACACTAAGTCCAGCTAGGTGAACTCTGCTATGGGAAAATAACGTTAATATCAGAATAATGCACAAAAATACACAGATGGTCTGCCATATACCGTTTAAAGCCTATATTATTTGCCATAACTGCTTACCATACCTTCACTCTGCTGCAGATCAGGACTGGGATACTTGCTCTAAAAGAAGGCAGATCTTTAAGCTTCTGCACATTATTCTGAAGTACTAATATGCTGTTTGATGTAGAGACGTTCAGGAGGATATGTTATTGCTTTTTGTTGTGACTGTTTGCAAAAAGCAGATAAATAAAACATGTATCTACTTCTAGAAAGGAAAAGTGATTAGCAGTGTTGCAGAGTACTTCAACATATCTGCACCAAACATCTGAAGGTTCTGTACAAATGTGAATGGTTACAGCCCTCGTTAGTAATCATATCTATGTTTTTCAGAATAATGTGGTACATCTGTGTAGTTTCATTTTTACAGGCGTATTAGTTTATTATATATTTATTGTTATGACATGTCTTAAATTTGAAGTTTCTAGATATGTTTCCAGTTTTATGCACAGTTTTACACTTTCTTCTTAGTTGTTGTAGCCCTCATTTAATTGGGTCTTTAGGGTTTATTTTCCTATCAAGTGAGTGACTTTACTCCTTAGTTTTCTCAACATTAAACCTCCTCCCTGATCTTGATTCGTATTGATAAAAAAAACAACCTTTAGACTCAGTGAGCAGCGCTTTGTGACACGCAAAATCTCAACCTCTTCTCCGTTTAGGCGTTAACTCACTGTGATTTTGCATCGCCGCTGCAGAGAAGTGCTTCCTGAGTTGGATGACTCAGTAAAAGAAAAAGTTTTTATAATGAGGGGATGATTGTGCACTGGCAAAGTAAATTACACAGTGAGCCTTCCAAACTGCTGGTGCAGAACAGAGCAGTGGACACAGATAAAAAAAAAAAGTCAGTAGTAAAAAGTGTATGACTTGTATAGTGCGTGGAGCAAATTTCTTCCCACATTTACAGGTTCCAGCTGTAGCTGAAGGCTGCTCTGCTCAATAAATGAGCATGTGATATATACTGCTAGCACTCCTCCAGCAGTTTACAGTCGGTGCTGATATGATAGAATTTATTCCTTGATAGCACAGCTCTGTTGATTCAATAGTGTTTTTGTTGAACCCCTGAGGGGAGGCTGCAGAAAATTCCTTTGCAGAGAAAAGAAACACAGCTCTTTTAAGCTTAACCTCTGCATCACACTTAAGGCCAAATAAGACCGTGTGCATGTGAAATGTCAAAATCCATAAACACCCCCCGTTGTGCACATTGCAGTTTCAGGTGCAGATGGCGCTGGTGTTAATGCCAGGTCCTGGGCTAGTGCTGCCAAGGCGGGCATGAGGCAAGCAGCTGCACCCCAGGAGAAAGCCAGACCTTGTACCTTTCAGGACATAGTTACCATTAACAAAGGCAAAGGTAAGTTTAGATCTTGGCATCCACCCTATATGCAGCTTAGTGTGTGTGTGTGTGTGTTGGAAGTTTCATGTGCTGGGGGTTGGATATTATGTTTCACGGTGGTTCACATAAAGAATTCATTATAATCATCATTGGTTGAGTGCTTTTATTTTGCAATGCTAAGACTAGAGAACGTCCTCTTTGTTCACAGTGCTTCAAATGTGTGGATTTCTCACCCATCAATAATGCATATCACTATGAAATTACTGCTGCATGCGGAAATTTGAGCACTGTGGTCAAAAGTTTCAGTTTCTATTCTTAGTCCAAGTGAGTGAAAGGCAACCAGATCCCCCAAAAGAAGTCGGATGATTGGACAGTTTTGTCTATAGTGATTTTTTTATTCCCTGATAGTTTAATCTTCATTTTGCAGGTTTGTTTGCGACTTCGCCTTCGTTTGATTTCATCAATTTTCTTCTTTCAGCAAGTAAAGAGCTCCATGTGTTGTTGGTTGCAACGCAACTCAAAGGATAATTGATCCTCCCCAGTGCTTAACAGTTGGGGAGGTGTTCCTTTAATTAAATACAAAACTCTTTTCTTAATCAAATAATGAACTGAAGAAACTACCTGGGAATGCTTTGCTTTCTTCCATCAGTGGTGCCCAGTTCTGGTCCTGGAGGGTCGCCATCCTGCATGTTTTAGATCTTTCTTTTCTCCAGCACACCTGTTTTGGGTCGACGGCTGATTAACGTGCTTCTGGAGAACTTTATGTCATATCAAATAGGTGATTTAACCACTGAACCAGGTGTGTTGAGCAGGAAACAACTGGAACATGCAGGTTAAAGGACCAGTGGATTAGCGGCTTGCTAAGGTGATGTCAGGTTCAGGTTGGAATTTTCAGCCAGCCTTTAAAAAAACAAAAAATCTTACATTGTGTTTCTTTATTTAATCATTCGAAACATTCAAAATTCCTAGTTTCATAAACATAAGAGAGTAATATTCACCAAACTTTACATTTATTTTTAGAGATCTTATCAAAAAATGTTTGAAAAACTGATTAAATCAGTGTTAATGTAACAATATGACAGATGGACTAATTTTATAATCCCACTCAGTAGACTGGATAGTTTATTATCTACTGCATGGTGTTTTAAAATGTATAGATGTTTAAGTTGGAGAAAAAACTGAGAATGTTCATGTTTCAATAAAAAGCAGCTGTTGCAACACATTAATTCATTAATAAAAGTAAATCTACGTGTGGTTTATATTGCTGTTATATTGAAGCTTATTAATTAAATGTTATATAACTGCATTTTTTTAAACCAGTTTCTTCAGAAAACTCCACCTGTTTTAATTAAAAGCTCACAAATATTGAGGTAAAGTTTGTCAAGTTAACAATTTCATACCACAGGACATAAACCTGATCTTTTAAAGAAAAATAATAAAAAAAACATTTAACTTGCTTAATTTAGGGCAAGTTATTCTTTGTATTCAAATATTATCTTCTCTGAGCCAAAAACATTGAATTATGGTTTCACTCTGCAGTTCTTTTTTGATGTTTTCTGTGTGTGCTGGGTTAATGCCAGTAATCTATGAAAAAGTCAATACTAAGACAATGCAAATGTATAAAAAAAAACTCAACTAGATGGAGTATCAGGATTAGTACTTTCATCAGAAACCTATACATCTCTACTGCCCTCTGGTGGTGGATCTACAGGTGGAAAAAGGCATTTTTAAAAATTCTGTGTACTTTTTAAATATTTTTATTGTTATATAATTACATAATAAAAAACCCTACCAATTATATATATTTTTTATTAATAATAGCCAACAAATAGTTCAGTTTTGAAACATAGATATTTATCATTTCATAATTCAGGCTGTAAAGGGTATAAAATTGCATTTAAAATAAAATCACACATTCTCCTGTAATACTAAGATGTGTATTTTTTACAGCTGGGAGTTCATCTGCCAACAATAAGACTCTTTTATCTCATAAAAGCCAGTCTGAAGGAGGCAGCTCTGTATCGAGGACCTCAACCCCTAAAGGTTTCTGTTAGTCCGGATCACACTCCTGTCCATCAGGTAAATATTATTTTTGTTTTTATTTTAATTATTTTTTTAGTGTCATTTAAGACATTTGTATTTATGCTGAGAAATACATATTCCCTGCCATAAAATGTTTCACTATAATTTTCAACAATGTTAATGTGTACTATGAGTTTTAAAATTCAAAATAATCACCAGTGTCATTAAAGGATCTGTTTATTGTTTCAATCCTTAAACTAAATAAAAATTTTAATGAGCATGTATCAGGTGAAATATAATGAAATTAGTTTGAACCTGAATTTGTTTTTTCTCTTCAGGTTCAACTGCAATGAATTGATCAAAGACAGATTTTTAATTAAAATAAAGTATGCTGTGATAATAAAGGGGGGATCCCTTCCTGTTTTATTTTGAAAATATTAATCTCCCACTTCTTTTTAAAATTCTGTCAGCTACATTATGTTTTCTTTCATCATATGTCTTGCTGTTCACATAAAAGTTTGTTTTTCCAGTTTTTTAACCACTTTTTTGCGTAACTCATATGCACTTCCAAAATGTGATCCCAGAATTGAGCATCTAAACCCGCAGTGTGAAACTAGCCTTAGATATGTGAAGTCTAATTGTCTCGATTTGACCAAAACTCAAATCATAGCATCTATTTTCCGAGTGGGGTTTAGATGTCACGGTACAGACCTTTGGTATGGATGCACTGAAGTATACAACAAATCTGTTAGTCACAGTTGATCACCGCTCCTATTTACAATCTGGTGCACGTTCTATTTAACTGCATTTTGCTAACAGCCACAACAGAAAAGAAGCAGAGGACGTGAACGCTCTGGGCTTCAAACAACATGAATGTCTGCTTCAGAATAACAAGCAGAAGCTTAAAGATCTGCCTGTTTGTTTCACATCAGCTGAGTGGAAACGTTACCTGATGATCTGCAGCAGCAGCGAGGAGCAACGTGCTGCACACATGGGAAACAATGCACTTTTTAACACAGCCGTTTTAACATGATTGCTAATCAGTTGGATGCACCTCCACACAAAAACATGTCCTATTCTGTTAAATATACGTTGTTCTGTCATCGACATGCAGGCCAGCCCTATATTAACAGAAAAGTGGACTAAATCTTTGCAAAGTTTTGTCTTTTTTGACAGTGAGGGTTTTCCTTCTCTCTACTGTCAACACCAAGCACCTGCTAGCTCTCAGCATTAATGCTGAGTATTCAAAAAAGTTTGATATGGAAGTTTGGAAGGGGAAGTTCAACTTTTAAAAACTTGTACTTTCTGGTTTTTTATATGTAAGAACACATAAAACATGTACTGACCCAAAAAGTGTTGCTACTTAAATGCTGACAGTTTTTTTAAAAGGATTAATTAACCAACAAATGAAAGGATGTGATTTTCTCTGTATTGTCTGGGTGTTTTATGAGATATTGTTGATTTGATGTGAGGTTAGCAGAGCCATGTAAGCAAGATTTAAACAGCAGGATAAAACAGAACATTTTATTTGGACTTTTTTATGTTTGTCCCTCCTTCCTGCCTCTGCCCTTTTCGTCTCTAACCTATTTAAATTTGATTTGCACCTTGTGTCGCTGTGTGCAGTGGTGACAGGGACATTGAGGCTTACTGCACTCAGACGTTTTGGCCCTTTGGCCTCAGCACTTCCCATCCAGTGGGATAATTACTAAAGCTGCAATCCATATTCTCCCCCTGTGAAAGTGGCGATATGAAAGATTCTTGGTGTCAGCAGACAAATAAGATGCAAAGAGGCGAGTCGGAGTCAGGAAGGGAGAAGCAGGAGACAGATATTGTAAAATGGGTGATGAAGCGAGACATTATAAAAGTTTTATTTTTGGCACCAAAACAGCTGATGCTGAGGTGCCAGTAAATGTTTATGGAGAGTGTGAAAAAGTTATGAGCGTTGTTTCCGACACAGACGAATTTAAAAACCCGTGTCTGCGTTTCGACGTCTCTTTCTCTGTTTTCACTCATACAAGGCATGTGTCACATCGTTGTTTTTTATTAGAGCCAACCGTGACTTGAATACTTTGCTGAGTTTCAGAGTACAGAAACAAAGAAAATCAAAAGAAAGTCTGGAAAATCAGATGAAGAGAATCCAGTGTGTTTTCCTGTGAATATAATGTTTGTAACCACTAGAGATTTTCTGATAGCACCAAGGTCACTCATAGCGCCGCAGTTCATATGTGCCTATAGTTTGAAGTCAGGGATTTATGCTCTCATATTTTCAATAGCTTTCTACAGGATAGCTTACTCAAACCTTAACAACCTGCCTTTAAAGATATAGCTAAGATCTTTAGAAGTGGGTTTTGTGAAAAGGTTGTGAACAATTAACTTCTACCTGCTGCAGAAGTCTCTTTGAGAAACGTCATTTAGAAGAAACAAAGGTTAGCTCTGACTGGACCATTTAGCTAATGTCTAGCTTGAGCAGGGCTAAGACCAAAGTGGATTTCTGTCATCTTAAAACAACTCCAGTATCAAATATTTCACAGCAGTTTTGACAAATTGTATTTTTTAATTGTTTATTTTTTTGTAAATGTTTTGCATTACAGTTATTTACATAAAACTTTATAGTTGTAGCGATCAGAAGGCCATTCAAAGGTCAACTGAAGCCACTGATCACTCTAATATCAGGCTTTGCTCCAGTCATGAAGTGTACTTTGTAACCCAAAACAATTAAGGCTTTGTTTTTCCTTCACCCTTGCAAATTGCCTGCTCACCACCTAAACTAAACAATTCTGCCTGCTGAAGCTACGGATGGCTGGACTGCTTATGAAGTAATGGTTAAATCATAATTAATGATAATATTTCAAATGCCTTATTTTAAATCTTGAATACATCAAATGACTCTAATTGATGATATAATCATGTTTTATTATCAGTTATGTTCATATTAATACCAAAATATTAATAATAACCTTTATTGAGTTTAAACCATGATTCTGAGAAAATACATTACTTTTAGTTTCAGAGAGAAAATGGCGAGACAAAGTATTTTGGTAACGCCCTAATGTTCCTGGCAAATCATTGGTTAAGCAAAAATCCTATAAAAAGATATGATTTCTGGAATTCTCCAGAGTGTCTCTTCAGTCTTCTCCCAGCCTCCAGGGTCTCTGCCCACCAAAGCCTCTGCAACATGCCGAATGGAAAACCTCCTATCTGGAATCAAGCCAGACTTAATCTAGAGGTGTTACGGTAGCTCCCAATATAGCTATAATTTTCATTAATTTATGTAAATCACCATGTCATGTGAAAAGGTTTGTAAAATGTTTGCATAAATCGCTAAAAGGTTTTTGAAGTTAGAGTTGTTTCAAGATGCTGAAACTTTTTGTACCAAAGCTAGCCATTAGCTCATCAGTCCCATCAGAACTGGTTTCTGTTTCTCCATACTGAGGTTGTTCAAAGAGCTTCACAATAATAACATAATAATAATAATCAGAACATTTGAACAGAACTCCACTTATAAAAGATTTCATCTTTGCTCCCTGATGAGTCGAGGACCTGGAACACCTGTGTTTGCATAAAGAGGCGAGAGCATCCGAGCTAAAAAACAGAACAACAAACTAACAATTAAAACGATTTCACTCTTGGCAGAAGCGGAAAACACAAGTTGCCAAATCCTTTTGGTTTAGCACCCTGATCGATGAGCTGTTGAAAATGTAGGATTGTCAGAAACAAGGCACATTTGGAGGGATGCGAGAGGAGGTTTGGCAGGAATGAGGCTTGTGTATTTGAGATGTGTGCCCTACAGCTTGTGTAAGTCTGTGAGTGGCAGAGACACAGGCCAAAGTTTTCCCTCTTGGGTTTTTCCTCTTTCTTCCTCCAGCTAATAAGCCTGTCTCTGAACTGTTGCTAGGCTACGCTAGCCTGTTGTTGCTATCTGTTTTTGTGAATTTTTTAGATGCCTGTTAATATCCTTGTGTGACTGAGAACATTTTCATAGGTAGAAAGGTGCAACACCACCTGCAAACCCATATGTTCATGACTTCTTTTCCATATTGCACTGCTATGTTTTAAAAATGATCTTTTATTATTACTTGTCCTGTGATCATTAATTCATATGCATATAGTTTTTCCATTGACATAGGTGACATATTATGAAAGAGATGCATGTTTTTATCATCCATGTAATTGCTTGCATGTGGTGTGAACTTCTCTAAGAGAATCCTTAAAGTAAAAATGTTGTAACTAGGCAACAAAAATCATATTTGCTTTGTGATGTGTGTTTTAAAAGAAAAAAAACATCAAAGCCACTAAAGAATATGGTTGTCCCTCCAGTGATTGATCTCGTGGGGGTGGAAAACCAGCTGGCACAGTGGAGGCCTCCTAGTCTGACAGAGTAGACTGTTTTATCAGATATGAGAATCACTCCATAATTAGAAAAACCCAATGTGACCTGCAGGAAAAAAATACACGTGGAAAAAGAATATTAGAACAACTAAGGGAAAGAATCATCACTGAAATAAAAACTTTTATCCACACAAAAATGTAACTTTGCAGGAAGTGAAAACGATGCGTTTCTTTTGCAAATAACCAACCCAGGAACGTCACACATAATGTTATTTTTTGACACTTTAGAAAAAAGTCATCCATAAAGCAACTGATAGATATGAAAAATGATCAATAGAGCTGATTTACATAAAAAAGATAATGTGCAAAAAAATTGATATGAGGTTTGCAGTGGTGGGCCGTCAAGGCCTTCTCTGCTGGCCTAAATTTACTCAGAAAAGTAAATGTATTTTTTCATTTGGTTAATATTTTTAAATACCATTTTTCTCCCTGGTCTGTCTCTTTATGTCATATTATATCCTCTTAGTTACGCCGCTCCCAGTGTTAAAATACCAAGGTAGGGTGTTGTCCAATCAGATTTCAGCTAGCTTGTGTTGGCAAGCAGATTGAAGTCTGCTGCTAGGGCCTCTGGGCCCAAGTGCTTCTCTCTATGCCTTCAGAATCAACAAAGCAGGTCGCGCTGTCCGCTTTCAACAGAGATGATCAGTTGCGATAGCCAATCAGCTCTTGAGTCTGCTTGGCAGACGCCAGCTAACTCACGCTGTGTTGACATGAACGCGTCCTGTGATTGGATAAGGCCTCGGTTTAGTGTATTAGTCTAAAAGGCAGCGATATCTGAACTAAACTCAGAGATTTGTTAGCTACCGACAGGTATCGGTGTATTTCTTTAAGCCACGATGGCTGAAGGGGGAAAAGGGATCCTGTCCCAGCTGGAAAAAAACTGTTTATTCATCAGTTTCAGAAACGAAACTATGAACGTTACCATGGATAACCGCTTCAGAGAGACGAATTAAACAAATGCCTGCTGCTTGCTATTGATGGATTTGGTGTTTGGAGCTATGATGTGGAAGAGATTCCTGTTGGTCAGTGCAAGATTTTTTGTGTGTTTTTGTCATGTTATTTTGTTAGTAATCAATCACCTGCAGTGTGTGTCACTGAGCTGTACAGCAGCACCGCTAGTGGTCACAGGTACCACGGCGTAACAGACCCGGACCTGGGTTGGTTCTGTGCATTGACCAGCCTTAAGGGTGACGTAATGTGTATGTGTGATTTTGTATGGATTCTGGAGCCATGGTGCCATATTAATGGTATTATGAGGTGTGTTAATTTAGGTTGGACTGAGTAGGAAATCACTGAAGGCCTAGAGGTGAAAGTCAGTCACAGCCCACCACTGTGAGCTTTTAGCCTGACAGTGATGATATACCTGTTCAGTTACTCAGTGCATTCAGGCATCTAGACATGGTGAAGATGGCTTGCTGAAATCCATTTAGAAGAATTTAGGCTGGAGGCAAAAGGGGGTCCAATCTAGTACTAGCTAGGTGTACACAATAAAGTGATGAGTGTAAATCGAATATGTGAATAAAAAAGGAAGACTTTTATCATTATTGTCATTACTGCATTGCATTACTTCAGGATAAATTGCCTCTCTGTAATAATTGTCCACAGAGTTCTGCTCTGATTAGCCTAGTTGCTGATTTCTATGGGAGGCTTTATAATTAATATAACGAGCTCAGAAAAACAGACTAAACTGCAGCGAATGAGCTTTAATATTTTAAAAGAAAGGATTGAAATGTAAACTGTAAATCAAAGCAGGAATTTAGAAGCAGCTCAGCACATTTCCCAGTGCTTAAAGTATAAATGTGTGATTTTTAAAGTTAAACTTGGCTTCAAACCGACTAAGGTGAAAACATTTCGAACACATTGTTTAGACTATATTTAGCGTTTAAAAGGATTGGCTGATTTTCTGTTTCACTCAGAAAGAGGAAACTAGTAAAGTAGGGTCAATTACTCTCCACTTCCATTAGTACATTTCTATGTTGGTATAATATGTACAGTACTCGTTTATTTGCATAATGTGAGGCTTTTAACAGAGAAACTGGCATCTAAAATGAGAACTGCTCACCTCACAGTTAGGAAGTTTGAAATTTTAAACACAACCTGTCTTTTTTTTCTTTATGCCAAGTCGTTTACTTTCAAAAATCATAATTTGATATGAGGAAGCAGAAAAAAGCCATTTGCAACCAGAAACTTTTAGAATAATGTTAAGTGTTGCCTTCATTTATTTTTTTGGTTAATGTTATAACACCAGCTGAGTTCCTGTCCAGCTGCTTCTATTTTGCATAATTGGGCTGCTTTGTTCACCCAGTATTATACCAAGAAGCAGGAGTCTAACTAATCTAGCTGTGAAACATTAATTCCAGTTATTTTCCAGTAGACAGACTGTCCAAACTAATCTAGCAGCTTAAACTGAAGTAACAAACTGTGGTTTTATGCAGCTTTAAAAGTAGTTTGCATGAAATATTGAAATTTTTAAAAATCTGCAGGAAATGAATCCATTTTCATGAACATAGGATTTTAATTAAAAAATGAAATGAATGTTAGAATTTAAATGCTGTTTGATAATTTAAACTGTTCTAGTTAGAAATATTTGTGCAACAGTTTTCCTCATGAAGTGGTCATGATGTATTAGAGCCACTCAAAACCCCCCCAAAGAGAAGCAAGTGTTTCAAAAATGTTGTTCAGTTTTGAGATTGAAATCAAAATGGCAACATTTAGGTTGAAAAGTTAAAGAAAAAGAAAATGTTCGGAATTGAGGTGACACAATATTGCCAGAATATTACAGAACTCATGTGAATGAGGCCGTTATTTGGATATTAAAAAGGTGAAACAATAAAAGATTATTCCTCACTTTTTTCATCATCACAGGTGTCTGGAACCCTTCTCAAGTTTGTTTTCATACGTCTGAAAAGTGTGATAAACCTGACACAAGTTTGGTAGAGGTCAGCAGGTAAATTGTAAAAAATCTTGAAGGTAAACTTGTTATGATTTGCGGATGGACCCTGGAGCGAACACAGACAACTGAGGAGGCTGGAGGTAAGTGAAAACAAATGTTTTATTAATATTATGGGTGCTGGAGGTGTGGACCTTGGGAGGCCCTAGCGTCCCGGACGGAACTGTACGCCACCTCACTGCAGGGAGGAGAGGAGGGTGAGCACAGGCAGGGGAACACTGAATGAGCGGGTGATGAAACGAAAAAGTCTTACTGTGAGTTGAGGTTGGGGTGTTGGAGCTGGTGACCGACAGGGAGACAGGCAGTGGTGATGGAGGTGTGGACCTTGGGAGGCCCTAGTGTCCCGGATGGAACCGTACGCCACCTCATGCGAGTAGAGTGAAGAAGGGGTGTTGGAGCCAGCGACCGGCGGGGAGACAGGCAGGCAGGTGACCAGAGGAGGAGGAAGAGGATGATAGGGCAGCCAGGGAGACCAGGAGGAGCGGAGACGAGGGAGGAGCGACCGGCTGGAGATCCAGGTATAATGGCAGCAGACCGGAGCAGGAGGACGGGAACCGAGAGGAAACACTGGAGGGAGGAACAACAGGATTAAACCATGGACACTGAGGAGGTCTGAGTTAAAAGGCCATAGTTACCACAGGGAAGTGGACGTAATGAACTGGCGTCTTCCTGGTGGGACGCTGATCCTTTTATCTTGCTGATGAGGGTGATGTGGTGATGAGCTGAGTGGTTGCAGCTGTGGGTGGTTGAGAGCTGTCCAGCTGGTTAGGGAGGAGGAGGCGTGCCTGCTGGAGCTCAGGATACGACAAAACTGAGAACAGGTTGTGCAAATCTCTTCCAGAAAACATGCCAAACTTTCAGATATAGTTTGACTTGACCCAGCCATATATAATACATCTCACAAAAGAGATGAATGTACCAAATCTTTGTGGTTCCAACTGAAAATGAGCACATTTTCTCACAATTTTGCATCTTCAGTTACACACTAATCATCCCAGTCCAGTGAGACACTGGTCTATCGGAGGATTTTATGGCTTGTTAAGGGAAACGTTTATATAATATGTTTGCATCAACAATAAATCACATGCATACGTTTTAAAAAAGTAGAATTCAAATTAGTACTTTACAAGATGCCTCTGTTAAGGACTTGAATCTTCATGTTCCAGGCTGTACGGCTTTTGCAATAAATGTATTTTATCAAGAAAAATGTTAATTTATTTTCATTTACCCTTTGTGTTTTTTACACAAAACTAAAAAGTCAATCTGACCCTAAACCTTGGAGTAGCTTCTATAGAACTAACCACCAGCTCTGTTGAGAGTCTTTTTGGTTTACCATTTATATAGCTTTGTCTTCAAGCTCCAAGGATCAAGGGATCTTTATTACCCCCAAGGGGCAATTAGGTTTACAGCATGTCGTAAAAATCAAATCATATCAAAAATGATGTTTTTCTCGCACATTCCTGAAGAACCTTTTTTCGCCCTCCTTTGAGGGAAGTAAACTTGTTTATTAGTTTTACCTCTAAATGTATGTCACCCTGATTGGTAAGCTGATTGTTTGAAAGTGATGGAGTGTGATGCATCACTGTCTTTGTTTTAGGTGAGTTTTTTGTATGTGGTATTGAGAAGTGAGGAAATAAAGCTTTAAAATGCAAACAAGATTTTTGAGATGAGGTTGGAGACGGTGTTGACTGTTTTTGTTTTTACGTGCCTAAAAATGGCTTTGAGTTCCAAATGGAAACTAGCTTTAGCTGCAATTCTCAACATTTTATATCAGATCATACAGTGTTATATATATAAGCCTTTATTCCAACTTTAATTTAGCATTGAATTACATGAAATTATTTGGTTATTTATTAGGTGTCAATATCAGCAGCCAATCGTAACACTTCTGCATTCAGAGGTCAAGTTCAGCAGGAATCTTTAAATGTTTCTGTAATGTGGAATTGATGGTGGCCTCAAGGTGTAAAAACTGCAAAAAAAAAAATTTTTGTAGATTGGATCTATTTTTAAATAGTAGCAATCCTTTTGGTCTTGGCTTTATTCCAAAGAGCCAATAACTCATCAATCCTGTAGGAAGTAAGCTTTATTTCTCCCCCCAAAAAATGGCTGTTTGGGAATTATTTCAGCAAGAAAAGATAATAATTATTATTAACTTTTACACAAAAACACACTTCAAAAAAGCCAAACAAATATTTAATTAAATTGCTTTTTTAGTCTGCCTACCTTTATGCTCCACCTCTCTAAAGATAAGTTTCACTAAACTTCTCACTTTACATTAAATTTTAATTTGGTTTGCCTAAGACTGTTGCTGTTTATTATCTTTGATCAGTTGTTTATTTGAGTCCAACCATTAAGTGAGTTCTCTCTTCCTCCAGGATTGTAGAGATCAGGGATGAAGACCCTGTTCGGAGTTTCAAATTGCTTTGTTTTCCTGTCAAACAGGTGAAACTACTTGCCCATGAAGCTTGGGTTAAACTTGATGAGTTTACACCAAACTGAAGGTGGTTTTTGTGGGGAATGTGCTGCAGCTGAAGCTTGGTTCTGCATCGATTCCATGCATCTGTCAGCGTGTATTACAAATGAAAGCAGTGCAATTGCACAACTTCTACTATTCAGCAGAGATTAGCCAATCATCTGCTAGTATGATGCAAAATAAAAGTCACATTAGATTATGAAACTATGTGTGAGCATGAACATTTGTGCGTTCCAGTATTGATGTGTGTTGCTGCGCATAAACCCTGCCTCACGCTGTATAATTGAATATGGTGGGGGGGGATGGGGGTTTTATTTGTCCGGGTGTCACTGCTGATGGATGCCCCTCATAAGACAAGCACAATCAGGGATCATTCCTCAATTTCCCTCCCACTCCTCACCCTTCCTCTCCATCATCTTTTATTCTCTAAGCCAAACACTCCTCTCCCTCTCCCCGGCTTTTGGATCGCGGTGTCACAGCGGAGTGCATGCTACCACACGTTGTGTCTGCTCTGTTCTAATTGGAAAAGAAGCATGCTGTCTTTACAAATAGGTCCTGTGACCATTAACACATGACGGGAAATGTGGGTGGAGCCATAATAGGAAGGTGGGTTTTGATTTACAAAAAGTGTCTTTTTTCTAAAAGAATTCTGAAAAGTTTAAGGCATATTACATCATCACTGAGCATTTTTTTAATAATTTGACTCCTCAAAGGACTGCATATCGCCTTAATGCCAGAGTTTTAGACTAAGTCAATCTAATGTTGAGAAATGATAGCAGTTTAGTCATTTTAGTCCTTCTTGAAAATATCTTTATACCTGATATCACAAGATTTTAATCCAACTGTTAGAACAAAGAGTGTTTATTGTGGGTGACTCTCATCTGCTACCAGCTAGCATAGTTGGTACATTGTGCTGCTGGAAAAAAACAGCAGTAAAATAATTAAACAGCTACATATTCGCTGTTTTTGTTGTTTTTATTGCCCATTACCAAAAAATGAAAGGTAGCTGAAAGTCAACCCCACTCTGAGCGCTGCGCCATGCACAGGATGTTTGCTTCAAATTTAGCTATTAACTGCTGGGAGTCAACCCTGTTAGCAGAACATCTCATGAACCACTGGACAGATTTGAATAAAACTCCAAGGCAGTGTTCACTGGATAAGCATCTAAAACTAAATCATTTTTGGAGTCGACCCCATTTATGATGGCCACCACAGCGAGTCATTATGAGCAAAATCTTACTGATATTTAGCTATAGCCTGTTGTGGTTGTATCGAGTGTCACTCATGACACATTCTTCTCGTTCTAACCGATTGTGCAAGATCTTGTCATGTAAAATTGTGCATAATGTTTTTCCAGGATTTGACCAAACTCCACATGAACTAGTTTAAAAGTCTGTTAGGCCTTTAATGCTAGACAATCTTTTAATTACTGCTTTCTAACAATTGCATTCCATTATGGTTTTATTAAAGGCCCACTATGTAACTTTTCCCATATGTTTAAATCTTTTTCTTGAGAGACAGTAGGTGCTAATTATGGATGGAGCCAAATCTGATAATGGTATTCAGAAAGGCACAAATAACAGATTTTTTTTCCGAATACTTATTTTGAACAAATACTTTAAAAAGTATTTGTATTTGAGAACAAGAAAACTTTATATCAAACAGCTGCATTTCCTCATGAGATTGCAGTGCCAGAGGAGTGAGTGAGTGAGTGACATTCAGGAGTCAGGATCCCATCTGTGTTCGCGGAGTCTGCAGGTGAACCTGTGTCCAGAGTAAGGAGGCATACGTGTCTGGATCGACTGGTGGGAGCCCCTCGCGGCCGCTTACACTACATCTACAGAACATGACACAGTGGGGAATTTCAGGTGCACCAGCATCAAAGTGACAACAAGTCAAGAACAAACAGATTCGCAAAAGATATAATATATATAGGATAAAATATATAGAAAATAAGAATAGAGACTGTCAAATAGATTGTGCATTACCTATGATTATTATATTGGATGATTAAAGAATACTTGCACTATAACGTAAATTATTAGTGTAATGCAAAAAACCTGGGTTTTTACGGCTATTTTGAATTTTACTCTATTACAAATACTTTTCTACCCCCCTCAACAACAGGGTTAATGAAAAGTCACTCAGCCTCATCTGCTGCTTGGGTCCAGAATATCACATTTGCAACTTCTGAGTCTCCGGTCCAGTGCCCCTGATATGCTAGCACCTCTGTCTTTTTAGTGCATGAGTTCTGCATTTTTTAATCTCTCCCTGCTTGAACACATCTGATTTCTTTGAATGAGTGATGAACCGCTCCAGTAGAAAGCAATGAAGGCTGAGGAGACATTTCAACAGTTAGATTTAGGTGTTTCTGAGCAGAAACAATGGTGCTAAAATTTTTATGACAGTGACTTAAAACAGACACTAGGGGGTGCTAAAAACAAGCCAAAACTGCACCATATAACTTTAAATTAAAGCATCTATAGTGACTTGGTTATTTTTAGAAAATCACCAAGTTTTTCACTCTTCCTTCAATAAACATCTTCTAAATGTTCTTGGTTTTATTAGAGTAAAAAAAGAATATCTTGGTGACCACTTGTAAAAAGAGGATAAAGGAGTGTCATGTTACCGTGCATCCAACATGAACTGAGTTGTAAAACCTTCAAATATATACAAAATTTTCCACTAATTTAATTTGAATTATTATTTTTTATTATTTAGTTTCACATTCAACTGAAAGGATTTGAATTATCTTCAAACACTAATGTGGCTACAATGTAGCTCACTGCCATCAACATGTGAATGTGTATGAATGGCTGAATGACTAGTGTAAAGCGTTTTATAGTCTATGACTTAGAAAAGTGCTACACAAATGCAGGCCATTTACCAGTATACTTCCGTGTAATCTGAACCTATACAGACAATACTTGACTGAGATGAACTTTATCTTTTTATTAGTTATGCATGCAGGTCTGGGGCTTCATTCAAGTGTGGTGTTTTCATTAAAAACCTTTACTGTTCACCTACAACGTTTGGTCTCAAGGGCTTTCAACAAAACATCTTTCTACTTCAAAAAACAAAGGATCTCTTGGAGATTGAGCATGAACATTATGATAAACCGCCTCGGTATTTTGTTACATTCTTTAGTGAAATCACCAGCGAGCCAAGTGAAGAACACACTCAGAGCTGCAGGCGTTGTTATCCAAGTGTAGCATAAGGAGAGCTCTACAGGAGAGCAAATACACAGGGTTCAGCCTAAGGTGAGAACCACTCATGAGCCTCAAGAATAAAAACACCACTTTAGGCTTTAAGATCCTAATTATGTACTCATGTTGCAAAGCATACGTGTTTAGTTTACAACACAACAATTAGGTTGTACTGATATTAGAAGATGAGACATGCACTTTGACGTCTTATTGTGGTATTTTCTTCATTGGAAATACTTTATATTTAGCTAGAGTTGGTTGATTTGCTAACAGAAGGAGTCCACCACCCGGGCTGATTCATGATATTAAATATTTCCTCGTAAATTGTAAAAAATCAACAACTATGTTCCCTCCAAAGCAGCCTAACAGCTTGCTGTAATAAAAACATAAATGCCAATTAAATATCAGCTGATTTTTTAAAACTTAGATGAGAAATAACATATTGAATACAATGTCATCACCATAAACAATTTATGTGTTTTATTTTCAAGTAAAGCAACTTTCTGTTAGCAATAGAGGACATTGATTGAAAGAATTTGTGCCACTTAATGGAAGATTTGCTGGTAGCATTCAGATTTCTTTATTTTACACCAACGATCCAGGAAGAGACTTTAATAAAGAGGCTCATGCTTTTTTATTTTACTATAGGTTGTGGAAGCAGAAGATAAAGGAAAGAACTGAATAACCCAGACCTTCAATAAAGGATTGATACACATGACAGAAGATGATGAGAATAACAGAAAGGGAATTTTCTCTGCATATTATCTTTCCTATTTACAGTTTCTTTGCTTCAAATTGAACTGAAAATGCTTTTGCACGCAGATATTTGTGTGATGCTGTCATTTCAGTACTCATCTGCAGCATTTCATCTGCACAGAATGTGAACTTAGAGCTCAACAGATGATTGTGTTCAAGTTGCAACCTGAACAACTCAGCCTAGCTAGTTAGCCTGGATTAGCAAAGCTAGCTGGTTTTAGCTACTATTAGCATGGTGATAATGACTCTGGATTTGGGGGATTTGATAATTAAACAAACACAGGTGTTAAAAAGCAGCTTATTTCTAAAAACATATTTTTATTCATAATTTAGCTAATTTGAATGTTCAGATTGGGACTCGTGAGATTTATCTGTTTTTCTGTATCAGAAATTAAATATGGAATGAGGTCCAGCTAATGTTGTAAATCTAGATATGCAGATATTCCAATTTTTGAGTTAAATTGACAAAGAAAAGTTGGTCAGTTTCTCTGTTCCAACCAGCAGGTTCAAATGCATAAATTCCCTTTCTGAGCAAGTAAAATCCTGCAGAAACCTGTTATCACAAATGATTTCAAATCAGGTGTTCTTAAGCAGAGACACGGCTAAAACATGCTGGATAGTGGTCCTCTAGGACTGGATGGTGAGCACTGATGTAGACTTTAACTGATCTCTATAGACGAGGAGACTCTTGTAGGAAGTCCACAAGCTTCTTCCTTCAAACAGGCAAAAAAGACCCCCAATTTAAACATTTAAGACAAACACCAAGACCCATACTTTAAGCATGAAATTAAATTATGTGTTATACATATTATTACATATTATTAATCCCATGTGGAAATTAATGCATTACAGCAGGATAAATATCAAGAAAGTTTCAGAACATAATTAACTCAAGAAAAAAAAAAAAAAAAAAACAGTTTATTTTAGAGGTAATGATTTAACAGGTTTGTGTAGAATTAAGAAAACTGTTACACTTATTAAATGTACCTTCTGATCAATGGTAAAAATGTGTTTAAAGAATTGTGTTTTCTGTTTTACTGAGATAATTTAAACAGCCAGGATAACTTAATATTTAACATTTTATTAGCAATTTTGAATACTCTGCTGTCTAATTGAAATAGAGTGTTTTCTGTGAAATCTGTACAATGTGAGGTCCACATGGAGTGATTGTTTCTGAGAGAACATGTTGCTGTAGTGTTTTCAGAAATGCATTCAGCTACACAACACTGGGGGAGGGAAGCAGTTATATATTAATAGCTTGAATCAATTAGAGGTAATTGGGAGAACTCTTATTTTCATTATGAATAACAAAACATTATGATGTTAATTCTGATATCGTGGATTATTTTTGCTTCACATCATTTTATCATAAAGCCTAATTATTGCTTTTTTACTTTCAAATTTCACCTATGATAAATCCAATAAAATGGCCCAAATTTTTTGTTTCAATATATGCGTGTGTGCACAAAGATAGAGTTAATTTCTTTGAATCAGCTTTTTATCACTGCAGGTGTGTAGATTGTCTACAGGAAGTTGTGTCTCATTCCAAAGTGCTATCTTTGTGTGCTACTGTGATGTTTGCCTGCAAAGCACTTCAGATGAGCTAGTGAAAAATATTAGCCAGAGATGTCTGTTTGAGAAGCCTGTGATCCTCAATCAGCTGATCAAAGGACACAAATTCCTTGTACTTTATACAACAAAATGGCGTATTGCAGGAGAATGAGTGAAGAACTCAGCTCATAAAAAGCCATTATCAAAATTGACCATTTTAAAAAGTGCCAATGCATTAAAGAAAGTAGGAAGAAAAACTTTTATTTTAATCTGTTTATTTATTGAGGCTTTCAGCTGTGTGGCTGCAGTCCTAAAACTAAAGAATCTAGTAATTCTTTTGTCAAGCACTTGTGCTATATTGTTAGAAAAAGATCTTTTTTTAGGATGGAAGCTTATTTTGCAAGAAAGACAAAGTAGAACAAGTAGCAGAGAGGTGGCAGTTTTCTGACTCATGTTTTAATCTGGCTGCTGAATAAATAGTTGAGTTTCCTGATGGTTGGCTGCATGATGCATTAAATACACTAAAACTCAGCCAAATGAAACACCTTTACCTTTTTATACAAATGACCAGAAGGAGGGAGTGAAGGCTCAGGCAAAAATGTTCATAAAAAAATTAATTATAGGATCAGTTTGTCCAAAAGACAGGGTGTGGTTTCCTGAGGCCCTGATTGGTTAACATTAGACATGTTTTTACTGTAAATTTTTGGTGTTATTGCTCTAGTATTGTTTTAATTTTTGTTTCTTTCATTGTGTCCTTCATCTTGTTTGCTTGTCTTGTCTATAAGGCAGCTCATATTGAGCTCTTTTTATTAGTGAAAAAATGGGAAATTTAATTTGGGGATCACCACTTTTACATGGTGAATGTGTTTATAGCTGCATGGGCAAACAATGGATTGAAAATCATAAATTTGCTCTTGAAAAGTCTCTCTGCCCACAGTATGCCTTCCCCAAGATGTGGATCCAGTTTGTTCATCATTTAATGCTGCAGCGATAGAGGAGCAAAACTTAATATAATCATTTTTTATTTTATTTTATTTGTTATTAACTCGTTTATTATGAGTGTTGGTTTGGAAACATGCTGACTTTAGCCTAATCAAGCATATAAAAAATCTGAAATCCACTGAGAGAGGAATGTTTGGATGTAGATGTTGAAACAATCAGTGCATTTACATGCACATCTACGTCGATCTTATGCTAATAAACTGGGAGCCTTTATGCTAGTTCACATGTACGTTAGAAAACCAAACTCTCAAATGAAGTGTGTACCACTCCGCTACGATAGGTGGCGACATGCGCCCTTTTATATCAGCGTTCTGCCAGTTGTTTTCTTAGCGCTTATTTTAAATGCTTCCATCTGACACAAATTTGCTCGGGTGTCCTTGTGTAGCCTACCCTGCGCTGGCAAGCCGAGCATTAGTTTTTGCTGCCACCTTCTTCCACCACTACAGATTTGCTTGTATTCCTGCTTCTCTACGATCTTCTCATTCCCAGAAGTGGAGCATCCAGTCGGCATTAGCTCGACTGAGCCGTTTACATGCAAATGAAATCGAGCTTCTACCTCTTTGTCTAGGTGCTTCAGCTTGATTAGATTCAGTTCGTCTTCAGCCAGACTTAATCCATACTCCACGAGAAGAAAGAACTTTGTTCTCACTGGAGGTCTCTGAGAACAATAATGATGTCATTTTGTTCTCGTAGTCCCAGTTCGGCATTGCTAATGGTTTGTTCTTATGCACATCAGCTGAGCAGAACTTTTTTTCTGCAGGGCGTTTGAGAACAACTGCTGTGATTTGTCAGAAAGAGAAAATGAGCGTGTTTATGCAGTTAATGGTTGACTGTACGTTGATGTAACTTTATCTCCGGCGCCTGCGCGGACAGACCTGCTCCGACAGACCTGATGAGGCTTACGGGTCTGGATCAACCGGCGTGAACCCATCATGGCCTGCGCTGATCCCTCCCCCCCACACACACACACACACACACACACCTGATATGCACAACTATAAAACACATTGCTGAAGTAGTTTGGGTGCTGAGTTCTTGGGGAATATGAATGATCCCTGACAAAACAAACTTTTTTCTTGCTCTCAGAAATTTTCAGATATTTTGAGTCTCTAACAGTTGCAGCCCAGTGAGATGTTGACCTCATCATCAAGTGAAATCACAGCTGAGTAAAAACCAAAAAGGTGTGAGAAAACTCAGAAACTGATCTGGTGAATCAAAATTCTGCAACTTTCCACGACCTTTTCTGCAGCCTCGCTCTAATCATATTGTTTGTTCATGAGTCAATACGCCACAACGTTCCTGCATAAAGACAGTGATGCTAAACCCACCGGAGGCTTTAAACAACAGTCCTCAGCTCCTCGGAACGAGGAAGAGGTGACAGTGCTGCATAGAATAGATAGACCCTGGTAAGATGTATGACCCAATTAGACCCAGACCTCCAATCATTACTTATGCTGCTTTTAAACATGGCTGATGTAACACGTGAGTGCTTGTTGTTGCTCTTTTTTTCTCTCTGTTTAGAAAAGAAATGCAACCGAAATCTGATGTGAAATTAGCTTATGAGTGCAACAGAGGTAAACTGTAATTTCACAGTGTGTAGTCAAAAAGAGATGAAGTTGACAGAGGTTGTGTGTCTTCACACTTCTCTTCAACTGCATCCAACCATACAAAAGGAACAATAACTGCTACGGTACAGGAATTTATTTTTTTATATTTTTCATCTTCAGGAAGGAAGTCGGGTATTTTCAGGTTTATCTGAAAGTCTTAAGAAACCATTCAACGAGGGTGGGAAAATGTCTGGATAGAAAAAACAGAGATGTTGTGTTTTACATGTTTCTTGATGTATTTTTTTTTAATTTTTCTCTGAACAAATCAAACATATAAAAGCACTCACTTTGTAACCAGACTTATATTTACAGCAGCATGGGGTTTCATGCACTAGAAACAAGTAAATCTTATCAGGTAAATCAACATCAGTGAAAGAAAAAAAGCTTAAAATGGATTCCCATTTAAGAAAAAAATAAGCCAGGTGGCAGAAGGCCAATGGACTCGTTTATTTATTTTTTTTACAGGTTTAGTTTTGTAGCAGCATTTTTTGCAGTAGTAGGATTGTAAATGAAAAAAGAAACCCCGCAAATTGATTCTGTCCTCTATCATCAAGTAAAGCCATTTTCTTGAGCATCAAAGGCTGAGAACAATATATATATATATATATATATATATATATATATATATATATATATATATATATATATATATATATATATATATCTTTGAAATAAAATAATGCAACCTTTCTCAATCCCTCCCAAACTCTCCGGTGCTTTTCATCAATGGTCTCTTTGTGCTTCCCCGTTTTCTACAAAATGCCATTTTCTCTCTGCCATCCCTTTGTGCCCTCCCCCCTGTCCGTGAACACAAGGAATCCGGGCTGACGATGGCCGCCGTAAACTCTACAACAAACGGTGAGGGCAGTCGCCGGTGTCAAGCCACCGTAACCCGATCTGTGTCGCACACAAGGTGGGGTGAGAGGTGAGCGCTGCAGAATTTAATGGTTCAGCAGTGCCATTTTAGGAACACAAGTCGAAGAGAGGAAAACGCGGTCCCTTTCTTCTCCCCCCCTCTCCTCCCTGCCCTCTCTGATCCACGCTGCTCACTGTCTGTGACCTCACTTTTTATCTCTCCTCCACCTCTCCCACACCCTCTCCTGCTGGCTTTTACCTCAACAGGGTGCAGATTTGTGTCTTTGCATCTGTGCATTATGTGTTGTTACAACCCACCAGAAAATGATGCAGGTTGAATTTTATGGAGGAGGGGGGTCCTCCTCTTATGACCCACTTATGCATCAAATGTGTCATGAGAAGATTACAGAGGACAAGTAGGCACAAGAAAACTCAGCCTGCGATGGCGTGGTGCTGTAGTAAAACACCTCATCTTCCAGTGTGTGATCTGTGTGGATGTGGTATCAAACATTCAAGATCTGGGTGACAATGAAATTTAAGGTGTATTTGTGCTTTTGCATTACACGTGTTTAATTAGTCCTTTATAACACCAAGCCAAACTACATTTTAATAGATGGATATAGTAGTCTAGCAGAGTTGGACCTGCATCCTGATCACATGATCAAACCACCTCAGCTGATTCCTCTCAATGTGGAGGAGCAGAGGTTTTACTCTGAATCCATCATAGATGTCCAACCTCTTCACCTCATTTCCTTCAGGAGAGACGAATTTCAGCCACCTGTACTTTCAACTTTGTTCTTTCGATCATTACCCAAAGCTCATGACCATGGGTGTTGGAACATCAATTGACCAGTAAATCAGAAGCTTTGATTTCTGGCTCAACTTTCTCTTCCCCACAAAAAGACCCGTTCAAGTTCTGCAGCCCTGATCTGCCTGATGATCACTCACTACTTCCTTCCCTCTGTGGTGAAGGCCACTTCTCCCTTGACCCAGAGAAGGCAATTCACCTTTTTCCAGTTGAGAACTGTAGATTTAGAGATGCTGATCTTTATCTCAGCGGCTTCACTCTCAGCTGGGAACCTCTCAAATAAGGGTTGCAGGTCATAGTTGGATGACGCTAAGAGGACCACATCCTACGAAAAAGCAGCAATGAATTCCTCCTGCCACTTAACTCAACACCCTTTCCTGTGAAGTTATGACTGGAACCTGAGACAATGAGCCATCCTGATGAAATCCAACTCTCACCAGGATCAAGCCTCACCTACAGCCGGCTATGTTAGCTAGACACCCACTCCTTTGGTGCAAGGACTGAATGGTCACCCAGCCCATATTCCTTGAGCACCCCCCACAGGGTGCCTCTTGGGACCTTCTCCAAATCCATAACACATGTGTGTAGTGGTAGGACAAACTCCCATTCCCCTTCCAACATCTTATCAAGGGTAGATCCACAGCCAGAAAGAAAATCACATTGGTCCTCCTCAATCTATCGATCAGATCCTCCTCTCCTGTACCCTGGAGTAGACCTTACAAGGGAGGCTGAGGAGTGTGACCCTCTACAGCTGGAAAACACCCTCTGGTCCCCTTTCTTACAAATGGGGACCACCACCCTGGACTGGCTCTTCCCAGGCACTGCCCCCGATGACCACCCAACGTTGCAGAGGTGTGTCAATCAACACAGTCCTTCAAATCAGGGAAAAACAAACTGATTAAGTTAATAATAATTAACTGTAGTGGCCACTTTGAAGGGGGTTGCCTCCAGAAGGTATAAAACCAACAATAAAATTAATTGTTGACCACACAGTCAATTGAATTGCTGTATTTTCATTCATTTTAGGTATAAACGTTACATAAATTGTGGACCATACTCTTATTTGACCTTGTGTCGTTGCATGAATTGAGCAAACAAAAACATTTTATTTATAGGAAAAAGACACCTTTTGATGTGCTTTCACCTTTAATTAGCATTCCCTAAAAAACTATAGAGAAACTTTTTAAGGTAGATTGTGATAGCATATGATTTTTATCAGTAAGGAAATTAAACAAAAGACAAATGTGTTTGTTTTTATTGTTAACCATCAAAGTGATGACATAAAAGGCATGTCACAGCAAGACCAATATTTTCCCATCATGCAAACAGCATTCAAGTGTAATCCTGGTATTTCTCTTCAGAATTTCAGCGTTTTGATCAAGCAGAGGCTCACGGATGCACTCAGCAGAACACCGTGATGCAAACACACAGTGTGACGTGAATCCAGCTGCGTGAGTGTCCAGCCATCTTCTCTCTAAAGCAAAGAATCTAATCACTCCTGCGTTTGCGTGCACACCAGCATGCACATAAACAACAAACTTCAGTGAGGACAATCAATCAGTAATCCGGCTTTTCATGACGATGCTCCCACATTTCGTACCCTCTAGTGTTTTGAATATTTAGAGTGTTTGGCATCAAATGCATACATGAATATCAATAAGGCAGATCTCATTCTTATAATTGTTCACACATGCACCGAAAAGATCGGGGATGTAAACGCAGCAGGAGACCTTCAAAAATGACTCATCTGAGAGACTAAAGGCATGAGCAAAATGCCCTTTTTTTGTTTATAGCTTCATTTTTTTTAGTTAAGCCCCAGTTTTGGATGCTTTGGTTCAAGAGACAGTTGATCTTCTGACTGAAAATCTCTCATGTCTTTGACACTCAGAAGAGTGACAGCCTGTCTCTTGCATCCCCTTTAATGGTTGTGTTTTATTCCTCTTAAAAGTGAAACATGTAATAAATCCGCGTGAGTGGAGTTTTCTGCAGCGCTTTCCCACGAACTTCTTCTGAGAAAATGTAATGCAGTCAGCTACTTTTAAAATATGAATTCAACACCCTGCCACGTCGACAAGCACTAAAATTAACTCTGACTTTCTTTCTTTTTTAATCAAAATATCAGGGTTTTTTTTATTTTATTCATTTTGATTCTGGTCATGCTATGGAGCTAACTGAAGCTCACTGATCGCACAAATCAAAAGGAACCAAACCGAGCTGTTAGGATGAAATACTATGGAACATGGAACCTAAAGGTTTTTGGAACATAGAAGTTTGTCACTACGTTGATGATGTAGGTTAAAACATGAAGAAATGAACTGTGTTTTGTAAGAAGTTCAATCTTGAAACATGTGAGATGTTTGATGTGACGTGTGATCAGTCAAGAAGCAGCTATTGGCTGTTTTACATGTTGATAAATGATGTAATTGCCTAATTTGCATAATTGTTCGTATGTATGTAATTGTAATGGATGTTGGAGATAAGAAGAGCATTGTGGAAAAGACAAACAGTGAGAAAAATACACACTAAATGTGCTTAGAACCAAATGTTTTGTTGATTCTTAAACCGTTGTTTTTTATCTGGGCTTAAGGGACACGTTAGATATACTCTAAGAGTTGTTTTTCATTTCTTAATTTTTAAAAAAATATTCTACTTTGGTTTTTAACCTTCAAAAAGTCACGATAAGTCAGATTTATTCTCCAAGTGTGAAGAACACACAAGGAATTTGGTTCTGGCTGTTGGTTGCTCACAAGAACAATCATTTGCAGACATTGCACAGTATAAAGCAGACAAACATGGCAGTCATCAGAAGCAATGCAAACAAACATGGCTGACACTTTAAAAGGAAGAAATGAAGGCAGAAAACTAAACAAAACCAGGCAAGCATCCCAGCAGAACAGTCAGCTGTTTAGAATAGTGATAGCATGAGGGTAGAAACTGGTTTTATGGTGGCTGGTTCTGGTCTGCAGACCTCTATATCGTCTGCCAGAGGGGATGAGCTCAAAAAGACTATCCGGGGTGTGAGGGAATTTCCTGCCTGATTTCTGGTTCTTGACATGTAGAGGTCCTGGATGGGGGGCATCTATGATCCTTCTGCTGTCTTTATAGTCTGCTGGACTCTCTTCTTGTCCTGATTGGTGGCTGAGCCAAACCACAATGTGATGGAGACACACAGGACAGACTCAATCACAGCTGTGTAGAACTGAACCAGCAGCACCGTTGGCAGACCAAACTTCCTCAGTTGCCGCAGGAAGTACATCCTCTGTTGAGCCTTTTTGATGATGAAGTCCTGGGAAATAGTGGTACCCAGGAACTTGAAGGTCTCCATGGGGGACACGGGGCTGGATCTGCAGAATTTCCAACAAAACAAATAATAAAAACAACACTACAGCAATTTTAATTTAAAATGTGAACCAAGAATTAGAGGAAAACACTGCCACTCAGAGAGATCAAGCTGGTGAGAAGCTAGCATATTTAGAGAAGAGGCTGACATTTATTTGTGGTTTTTAATTTTCTGGTTAAAAATCAATTAACTATTTGCCAAAGAATCGGAGCACTTCCCTCCTTCCCCGTTTCCATGGAGCTCTTGTGGCTTCTAATGCATCTCTTATTTCAGTTAAACACTGTAATTTTGCAAATCATTCAGAGAAAATTGAATCACTACAAATTATGAGCTCATTAATTCCTTCAAAGATGGTTCTGGGATGTTGTAACACCACCCACCCTCTTTGCCGCACAACGTATTAGATTTGAAAGTTGCTTTTTTGGGGGGGTTTCTTTTACGGGAAATTACTTATTCAAGCTGAAGTAGAACCACGTGCATTCACAGACCGATGAATGTAATCAAACCTTTAGAAAGAGGCAAGTTACTCAGTGAAACATGTCATTAAACTAAGTAGATAATACAAGCTTCCCAACTTGCTGACAGAATTCTCCAAAAACTCAAACCACTTAGCTCTTTCATGTAGATCTGTGGGAGATGCAGTTTAAATCAGGCGGCAAGGACTCATCCTTGTAAAACACTAAGTAACACACTTCAGGAAAGCAGTTGCCTTAAAGAGACATCCGCAGGATAGACGCGCTACACTGAATTACGCTGTTTCTTTGCACACAGCCTTGATAGAGTGTCTGTTTGAGCCTGGAGCCTTTTTATTGTTTATATTTCTCAGAGTTGAGTGCTGAATCTGGTGTACAAGTCCACAGCAAACACCAGAGTCTGTGCCTAAGTCGGCCTCCTGTTTCGAGGCAATTACTTTTTCCTCTTTTATTTTTTTAATCCTCTCCAAAAGATTTGGGTGCAAATATTAACATGTTGGAAGGAGCACTTTGTCAACACTGTGCAGCGTCGGCATCATCCACATTCGTGTCAGGGACTTGAAGAAAATGGTGTTACTTGTCAGCTTCTAGTCAAATAATGTACTCCTTTTAATTTGGATTTGTGATTTCAGGTTTTTTTGGAAAAAAAGAAGGGAATAAACTATAATTTGATCTGTATTATTGCATTGAACACCAGCGCCCTAATCTAAAGCATTGAGCTGCTTTAAAAAGTCAGAAAAATATTAGAATTTGAAATATTTATTCCAGTAAACAAGTATACTTATTATTACCTTTATTGCTTTTTTCTCTAATTCTGGAAATACTAATAAAAACATTTTCTTGTCTATGGCCCTAAAACAGTGTCATACTTGAAGCTGCTCTAGTTAATCTGCAAACAAGCTTGTTAACGCTAGCTAGCTTACACAAACACGGTCTAAGAGCTCTCACCCCTCCCATTGGCTATATTCCGTAGGCCTCCCCCCTCCGAATATGGGACCACGCAATGCCACATTAACAACACCAGCCGTTGAAACGCTATGCTAATGTTCACCCTGGTTTTTCCTCATTCTACGTCCAAATGTATTTTGTTTTCTGCTAGCTGAAAAGGTGTTTTTCTTTTTGGAACTCTGGTTTTTAGGGAGTTTTTTTTAGCGGTAACAGATGGTTGTTTCTCTTTTTCTCTCACTTCCATCATGTTCTGCTACAAAATGCGCCAGCGCACATGGATGGAGGATCCAAGAAAGTGCGGCAGACAGACAACCGGATTGTCCAATAGTTACTTTCAGTCCAAAACATGTGATTAACTGAGGTTTTTAGACAAATGCAAGAGAAGCACCTTATTCATTTTTTTCTTTTGTTGAATAGCCACACTATATTTATAGCTATACTATGATAGAACATTGTTAAGAGACATGAAAATAATGTTTGAAGATAATTTGTTTTTCAAATTACTTAGAGCATCTTTAACAGAGAATCATCAGTCATGGCATTATTTTGGTAAAAATAATGAATGACATTTCAGAGTTTTGGTGCTTTTAGTAGTAAAGTTGTTATCATTCATGCCTACTGAATTGTTTATAATTTTTTTATCTTATTATATTTATTGTATATATGTGCTTTATTTTGTAATTTTTCCTTATTTTATTTTTCTTTTGTATTTCGTGCTGAAATCATAAAATATTCAACTGGATTCATAAAGTATCTGAATCTAAAGTAAAACATATTTATGCATCCAGCTGAAGATAAATGTAATCTTGTTGGTGTTATATATGTATTTATCTACTGATCATCTCCCCCTCTGTTATCCCTCTGTAATCTTAGGGCTTCTGTCAGGTTGATAGATTCATATTTAACTCTTTCTGCAGCTGAAAAAGTTAGCTACATCCTGGATGTCTAATTAGTTGTCAAGTAACTGGTGCCAATAACACAACATGAGCAATGTGTGACCACACCTTCTGACTTGTGCATTAGCTTTGAGGAAATGCAAGTTATATTTACGTACCTGTTATTTTCATTCCTCCAGTAATATTTTAGCTACATCTTTCTGAAATCATGTCTGTGTGTGTGTGTGCATACTTTTACTTGTGTTCATAGCAGTATTCTAATACCACATTTCTCATGCCACTTTATGGTAGTGTGAGATTCACCTCTCAGATGAGCAGTCAGGTGGAGGAGCCATGTGTAACGTGATGGTGCTGGGATGGAGAGCTAGACACCTCATTAGCCTTAGCTCTAGAATTCTAAATTGGCTCACCAAGTCAAAAGGCACAAAGTTAGTAGATTTAACATGGTTGCTTTCCTCTGCAGTGCCA
This sequence comes from Callopanchax toddi, assembly GCA_006937965.1. Lineage (NCBI taxonomy): Eukaryota > Metazoa > Chordata > Actinopteri > Cyprinodontiformes > Nothobranchiidae > Callopanchax > Callopanchax toddi. The sequence continues at coordinate 1,650,132 of SSNR01000126.1, forward strand.
AGACTTTGCAACACTACACTTGTCAGACATGAAACGCAGGACTGGCTGTATGTTTCAGCACCATCTAATTGAATAATAACTTGAAAAAGTGTCTACAACTACCTCGTTGTTGAAAAGTGAAATCATTTACAGGCACCGCCATGTTGTGGTTTTGGAGCCAAATTCTGCACACCAGGGATGTTGGTCTGGAATTCCTCCCCCACTCAGAATAATGGTGTTTTTTAACTAAATACAGTTAAACAGAATTAAAACGAGCATTTGCACATACAACAACTTTGTGAATCAGCTAGATTTAACATCTGGGAAAATGATCTCAGATGGTTTGTTGCTTTTTATATTAGGAAACTCTCTGAGAATTAAAACCTATACTGCAGCCTGCCACTAGAGGGCTCAATGATTCTTTACAGCTTCAATCTATGCATTACCTTTCTCGATCTAGTTTTTTTTACATGTAGTTGAACTGCATGTTGCATGTTTTTTTTTCCACTCAGCAGAGGATTAACAGAAAAGAACAAAAGTAAAAGGCGCCACCTAGTGGTGCTTCTAGTTCCAACATGACCTATAACAGTGACGGCTGTACAGAGATAGTCCAAAGGAAAAAAAACAAACAAAATAAAACTCATTGACTAATACTCATATCAGTACTCTGTATCAGCAAGTTCTCAAATATATTTACTACTTGGTCTTTATTGAAATTCAGATATCTCAAATTTTAGCCCTGAGGTGTTGAAGAAAATAAAGTAGTCAGTCAAATAAGCAAGAGCAACTCAAGTTAAGGTTATTCGCGTAGAACATTTTCTACAGGGAGTGTAAAACCAATGTACTTCAAAGAAATAAAGTAACAAGAGGTACACACCATAACACATAAACAAATGGATTTAAGACGGTACTGTAGAATCACCCTACAACTTTCAGTGTTATTGAAAGCCAGAGAGAACTGATGTGTTCCGACTGCATTGAAAACATGTGTTGATACAACGCTGTAGTTTAATAGAAACCTGACTCATAACGGCACCATAAGATGATTCTGAGCTTATTCTTGGTGAGAGTCTATCTGAAGTGGAATCCATTAACCAGCTCCAACACCTAGAAGGTCATTTAAAAAAATACAACCCATAACAATAAGATGTATTAATGTAATCCTTTAACTGGAAGATAATGATCTAAGATAGGAGTGATGTTCTCATTCATTTTGAGTGTTTTCTTTGCTATTCCTGCAAAAAAGCCTGGACCTTTTGTGTTTTCATATGACGTTGAGTTGCTAAAAATGTCTGCTATTCATGTGCAAATAAATTGGACTACATGTGCACGTAAATTTGTTCTTTTTATTCTCTTTTAGGCCTGAGAGGTCTCATTCCAATGCAGCCATGTGTGATGACGGCCAACGGGACACAGATTAACGAGGCCTAAGGTGGTCTTTAGAAACACCCACCAGCTTGCTTTACTTTCGCTTGTTAAAATCTAAATAAATACTTGCTTCATTCACCTGCCCTTTTTATTGCTCTCTTGGGGCCGAACCGCAGCGCCACAGATTCATGAAGCAAGATGGATGCGCACGGCGCGCCACAGCCAGTGCCGAGGTTCATTAGCACACATCTGTGTGCTGCGCACGCATGAGTCAAGCCCTGTACACAAAATACTAAGTGTCTGCAGTCTCCCAATGAATTGCGTAGGGATAACCACATCTCATTGTGCGGTGGTGATAGTGAAATGGTGATTATTCAGTAGTGCAGTGTCATTTTCGCCAGTGGACCTTCTCATACATAATGCATCCAAATCATTGCATTTTTCCTCTTTTCTGGGCTACAATGCATATTTCATCAAGTCAGTGAAATATTAAGCACTCTTATGATTTGATATTCTCTTCCAATGGGGATTTCAGTTCCCTCTCTTACTCCCCCCCCCACGTTACTCAGGTCTCTGTTGGGAACAAACTTCCTCGAATGTCTTCAGTCTGCATGTTTGTTTACTGGAGAGGTGTTTGATTGGTTAATGCTGAGACAATGATCAGGGAGGCAGACAATCAATTGCAGAGATCATCAAAGCTCAGGGGCCATTGATTAATGAGGACTGGGCTCTGAAAGGCAGGTTTGGCTCGCTCAAGCTTGTTTGATTGAAATTAGAGGGGGTCTGTGAAGTTACTCTTCCTTCCTTCTGCCCTCAAATCTAAAAAATCAGCATGACTAAGGTGAAAAGTATAAAGGAAAGCCTTGTGGAGAGCAGTCAACTTTTTGTACCTTTTTAATTTTTTTAGAAGACAATATATTTTTTTCGTGTTGATTGTTATAGGCTTTTTATGTACTTTTTAAAATGTTGGGTTAGTGATACACTAATCTAATTAAAGCACTCCTCACCCTTCCTCATTAAGTCAAAAACTTTATTAGGTATACATTTTTCACTGAAGATGGTGCAAAACTTCCATTTGTCATGAATAATTTTGCAATTTGCAAATTTCAATTTGAAATAAAAGTTGGATTCTTCTTATAGCATCATTTAGGAGATGCAGATCAGAAATCTGGTAAGAGATGATTTGGGAGGCTGTGAGCCATTTAGTGGTTAACCGACATCAGCAGTTCATTTAATTTAAGCCTAAGTACAACCTTAATTTAAAGTTTGTAAATAATCTTAGAAGTTGTTGACAATTGTTTTAGCCTTAATTCAGAACTTTTCCACCCACCCCACCAAAATATTAGTGATTTGTGACAAACCGAATGCAAGTTGAGGTGCTGAGAGGTAAAAAATGATTATCACTCATTAAAGCCCTTTTCCATTTTTTGGAAGTTTTAAAGTTCACAAATTTGTTCTAGAGATTTTTTTGTGGCAAATTTATGACTTTATTCCTGGAGGTTTTGACTTTTTTCTTACATGTTTGTGAATTTGTCAAAAATATAAAAGTTATATTTTTCAGAAATGTATGTCTTTACTTATTCACTGCCAACTTCACGTTAAAGGGATACTCCACCAGAAAGTGATTTTTTTTTTTGTCTATTACTATATTCCTCTTAGTTAGATCAGTGGGCAAAAATAATTTGTAACCAGCCCAGCCGTTTTCCTGATCCGGTAGTACTCCTTTAGCTTAGCGTAAAACACTGTAAGTGAATGGTAACAACTAGCATTGTGAGAAAATAAAGTCCTTAAAACTCACTCAGTATAATGTTACTAATTCTGCCTAGTGACCTCAATAAACATATCAACTGCAGGTGAAAAAAAGTCACATGAAGGAATTACAGATACTATTTTAGACTCAGGACTATTTTATGACAAAGAACAGCTGTAAGCCTCTGCTGAAAGGTGCAAAGAAATGAAGCAGTGGCTCCAAGGAGACGTACTTCCATAAACACGTATCCGAACGTTGTTTGCAAACCTCACAGATGATGAAAAATAACACAAAGTCAGGAGTTGCACAGAGATAAAACTCAAAAAACATTACCAGGTTTAGCCTAGTAGCCAGTATTTGTATTTACGGACGTAGGTGTCTTTTGAGCCGCTGCGTTGTGCCCGGTTGTGGTTTGTTTCATGTGGCCCAGATCGAACCATGCTGGATCTGGCCCAGTTTTATTGAAACCTTAAAGAAAATTAAAAATGCTTGAAAAAAAATTGCAACTTTGACTGCAACATTTTAAAAAATGTGTCAGTTTAGGCCACAACAATCACGAATAAAAAGCAAAATTCTGGAGGGACTGATCCAGCTAAAGTTACACAGGAATAGTTCAGACCTCAGTCTCATAAGGATTTAGTGGCTGGACTTGAAAAGGGCTGTTCACACCTGAACAGTTTTGCAAGGAAAACTGGAGCAGAACTGCCAGGTTCAGATGTGAAAGCTGATTGAGATCTATCCACACACACTCTGTTTTTTGATTGCAGCAAAAGGTGCTTCTACTGAACACTGACCTGAAGGGGTTGAATATTTACGTAATCACTGTGTTATATACTGTTGTTTAATTGTCATTTCTGTAGAAATCAGTTTTCATTTCGACATTAAAGGGTTTTTTTTTGTGTGCAAAATTGTCAAAAAAGCCAAATTAAGTTGATCATCTTCATCAGGAAAGTATAGCTGCAGCATGTCTTTGTAAACACAAGGATGACTCATCTAAAAAAACAACAACCAACATTCTCCCATACACCAAAGGAAGAGACACACTCAATAATGACAACAAAAACATAAAAATCCAGGTAGATACAGGGGTGTGTGAGATCTGCAGTGCAGTATTAAAAACACAGACAAATAAATGGGGAACAAGAGAGAAAATAAGAGGAATGGAGGAACACTGCAAAATTACCACCTTAAAGAGGTCCAAATTAATGCAAATCAGTGCTGACCTCAAGCCAATCCCAACTTTTGAGATGAATTAGAGCACAGACTATGAGCCAGGCCTTCTGGTCTAACATCCATGCCTGACGTCACAAATGTGCTTCTGGAAGAATGGTCAAAAGTCCCCAGAAACACACTCCTAAACCTTGCCTTCCCAGATGAGTTGAAACAGTTATAGCTGCAAATGCAGAAATCCCAATACTTCTTGCAATATAGTGTACCAATATTATCCAGATACAAGTCACATTCAAGACAATTTTAAAAAGATCCATAGTCCTACAAACTGAGTCAAATGTGTATTTAATGTGTGCTTCACCTACTGTGACTGGGATGGGAGACAAATAAAAAAAGATTAAATCAGTAGCAAACTCACAAATACACCCTGAAACAAGAGAAACAAACTCCTCCTGCTTTAGCAGCAGGTCTCTCTGCTGGCTCTCATGAAGCAGAGAGGTTACAGACTCCTCCGGATCGCGGACTTCTTAATAGAAGGGGTCCTTTAGGACCTGAATTTGAATTCTCCTGGTTTAATGTGTGTCTGCTGCTGAACTTCAGAGACACGTTCAGCATCGGAGAGTTTTTTCCCCCGATCAGCTGATCGCTGCGGTGAGAGGGAGATTTTTAGCAGCACCAGTGAGGGACGAGGCTGCATTTGAGCCAAATAGGTCTGATCTAGAGCCGTTTTCAGTGCTAAAATATCAAATATCTTCAAGTCATCATCAAGTCAACACACGCAAGTCGAGTCAAGTCGCAAGTCATTGACGTTCAAGTCCGAGTCAAGTCAGGAGTCTTTCTAGATTTTACCAAGTCGAGTCAGAAGTCATCAAAATGATGACTCGAGTCTGACTCGAGTCCAAGTCATGTGACTTGAGTCCACACCTCTGGTAACTTTAGATTGGTCATTCATAATATATAATTTTTATTTATAATAAAGTTACTTTCCCTACTAGTTACTTTGAAAGTAACAAGTAAATTAAAGTAACTGAGTTATTTTTGAAAGAAGTAACTAGTAATGTAACTAAGTTACTAATTTAAAGTAACTTACCCAACACTGCTCACAGGTAAAGGAAGTTAGACTTTGTAATGGATGCTTTTACTGACCTAATGCAATTTATATTTTATAGTTAAACAATTAAAAATCTTCAGCTTTTTGCCTGCTCCCCTGATCACTTTGCAAATATTCAGCAGCCGTTCAGGGAGAAGGTTAAGCCATGACAGAAACCTGGATTGTAGAGATGGTTGTGATGAACTGTGTTTATCTGAAACAAAATAAAATAATTTTAGAATGACGTCACAGTCCACAGACTGTAGAAGACTTAAGTCACATTACAATCACACCTGCCTGATGTATCATGGCATGCACTGCATGGTCAGTCATCTGGGCTCTGCTGTTGAATATTTAATAAATGAATGCATCAATACAATAACACATTAACTTGTTCAGACTTAATTATATATTAAATTACAGTAACTTAAAGAGCAAATACTATGTCATGTTCTCACCACAAAAACTCGAACCCATGACCCATCAGCTGATTCAGGTGAAAAGTGGAACTGAGTTCATCTCTTTCTGCAGGAAAACTTAGAAAAAAATGGAGGCAGTGAGGGGTGGATGAGCAAACGTAATGCTACTAATGGTTAGATGAGGCTGTTCGATGGCTAATTCTCACTAAAACTATGATGCAGTTAACACACAATATAACAGAACAGTCAGCAGGTAAACCAGTTCACACAGAAGCACTGCAGTGTTCAGTTAAATGTGACTTTGTGGATCCTCTAAAAAACTAATTCAATAAAACAACTCAAAGTCTTTGAAACAGATCAAACACTGAGTGAATAATCTCACATGAACATTTCATGATGACATTAAACTTAATTTAGCTGAGATTTTGACAAAATTCATTCAGAAAATCAACACTTACCAAACAAAGTAGAGGCCATCTGAACACAGCTGATGGTTGGATGAGATGTTGCCTTCCTGTACCCACAATCCAAAGAGCTCAAGCCAAAATCACGTGAACTCTCGCGAGATTTAATGTTGCCACATAACTGCTCACTTCATCTGAGCTTAATTTTAACATATTCATAGAATCTCTCTAAAAGTCATGTTGGTTCTACACAAAAACATTACACTCAGTGTTAAATAGACCCAAGGTGTTTACATAGATCCAAGAGAGGCCTTTTTTCAGTGTGGCACTATGGGTGTCTTGGTGTGTGTTGAAATCAAGAGAAATGCTGTATACTATAGATTACCTAATGAGGCCACAGCCTTAGAAAGCTTGACATTTTCAGCAACACCTCCCAACAAAGTGTAAGAACTTGCTGATGCTTTTTGGGGCTATTCTCTGAAAAGGATACAACCAACTAGATGAAAAAGAAGTCAGCATTTTAGTTTCTCTGCTGGCCTTTTTCATCCCCCGCCTCCATTCAGTGAAAGTGTGTGCACGTGAGCGGGTGTGTATTTCTGCATGTGTGTCACTGTTTGTGTACCCCCCGAGGCCTCATAAGAGGAGCTGGTCAGGAGAGAACCTTTATTCATTAGTCATAAGCGTCCTTCCTCACAAACAGAGGAAGAGGAAGACGAGCACTAAAATATAAAACACATTCAATTAAGACATGAACTGCAGGGTTCATTAAGCATGAACAAGCTGGTGAAAGTGACCATCCATCAACAGGGACCGCTGTGGCGGAGCTGAAAAGTCATGCAGGGATGCAACAAACTGATGGAACTCATATAGGAAATGATTTTTGCATAATTTATTTAAACTTGTTTACTATAAAGGAAGAAACATTGTAGTGGAAACTTTTTCATTCACGTCTTTTAGGTCAGATAACAAATATCAGTATCAGAAAACCTGAGTAAATCTGGAATGCATTTATCAAATTATGATTGAATTTATCAAGAGACCTATTCAAACCAACCTGGCTATGTGAAAAAGTAATTGACCCCTAAATTTAACTGGTTGTAACACCCTTGGAGCCTTTGTGATAACTGGTTTTGAGTCTCTCACATTGCCGTGGAGGAATTTTCCACTTTTCTTTGCAAAACTGTTTTAATTGAGCCACATTGGAGGGTTTTACAGGATGAACAACCTGTTTAAGGTCAAACATTGTACATTTTCCTTCAGGATTTTCTAATAGAGAGCAAAATTTACAGTTACAGTAGGTTATCCAGGTCCTGAACCAGCAAAGTAGTCCCAAACCATCCCACTACCACCGCCATGTTTGACTGTTGGTAGGATGTTCTCTTTGCTAAAATTCAGTTTTTCTCCAGATGCACACCTTCAAAAAGTTCCACTTTTGTCTTGTTAGTCCACAGGAAATTTTCACAAAACAGTCTTGGGAGTCATAAAAATATATATTTTTTGCAAATATTAAATGGCCTCTTGTGGTTTTATATGTTGCTTTTTAAAATCTTTTAGCCTACTATTGAATATATTCAAGTGATTATTAATTCTATTGAATATTCTGGTAGAAAGTTGGATTCATGGTTCTATCAGCTCCAGAAACAGCAAAGCAGCCCCAAACTATCACACTGCTACCATGTATGATGTTCGTTTTCTAAAATGCAGCATTAGCTTTGCAGATAATATGGTTAATCCCAGTTGATTTATGATTTAACAAAGAGATTACATTACTTTTACACATAGAAACAGGTTGGTTTGAATAGGTTTTATGTTAATAAATAAATCATCAGTTGAAAAATGCATTTTGTATTTAGTTAGATTATTTTGCTTTTATATAGTAACTTGTTTGCTCATCTGAAACATTTAGGTAGAAGAAGTCTGCAAGGAGAAAAATACATTTCACAGCTCTGCTGCTGTTTAGCTTATTTTACCAAATTCAGCAGCATCTTTTCTAATTATGCTTTTTGTCCAAAAAATGTATTCAGTATTTTGAGGATTATATATATATATATATATATATATATATATATATATATATATATATATATATATATATATATATATATATATATATATATATATATATATATATATATATGCTTGGGTAGCTTGCTAGATAATAAACAAACCAAACAAAAACAAATATAAACAAAGCCTGCCAAAAATGAAAAGTGAAGCATACTGTATTGTAAGATACCAAACACCACTGAGGCTGAAAAACACTGAGATGTTTCTCAGATGTATACTTAGTTCACTTCCATAAAATAAACTCAGCTCAAATCCCAACAAACAACTTTCTGATATTTCAGTGTTGGATGGAAAAATCATTTTCTGCAACTCAGGAAAACTTTGAAAAGTCAAATTCAACTTAAATTAAAATATGAAAAGATTAAATGTGTGTGACAGTGCAGCCTCTTGTGAGCTCATACATAGTCCTAAACTTTTTTCTTGTTGACTTCCTTAAAGCACACAATAGCCTCTGAATAAAACTGATGCTGTAACAAGCAGTCTTGTCCTTTCAGGTGATAGTAACGCCTCCCTGTTGCTGCTGGGCTTGTAGCAACATACGGTGCAGGTATGTTCAGATACAAGAACCTGTGTATTTGTGTCAAGGTGTGTTCTCCATTTTGAGATGATCTTGGCAGGCTACACATTTTAGTTTTAAAGACTTTGGGCTGTTTCTTCACTGTAAGCTTTTAAAGCTGTATCTGTCCAACATTAGGGGTCAAACAATTCACTTTGCATTATTTTCATGCACTTTGAGATCTTAATCTGGCAGCACAAACCACATGTTGGAACTCCTAATGAGTTCCTCAATTTATTTAATAATTCTGTTTTTTAATATAATCTTTTTTTTTCAGGAGCAACATTTTTTTCTCCTTGTTATTATTATTTGTTAACCTCAGTGAAATTCTACATGTGAGGTTATAGAGTTTGCTAGTTATAATGCCTACACAGTGCAAAAGTGCAGCTGCGCTTATGAACACATCCACAGGCAATCTACAGTATACAAGTTACTGGTGAGAGAATCATGCCTGCTTTTAATAAGTCATCCATTATATGCCCTGAAAATAATTAATATGTTTGGTTTCTATTGCTTCCCACAGTAATTGTTGCCTTTATGTCAATGCAAAATAACTAAATGACTCTCGACCTTCGACCTCTTTCATAAAAAAGTCTTTGAATGACTAATCATTGGTCACATTGAAGCCAGGCTCTCACGCTTTCTGAGCAACCATCAGTTTGCTTGTCTTGCCAACTGGTTCTCATATGTTTCAATCACACATGCACTGCATGCAGTTGCACTCCATCCAAAGAAAATGAACAGCATACCAGGATTCTACTCATTGACATTGGCCTTTAAGCCAATTATTTCACAGTCAAGTTCTCTCTGCTTAGACTGAAAACATGTTGAACTGATTGTCAGGAAGACAACAAACAGTTTCTCTTGATTATCTTCATCAAACCCCATTACACTGAGCATCGGTGCTCCTCAGGGATGTGTATTCTGTTTGTGCTTTACTCACTTTACTTCTAATTTCAACACAAAACAGCTCATTAAATTGGTTAATGAAACAACAGTTGCAGGACTTATTAACATTGACAAGGAAACCTTACTGAGATGAGGTGAAATAACTGGTGAGCTGCTGCAGTAACAAAACTAAAGAACTAGTCAGTTTCCTGAAGCATTACACAAATGTGTGGAAAGCTGTTCTGCACCATACGCAATGTCGTGGTGCGAGGACCACAGATACCGTGCATTTTCCTTAACAGCTGATTAACGCAAGTGACATTTGTATCCAGTGTGCACAAAAACACACTTCTCTTTTCTGAAGTCTTTCTGCTGAACCAGTGATCCTTTGAGGTGAACGGCTCTGAAAGTAAAAGTAAGGTAAGCCACTCATGCTGTAACATCCGATTCACACTGTGACAGGCTGCCACGTTGTTGTCATGGAGATGTCTTGTAGTCTTCATGTTATGGTGAAACATAGCGCTGTGTGTGTGTAAAGAAGTTGACTGTCTCTCTTGTCTCTTGTTTTCTCTTGCCTATCCAGGTCCGGGTCATGGGGGCAGCATCCCAAGCAGGGAGTCCCAGACCGTCCTCTCCCCAGCCATCTCCACCAGCTCCTCTGGCAGGACCCGAAGGCGACCAGGGCCAGATTGCAAATGTTTTTTCTCCAACGTGTCCTGGGGGCCCCCTGCCGGCAGGGCATGCCTGAAACGTCTCCCTGGGGACGCGTCCAGGAGGCAGCCTCAAGAGATGCCCGAAGCACCTCAACTGGCTTCTCTCGATATGGAGGAGCAGCGGTTCTACTCCGAGTCTCTCCTGAATGTCCGAGCTTCTTACCCTATCCCTAAGGCTGAGCCCGGCCACCCTGCGGAGAAAACTCATTTTGGCCGCTTGTATCCGTGATCTCATTCTTTCAGTCATTACCCAAAGCTCATGACCATAGGTGAGGATTGGGAGGTAGATCAACCGGTCCCCTTTATTAAAAAATCCGGTGCATTGTGGATCTGGTGGCAGACCAAGACGGGAGCTTTGGCGGTTCGATCCCCAGACACAAAAACTGGCTATTGAGACACGGAATATCACCTCTCTGGTGGGGAAGGAGCTTGAGCTTGTGGAAGAGATTAAATGGTACCAGCTAAATACAGTCGGGCTCACTTCGACACATAGCATTGGCTCTGGATGAAACCCAAGTTCTTGAGAGGGGTTAGACTCTTTTGTATGCTGGAGTTGCTCCGGGTGAGAGGCGGAGGGTGGGGTGGGCTTTTTATTAGCTCCAAGACTCTCTGCCTGTATGTTGGGGTTTTCTCTGGGGGACGAAAAGAGCTTTCCTGCACCTTTGAGTCGGGAAGCAAGTCCTGACTGTTGTTTGTGCTTATGCACCAAATAGCAGTTCAGAGAACCCACCCTTTTTGGAGTCCCTGAGACGAGTGCTGGATAGCGCTCCAACTGGGGGACTTCAATGCTCATGTGGGCAATGACAGCGTGAGCTGGAGGGGCGTGATTGGGAGGAACAGCCCGGCCAATCTGACCTTGAGTGATGTTCTGTTTTTGGACTTCTGTACAAATTGCAGTCTGGCCATAATGAGCACCATGTTCGAACATAAGGATGCCCATCTGTATACCTGGTACCAGGGCAGCCTAGGTTACAGGTCGATGATTGACTTTATAGTTGTATCATTTGACCTGAGACCGTACGTTCTGGACACTCGAGTGAAGAGAGGAGCAGAGCTGTCAACTGATCACCACCTGGTGGTGAGTTGGATCAAATGGCAGGGATAGATGCTACGCAGACCTGGTAGACCCAAACGCATAGTGAGGGTCTGCTGGGAACGCCTGGCAGAAGAGTCTGTCAAGATGGTCTTCAACTCCCACCTCCGGCAGAGCTTCGACCACGTCCCGAGAGCAGTGGGGGACATTGAGTCTGAATCGGCCTTGTTCCACCTCTGCGATTGTTGAGGCGGCTGTTGTTAGCTGTGGTCCCAAGGTGGCCGGTGCCAGTTGTGGCAGTAACCCCGTACCTGCTGGTGGACACCAGAGGTTAGGGGAGCTGTCGAGCTAAAGAAGGAGGCCTACAGAGTGTGGCTGGTCTTTGGGTCTCCAGAGGCAGCAAACAGGAACTGGAGTTCCAAGTGGGGTGCAGCGGTGGCAGTTTCCAAGGCAAGATCCAGGAGTTTGGTGAGACCATAGAGAAAGACTATCGATCGGCACCAAAGAGGTTCTGGCAAACCATCTGGCGCCTCAGGGGAGGTTGATTGTGTGTATATAAACAAATTAAAACCTTAAATAAAAAAGCTTGAAAAAAATTTACAATTTTGACTTAAACTTTTTGAAAAAGGTGCTGCAAAATCAGTAATTTTAGGTTGCAACAATCACAAAAAACCCTCCGCAATATCCTGAAGGGACCATAGCATTTATAGGTATGATGTGTACTAACCTCATTAAAATCAAGGCATTGCAATAAATCAATTACAAAACTATGAAAACAATGGTGAGAGGAGGGAAAATTGAAACAAGCCGCTCAGATCACAGGTTGCGGGGATGTCTTGTTACGGTCTGGGCCAGCTTAAAATCACTAGCAGAGACAGTGAAATAAGTCCACACCGCAGACATGCTGACTCTTTCTCACCTGCTGGCTGCACTATTTGCTCGCGACATAACACATTTTGGAGTGTTGTTTTAGTGATTATAGGCATTTCAGCCAAAAACCAAAAATAAACTTTTGTATCATTTTTGGACAAAATTTTTTGGTGGCTGAACTTTTGCTGTATCCCTAATAAATATCATTGCTGTGTAGTCACCACAGTTTACTTTTTTAAGCTGGAAGAAAACATTTCAATCTACTTTAAAATGGACACAATCCACTGTACAATTCTGCTGCAATGATTGACTGAATCAATTCCAAAGCAGTTTCTGATCTGAACTTCTTTCCCATTGTATCGATCTCATCCAGGTGACTAATTTACCTGTAAAGTATACAGAGGACACATATTAAGGTGGCCTGTTCCTGCCAACCTCCTGGTCTGCTGCATATTTTGCCGCCTTGCACTCTTCAGTCAACCACAGCTGATCGTTTAGTCTCAAGGCCTTTACCCACCATCAGCCCTGCAGACCTCCCAGCAGTGTTCCATATGGCCCCCAGCCATCCACTGCTGAGCAGCAAGACAATATCCCTCTTAAGATCCACAACCTCTGTGGAAGAGCACAAGAGAGTCTACTGTGAACAGCATGCTGATGTGAGTTTGTATCAGTAGTAGTATTTTCAGCCAGTTATTAGATTTAAATCTTGTTGAAATATTTGAATCATGTGATGAAAAATTTCTGTTTGTTCTTGTGACTGTGGACATATCCTGAAGGTTGGAGTCATCATGTACTGTAGACACTTTAAAAGAACCAATGCCTTAAGGCACACTAAGTAACTTTTTCACATTTTAAAATCTTTTTCTTGAGCCATTATGTGCTCATATGACCCTTTACAGGGTTAATGAAAAGTCACTCAGCTCCATCTGCTGCTTGTGTTCAGAATACCACACTTGCAACTTCTGAGTCTCTGGTCCAGTGCCCTGAAGTCTCACAAAGTCACGTATCTTGCGAGAAGCAGTAACGCTTTACGGCAATCCATGTTTCCACCTCTGAACCTGCTCAGGACAGACGAGCTGAAGACACAGACAGCATATGAGCTAAGAGATCTATTGTATCATGTTCATCATGGTGGAGCCTCCAAGAAACAAAGAAAACCTTAAACCTGGTTAGAAAACATGGGCGCACAAGTTCATTTTTATGACAGTGATTTAAAGTGAACACTAGGGGGTGCTAAAACAAGACAAAACTGCCTAGTTTGCCTTTAAAACTCAAAGAGACAAAAAGTCTAACTAAAAAAAAGACAGTTTCTTACAATAAAAAAATCTAAATATTCATATAGATTTATATCTCCATTATTACCAAAAGTTATTTGAATTGTTAAAATCAGTTTTGGTCACCAAATGAAACACAAAACACCCGAAAGACACAGCAAGCTTCTGAAACACACTCCTAAACTCCCCACCTTCAGAGTTCACACTCACAACCTGCAAAACCTCAACCTTAAGACCTTCCATCAACCTGCAGAGTTTTCATTTGCAGTTTACATCACAGTACAAATTACCACCTGTTTGATCAGTCATTTTCAATAAGGTATTGAATATGTAGATGTGCAAAACAGTTTAGTTAAATTGTTCTTACAAAATGAGAAAACTAAACCTAGCTTTTAATAAATTAGATGAACCAAATAGTAAAATAATAATAGTGATAATTTAATAAAAAAGCAAACTCTTCATTTGGAAAAAGGGCAGTTTAAAGAGGTAAAAGGCACTATTTAGTTACTGGGTCTTGCTTTAATGGAAATGCCTCTTTAAATGATGAAACCAGGCAGAAGCCACTGATTGAGACTTTGAGATGACAGTTTGCTCTCAGTAGCAAATTATTATTTATCTCTGCCTCTAACAATTGTTTCTTTTTGCTAATTCCAATTTCCCCCCGAGTGTCTGCTCCAATAGTCTATTCATTCTTAATTCTCTTACATTTTGTCTTTTAATCACAATGAGAAGATTTAATTGATGAATAGATTACTGCTACTAAAGCTGCTGTTTGCCTAATATGTTTGATTATAGATAAATGCTACAAATTGAAAAGCAGAAACAATAAATTAATAACTTCCATTTTTTGTTTAACACTATGTAGATGGTATTTTTTATATTAAGTAGTAAAGTTTTGTAAAGTTAAAAAGGCAGCAGCAGAAGAGTTAACCACTGAAAGAAGAGTTGTACAGGAGATCAAACATAACTAAACCTTTTAAAATGTTCTATTTTTTAAATAGCATGCCTGAAAACTACCCTCAGACTTTTATATAATAGTTAAATGAATTGGATTTCTTTTGATAAATCAAAACATCTGGATTTATTTCCAAAACTACTTTATTTGGTATTGGACTGATCTAATTGTTTACATACATCAATAAATGGGTTAATCTTGACGTCAATGTTCAGGCCCTTATGTAATGTGTTTAAGTTTTTTATGGATTCTCTGGTTTTCTACCACAAACCAATAACATTCATGTTAGAGTAACTGTTGATAATGCGTTATGTGCAAGTTTGGGTGGCCTTTGATGGACTGGCAACCAACACAACCTCACTCCACAAAATAATTCAGAACTATAATTTTACATTTTTTAGGGATGCACCGATACAATACCATGTACTCGTACTTGTTAAAGTTAACTGATACCAATGCAGTTGCTTTGACTGCGGTCAGAAGGTGGCTTCACTGACTTGTCCGCTCTGTTGTAGTTTTCTAGATTGGTGGCTAGGGGGAGCTGTTGAGTTAAATAGGAACAGATTGGTAAGGAGTGGAAAACTGTGCAATAATTTCAAAGAAAATGTTTACGTCTTCATAAATATTTTAGTTTTGTTTTAATTTTAATTTTAGATCTAATTCACTCTAATTTGCTGTAACAAGCAGAGAAGAAAAATAACCTGTCTACAAATTCATTGCAGTTTTTTGTGCATTATCGGCAAGTACTCAGATCCAAGTATCGTATCGGTTTGAAAAACAGTGATATCGCTGCATCCCTAACATTTTTTCCAAATTCTGTCCAAATTTTTTTTGTCTGTTGTGGGAAATAAAAACTATAATTATGGGTGTCAAGCTTTGACTTAGTGTACAGTTTTAATTTTCCCTAGCTAAATTAAAAAAATTACACAGTAATACAGTAATGAAAATTAAACTGATATTTTAAAAAACTGCATATTAAAGGCTATTATTATACGAGAACTCTAATGAATTCTTTACATTTAATTGTAATTTTTTTAATGATTGATCACAATATTAGTTATAAGTGCACATAAATTTGATACTGGTAAATTAATTCAAATTTAAAATAAAAATTCTTCTTCTTTGTTCTCAGCTATTTTCTTCAATAATAAATAAAGTGTACTTTAAGGCAAGTCTTGCAAAATAAAAGTCCCTTAAAGGTTCCATCTAACATGATCCAGGTGGTTTCAGCTCATTTAACGATGACATACTGAGAGAAAAATCCCCAAAGTGTAACATTCTAATAGTGTTTAGAGTCTATTATTAGCTTGTTTATTGGGATTCTTATGCTTGGAGGGTTGGTAAACAAGATCAGTGTCATGAGTTTAAATAACACTCCCAGTTATCCCAAAGGTAATTACACTGAGGTCAATGAGCAGAGGATGACCCAAAAAATAAATAAATGGCCATGAGAAATCAATAATTCATGCTCACACACAGACACGTTATATACACTGTCCCTGCCAAGCAAAGTGTGGCCAATCTGTACACTCCTCCACACTGTTCTAACAGAACACAGGGTCCAAATTACATTTTAATGGCCTTTTTTCTCTTATTAACGTAGGAGCATCTTTGGAAGAACAAGCATAGGCTTTCAACCTGTTTCATCTCTCAGTCATTACGCCTGATGCTGCTAATAGACTCTTTGTTACTAAATAAGCTAACAAACAGCTGAAGTTGATTCAATCAAAGATTAGTCATCATACATGAAGGTGTTACTTTTAATAAAAACAAAACAGTGAGCATATAAGCAAATGTGTTTCTGTAAGATGTGCCAATTAAAAGGAAATGGTGCTCAATAAAACATTAGCAAGGACACCAGCTAGTTTTGCAGAAAGGTTTTACGTGAATTTTTTCTGCAAGTAAAAATAAATTCTTTCATATTGGAGTGAGGAACTAGTAAGTGGCCTACCATGCTTGTGTTGAGTTCTGGTTTTGCTGGAATGATTTGTTTTTTTTTTTCCCCTACAGACCAAAAATGTTTATGTTAGGCTAGTATAGGAAATGTTACATTGACCATATCCAACCAAACTATACGTCAGGTCAGGACCAGCCAGTGATGGCTCCATGCATGCACAAATAATCTGCATGCTGGTTGCAGCGTTAGCTTCTCCTGCTCAAACTGTAGAAGGAAGGGAACTACTGTGTGGGGTCTGGGCTGCCTTTGAGTGATTTGGGATCAGGGAGGGGCAAAACTCACTGCTTGTTCAAAATAGGAGTAATACATGCTTTCATGCTAGAATCTCCAAAAACACCAGATCATCAGATTTTTGTAATTGAAAAATACACTGAAATTTAAGAAATATCCTAAACTAGAAATACGAAAAAAATATATATTGTGATGGTTGAATAGAAAGTTAATTACTTTAATATTAATTTAATTTTCAACACTAGAACTACAAAACCTGTGCTAATTTGTGTAACATACGTAGAACTACTGAGCTTGTGCAGGATAGATTTGCATTAAAATATAACTCATCACCACAAATCAAAAGAAAAATATAAACAAATATTGGGGTTGTGGAAATTAAAATATTATTTAAAGAAATTGAAAAAAAACAAACACCAAATTTAGATTTTCTTACAGATTAAAACTGTATTGGTCCTGTGCGTGATCATTTTTACAGTGAACGACTGAAACATAACTTTCACAGCAACTCGTGTGTTGTTACATTTTTATTTAATTACCAGTATTTCAGTAAATAAAGTAAAATAAATTACTCAGGGACACTGGCATTTTTTTTAAAAAACAATAATAAATTAGAGAGTATATATTTTTAATGAAGAATTACTACTTTCTCAAGGTTTTTCACCCCCGCCAGTTCATTCCTTTCCCACGCTAGTGGACATATTCAACAAATTCACAAAGACTCAGATTCTTCACACCATAACTCGATCTTGAATTCTCTCCCATGATATTTTGCCTTGAAGGTTTTGACACTTTATTAAATAATGATGTCAAATGGTTCTTTTTGCTTGACACTCTGAAGCATTGTTTACTACTAAAACTCAAAACTGGATATATTTTGTATTTTTTTTTACTCGTTCCAACTTGACATTCTTTTTTTTAAAGTAAAACCAAATAATGTGGTTTTCTCAGATTTAAGCTGTACTTAAGCTCTTATCCCACTTTGTTTCAGCTCTTTGTCTGTGGATAAACAACAAAACGATAACGAGTAACGAGTTCAGCATATATAATTGATGATCCATGCTACCTTATGTGCCTGATTAGACGCGGTGGTGAATTGGTGAAACTGATTTGTTAGACTTCACACCTTTTACCTCATTACAGGGGTTCAGTTTAAGCAATACTTTCATTGTAAATACATCTGGAAAATATATTTTAAAACCAGAAAATTGCATGGAGTTGTAACATTCCTTTTGAAAAATCATTATATGTAGTTTCCTCTAACAAGGAGGCATCAAACTAAACACAACACTGTGCAGAGAGTAAAACCAAATAGAAAGAAAGGATGAGAGATTACCATGAAGACTGAAAAAGCGTCCTCTTGTGTTTCATTCATTTGGTGCTCATATGCTGGTCACATGTCAACTCCATCCCAGATGTTAAGGGCATGAAATGACTCTTATAATAATAGGCAGAATATTTTCACCCACTTCAGCAGCAATCAGTGGAGAGAAGCTCTAATCAGAGAGTTGCTTGACTGCAGAAAGCTTTCCCTCTAATGCTGCCTGTTTCTGAAGCAGAGATGGGCAGAAAAATGTGACATGTTCTTGGTGAAAGGAATAGGAATAATAATACTTACATAATGCACCCATGAGGATATATAATGTTTTAAATTCTGAATTATTTTGGGAGAAAAACACATTTTGATCAAAAGAACAGTACACTGTAAAATCTTCTCACAATTTTCCCACATCTTTTGCATAAAATCAATCTCATCCAGCTTCAATAGTTTGTGATGATTTGGAGACACAATTATGCAAGAAAATATAAATATTTTTATTTGTAATTGTGAAAGCGTGAAAAAGTGGAATGTCCTTTTTTCTGCTCATATGTGTGTTTATAAAAATCCCTATTACATGCACAGCTGATAATAAAATCCTAGTTGATATCACTTCACATAATTACCAGTAACTATTCTGTAATTCAACCTATTTTTAAAGACCATGTGCAAATCTTAGTTTAAACACACAAAATAAAAATTACATCCACTAAGCAGTATTTTATATACGGGATGCACATAACTGGTGTGCCAGTGCACATGCACACCAGGTATCATGTGTGAGGATGCCTCTCCCCAAATGCGCCTTTGTGGACTGGCAGCTTCACAGTCCCTACCTGTGATCACAAACTGAAGATCCTTACATCCCACTGTGGAGCGCAGGGAAACAGCGCCTTTTCTGTGAAGCACTTTGTGATTTTTTCTGTGAAAGGTGCTATATAAATAAATTTTACTTACTTACTTACTTACATGGCCACGACAACTTGTGCTGCACCACCAGCTGGGTTAAAGGAATATTTGCTTTATTGTTTAGGGGTTGGAATGCAGCACCAATCAAAATGTATTAATATATTAAATATAATAATTAAACTTTTTTTTTTTTTTACTAAAGGTAGGATACTTTCAATGCATAAGATAAGTATGGGATGCAGTATTTGATATTTTAATCAACTCATCTTAATAAAGTTTGGACATTTTGAAAGTTTTCTAAACATTTCTGAACACATATGCATCACACTTCAACAAAATTTCATTAGGAAGACTTCTTGCAACAGAAACTTTTCATCATTGCCTAATTAATAGCTATTTTACTATATTCACTTGCAATGAGTTCTTTTTTTTTCCAAATGCATTTGAATGACAGTCCTCTACCTGGAAAGTCTTTTTTCTTTTGGCAAAAATGTCTTGATAAGAACTGTCTGCAAATCGAAGTAAACTAAAACTGTCATCATTACTTCATGGATGTCAGGTAGAACACTTTGCCTGGGGATATTGGGGAAGTTGGTATCTACATCCTGTAATTTTTATAACTGCTCGCAGGTAAAGAGGGTGAGACTGATCATCTTGTTAGACAATGCAACATTCTGCTGGGAAAGCCTGCACCCAGATATTCACAATGACATTATTTTGACAGCTGTCACCGGATGTTGGATTCACATATTTGCTAATGGTTTCTTTTTCATTATCTTAATGTCATCGTGACATATTAGAACATAGAGAAGGTGTATCATAACTTATGTAAAAAGAGCAATAAGTTCAATAAAGGAAATTTTCAGCCATTTCAAAGTGTGTATCTATGTAGAAGATATAAATATGACTTTGTCATTGCATGTTGCAAACATAAAACAAGATTTGTCGCCTGGTAAACGGACTGGTTCCTATTTACAGCAAAAACGTACATTCCTAAATTTGGTAAGAAAAACACAATCATCTGATAGTGTAAAAAATATATATGAGAAAATTTAAAAATAAAAAAGGTAAAGATTAGAAAAGCACATTTTTATTTACTCTTTAGCGTATTGCTGACATCTTAACAGCTCAACTCTTCAATTATCTATATTGTTCCAAATGGACTCGCATCCAAAGAAGGTTACTCTTGTCTTTTTTATTATATGTGAATAATTATTGTTAGAATTAAAATCTATGTAAAAGTTTATAAAACAAAATTCCATGAATTACTATAAAATTTTTGATTGATGCTATTTGAAGATGGTCTTAAATAAATGAAATAATTCAGCAATGCAGGTCAAACATAATATTAAAGGCACACTATGCAGTTCTGGTTTGTTTTTAGCACCCCTTAGTGTCTGTTTTAAGTGACTATTGTAAAATTGTTAGCATTGTCTTTGCTCAGAAACACCTAAATCTAACTGTTGAAATGTCTCCTCAGCCTTCATTGCTTTCTCCTGGAGCGGTTCATCACTCATTCAAAGAAATCAGCTGTGTTCAAGCAGGGGGATATCGAAAAAAAGCAGGAATCATGAGTTAAAACACTACCATGCTAGTATAACAGCTAGCCACATTGGGTTAGCCTAACCCTCGTGAGATACGTGACTTTTTGAGACTTCAGGGTACCAGACCGTAGACTCAAAAGTTGCAAATGTGGTGTTCTGGACACAAGCAGCAGAAGGGGCTGAGTGACTTTTCAATAACCCTGTAAAGGGTCATATTAGCACACACTGGCTCAAGAAAAAGATTTTTAAAATAGGAAAAAGTTGTATAGTGTGCCTTTAAACATTACAAACTGTATAGGGTGTTATATTTTTATCAAGGCAATCATTCTGTACAGTGGTGGGCAGTGGCGGACTGGCAATCAGGAGAACCGGTAGCTTTCCTGGTGGCCTGCCCGCTAACCTGTCCAGCTCAGATATTGTCGACGTTCAGAACGAGCTTGATAAATAAATAAACAATCCATCACGCAGCTCATCAGGGCATCTGCTCTCCCAAAGCTCACAGAAACGCAGCAACACTGGGCCAAAATGACGCCCCTTTTGTCAGTCTGTGAAATAAGGTGCGCCGCCGCACCTTTAGCCTGAGTGACCAAATGGACCTGATCATCAGGTCAGGAGGAAACGTGGAGCAGAACAGGAGATAGGCCACTTCAAATGAAGAAAACTCTTGACACAGATGCATCAGCAAAATAACTGACACGTTTGTCAGGAAGAGAAGAGGTCAGAAATTAAATACTTGGTGACAACAGACCCTAATGGGCTTCTAACTTCATAAAACTAAAGTTTTAAGTTGTAACAATGATCAACTACATACAAAAACACATCATATTAATATTGAAATCCTTGTTTTATATTATTTTGATAACCAGGTAAATTTAACTGAACCTTCAGCTACAAATTAAGAAGGGTACAACTTTAGCTAAAATCTAGGATTGAAATCATTTTATTTTATTTTTTATGACCCGAGTACTGAGGGGATGTTCTGCAGAGCTGTGATGTGTAGAATAAAACCTACAAGAGAGAACTAGTCGATTAAAGGAAGATCAAATCCTTCAGAGGCACGCTGGATGCTGTGATCACATTTTGTCTTTTAAAAAACCACACTGTTAATTATGAGCAAAACCTGAATGAACCATGAAATTGTGGCAAAAACAATTATTTTCATGTACATACATTTTATATTTTAATTTGTGCAAGAGCGGATGTGTAGCCTTTATTTGATTATTTTACACTCTTATATCAGTGGGCGACCAAACAAACTCACTCTTGAAATGTTGCGTAAGTTGGGTCGTGGTGGCCTGGGATGGTATCAAACTACCAGCTTGAACTATTGTCCCAGTCCGCCCCTGGTGGTGGGGCATCAGGGCCAGCAAGGGCTTCTCTGCTGGCCTAAATTTACTCAGAAAAGTAAATGTATTTTTCTTTTGGTAAATATTTTTAAATAAAATTATTCTCTCTGGTCTGTTCTCTTTGTTATAATTTATCCACTTGGTTGCGCCGATCCCAATGTTAAATACTAAGATGGGGTTTTTATCCAATCAGATTTCATCTAGCTTGTGTTGTCTGGCAGTTTTGAAGTGCCTGACACCTTCTGAATCAACAGAGCAGGCTGCTGTCCACTTTAAGGCAACAGATGCAGCAAGTTGCGATAGCCAATCAGCTCTTGGGTCTGCGACTTCCAGGCCATCTAGACGGTCTTATGTTCATGTTGACAAGAATGTGTCCTGTGATTGGATACGCTCTCATTTTAACCTCAGCAGCGGCAATGGGCAGAATGTCTAAACTTAACCCAGAGATCTGTTAGCTACCGACAGCTATCGGTGTGTGTTTTTAACCCATGATGACTGAAGGAGGTGATAGGGGTCCTGTCCCAGCAGGAAAACGGTTTATCCGTTGTTTTCTGACATGGAACTTGAACTTTACCCGTGGGTAACTACAGCACTAGCAACTGATGGATTTGGTGTTTGGAGCTACTCTGTGAAAGTGATCCATGTTGGTGAGTACAAGCATTTTAGTTGTCTTTTTATTGTGTTTTTGTCATTTTATTTCATTAGTGTGTCACTGAGCTTCTGCAGCACCACTATGTGATCACAGGCTGAACATAATACTCGCATAACAGACCCGGTTCGGTTCGGGTCGGTTTGGACCTGCCCATAAATGTGCGTTGACCAGCCAATAATAAGGGTGATGTAATGTGTATGTGTGATTCTGTATGGATTCTCAAGCTGTGGTGTCATTTAGATTGGACTGAGTAGGAAATCACTGAAGGTCCAGAGGTGAAATGCATGTCCCATCACTGATTCTGTATAGTATAGACAATGTAATTTTTTAAAATGTTTTTTCTTTAAGGTCCTCAGCAAACATACATCATTTTCTGTTCCAGCATGCAAGATTTTTTCAAAAGTATAATATAATTATAATAATATGTAGTAATTTAATTTATGCAGCAATGACATGAATATAATGTGTATCAGCAGGCTGTGCTTTTAAATAATTTCTTGGCAGATTAACACTTGGGTGGAGTCAAATGCTTGACTCCGCCCACCCTCCACTCCTCCAACACAAGGAGGAAAATGTGAAAGCATAATAAATCCATCAATAAACCTTTCATACAAGAAAACACCTATCCAACTTTCAACTACAAGAAAAAAGAAAATACTTTGAGAAGCATAATGTTGCTCCTCATTCAACTGATGCAGTACAGATCTTTTGATCCACAAATTAATAAAACTCATTCCTTGATTTTATCGCTGAAATAACCCACTGATCTTCATAAGCTGGCTGATCCTCCTCCCATTTCCCTGTAAATCGATCCTGCGTTTCACTGATTGCACTTCTGTATATTGAATAGTGCATTTCGACCCCAAAGCACTCGTCCTCCATCCTCCGCTGCTAATCGATGAGGGATGGCTCTGCACTTGTTTAACCTGCCTGGCTCTTCCTCTTGAGCCTGAAGCAGGTGACACATTCCATTAATAAATAAATGGGGGAGGGGGGGGGGGGGTGCTCATCAGCACACCATGATGCGTCAATTATCTCATAGCAAACAACACTCTGCCATCACATGCCACAGTCAAAGAAATCAATAGGACTTGACGACGCAATTGAAAAGGGAGAGAGGGATCTGGACGAGGACTGAGGGTGGAAAATAGGATGAAAATATTAATGGATGGTTTTTAGGAAATTTCTTATCAAAAATGATGAGAGTTCAGTCTCAAGTAATTTTTAAAAAGCCTAATTACTCATTGCAATGAGGAAGGCTGATCTCATCTACATCTGAGAGGAAAATCCTGTCTTCTAACACACTCCAACTGCCTTTTATACTCTCTCTCCCCCATACCCATCATAAAACTTTACCACCCCTTCAAACTCTGGGACACACACACACATCCAACTGGGTTGGGTCAAACCTATCTCCTGTACCATCTACCCCCAGAGGGTGAAGTTGAGGGAGGAGGTAGTGACCCTCTCATAAAAGACGGACACATCTGTTTTATGGTGCCCTCATAAAGAGGGAATAGGGTCGGGAAAAACAGAACTCCACAGGACTTCACTTCAGGGGTATTTAACTGATAACCACTATCTTAATAGTCATTCTGTTATTTAAATAATCATCAGAACACACCTACTAAGAATAACTAACAGATCATCCTAAAATTCCACCACGACGGAGAGCAGTAAAAGGTGATGTCAGATGGTCAACTTGCTGATAGGTAACCAACTTCCAGTTTCACTTTAGCATGTCTGACATACTGAGATCAGATTTTTTTTTTGCAATGACTGCAGCAGATAATATTTTGGGTTCATGCTTTTTCTTGTTTTTACTCAACTGACCCTCCGATCACAAGTTGACCCACACCGCCTGATCCACTTCCACCCTAAGGTTAGGTTGTGTTTTTTTAAGACTGCAGGCAAAAACCCTGAGTTCAGGCACTGATCAAACTTTGTTAGAGGTTGCTAACATTATCTGGAAAATAACAGGAGACCTTGATTTCTGCTCTCGTCTAAACGAATGTATCTTCTACCCTTTTACAGAACTGATGCTTTTAAAAGTGTCCTTGAGCTCACATTTTTTACTGCAACTTAATGGCGCTTGTCAACTGCATTTTGTGGTACTTTCACATCTCTCATCAACCTGTGTTGCACTTGCATTGCAAAGCTGGTAAAAGAGCACAATTTCTGCAAGGCCAACACTGTGTTGTACAATTTTAACAATAGTATTCCTATTGTGCACTAACACTCAATAGATATTTTTTTTGTCTGTAGTTGAAAGCCTCCACCAAGAATTTTGGGCAGCTTTTTCAGAAGTCTCTGCAACAATCACACACTTCACCTCAGGCTTCTGCCATGGTGGGAAAGAAAAATGAAGAAAAACTCTGCATAACACAGTATTAGTACCAGACAACAGTCAAAGTAACTTCAAAATTTAGATGCCAAAAACCCACACAGTGTTTCTCTTTTATAGTTTGGTTAGAGCAAAATACAGAGCCAAATGGGAGACTGAACTCTGGACTTAAAATAGCAAGGTGTCAAATTAATGCTAACATTGCTCTGAATCTGCTGGATGAGATAAGAGGTTCAGCATATTAAGTTTTTAAGAGGATAATATGTTAGCGCTGTGTTTACAGCTTGCACAACAGCTTCCAAAATGGAAAAGTTGCTGAAAATACACACACTAAATGAATAATAATTCTGTTGTAGAAGGTTATGTTCCAAAAAGGGAGGATGAGATGATAAAATTCCATGATTAATGATTAAGATTATGTGGATGTTCTGCATTAACATAAATTAATATTTTTAATTAGAACATGCAAATTAGAATAATAAAAAATACAGTGATTTAAAAATTTATTTTCTAGTTAAAGAGATCTACAGCCTTAGGTTTAACCATTCCTACAAAGTATCATGACTTGTAATCAATTTTTGTGTTGTTGTTTATTGTCTTTATGTTAATAACCTTAACAAGGCTGTTTATGATGGAAAACCCTCCACTGTGGCTAGATTCAAACAATTTTGTAGGGATAAAATTCCTCCACAGCGATGTGAGGAACTCGTGACTAGTTATCACAAACACTTGACTGCAGTTGTTGCCTCTAATAGCGCTTTCCCCAGTTTCTAAAAATAGATTTTGACGTCACACTGCAGAGCATCATGGGATTGCCTTTAGTACAACACAGCACCTTCACTACAAGTGGCATATTTTTGCTATTAATTTCTGAAATACAGATTAAAAGAGGAGGAACAAAGCACTGCTGTGATTTATGCAAGTCTGACTCCAGATATCCTGAGCAGATGCATTTCCAAGTCCCAGTAACGTCAAGGATAGCATCACAATGTCCATTTTCTTTCTCAGAATCCCTGTCACTGCTATCACTGTTATATTTGTACCAAAGTGAGATATGGACTTGATCAAATAATAGTAAACGGAGCCATAATTAAACATCTCCGGGACGTCCACAGACGGGAATGTTACCCGGCCGTTGTCGGGCACAGCGGTAGCTCCGCTGGCTGTTTGGGTAATAATTCCCCTCTTTTTCCAGTTCATACTGTAATAACTAACATTTACCACTGTCTACTCCAGGATTAACTTTTATCTTCAATGCAATACATGAACAAACTTTTTTGATTGCTTCTCGTAATGTCACGTTCGTACTCTGTCTGTGGCATTAAGCATCTCTTCATTTCAGGCAGACGGTATTCAGATGTGTCGCCGGTGAGGAAGGCTCCAGCTACATCCTTCTCAGTCAAAACCACCTCCTCCATTTGCATTAATCCGTTCTCGTAAGGTACTTTTAGAATTTCAGTTTTTTTAAAGGTGCATCTAGCTGCTGCAAACGCTGCTGAATTAAATGTGGGACGTGTTTTTGTTTGTCTGACGTGTGTTCCCATCAGCCCTTGCACGACAAAGTCGTGACATCATCTGTAGAAAGTGCTATTATTGAGCTTAGGGGTCAATTACTTTTTCACATGAGACAAATTATTTTGGATAGTTTTTTCAGTTTAAAAAACTAGATTTCAATTTTTTTTTCTTTCATATTTTAGGTTTTAAAGTGTTCGTATTTAGTCAGGATATCTTTGTCTGATATTGAAGTTTGTTAACTGATCTGAAACAGTTAAGTGAGACATAAAGCAAAAACAGAATAAATTTGTAAAGGGCAAATGCTTTTCACAGTTCTGAAATGTGACTAAGGAAAACGAAACTGACAGAAAACTGGACAAAGAGCTACGAACGATGAATGAGAAAAACGAAAAGGCAGTATGATGAAAAGAAAGAGAGGGAGTTGGCTTTAAATAGAAAAAAAACTAGAAAAAGAATACCTCCTTAAAGTCAAGAAAACCATTGTAATCTTCTCGGCATGTGTTCAATGTTTATAGCCTTGGACAAAAAGACAGCTAATCCAATTTTAATGAAGATGGAAGGACAGTTTTCTAGGAATTTGCTTTAAATGCCTCAACTCCATGGCAGGCCTTTATGCATTCAGCTCTTCAGGTGGTTACTTTTTAAAAATTAATTTTGCAAAAGACCTTAATGCAGAACATCATGATAGTCATATTATCTCCTGCTATATTTTCAAGGACTTTTAATATGTTTTTTTTCCAGCAAGCTGTGACATTTTGTAGTTATTAGCCACAGCTTTCAAGGTGCTTTAGTTTTTCAGTTTGCTTGTTATTGGGTTGCATTGTGCATGTACACTCACAAACACTCGGGCCTCCTGCTTCATTAGACTGTGGGAATGAAAATATTTGATTTTGAGACCGATAGAAAAAAAAAAGCAAAATGTCAAGGCTTAACTGTGACAAAGATACAAGGACTATTACATCATGAATTTATTTCATTGTGGATAAAAATCAATAACTGTTGCACAATCTCAAAATGCTAATATTTGACCCCTACTAACCTACTACCTCATAGAAGAGTTGTCAGTGAGCTTTTATCGTTTGTTTGATTTTGATAAAAGCTGAAATTAAAGCTGCAGACTTTCTGAGCTTGCCTCCTCAAAGTCAAGCTGATGAGCCGTAAGGACTTGTCATTGTAATGAGCGAGCCTCATTATGAACCATATCACCCCTTTCTCTTAGGAACTCAGCATGAAGAGCACTCTTTTAGGTAATTAAGCCAAAAAGAGGAGGTTTGATACCAGTATCAGTACACATACAATATTGTGCTGGGCTCCATTTGTTAATTACTTCATTCGAGGGTCAATGCAATATCGAATGAGATCAATGAAGTAGCAGAACAGGAATACTAATAGCAGTTTTATTTCAATCATGGCTATGTCTTTAGAGTTAAACCCTCGTTTTACTTTTGTTCAGTGATTGCCAGTTCAAGTGTCAAACCTGAAAAGCTTGAACAGATCTCCGCTTCGGGAACGCTGTCATCCCGAGTTCCTGTCTGGAAACTAACATCCGACAGATGGGATTGTTACAAGTTACGATAAAAGGCACGTTTACTCCCAACATCAATGTTTAATGAGTCAAAGCTACGGTCACTCAAGCTTCAGCTCAGATTGAATTATTAACAGAACAATGCAGCTGACAGCCAAGCTTCCTGTCAGATGTTTAGAAGGGAAAAGAAAGTGGGTCCGATACAAACTTTGTGTAAGTGTGTATGAAGACGGCAGGGTGTGTTTAGATGAGGTTGATGACTGTACTTGATGTGGTGGCATTTCTACACCTGTGCTGCCATCTGTGCCACTACACCTCCTGTGACCGCTGTGCCTCCTGGCACACAAGTGGCTCATTCAAACCTTGATGAACACGTCTCATTCAGCTGTCCTCTGGAAGGAGGTGGCAAAGACTTTCATTTTGAAGTCAATTTAAAAAATGTACAGGCTGGTTGTTTAATTTTGGGAACTTGACAGAATCAGTCTTCAATACGTTTCTGCTTAAGGTAGAAGTTTGTGCACACGAGGAGTTAAAAAATACAAAGCTTCCAGCTAAAAAAATATCAAATAAAACCAGGCTGTCATTCTGACTAGATGTGTGTTTGACAGCCTGCCAAAGCAACCACTGTGGAGTTATAGTGAGAATTTGCTACACAGAATGAACAAGTAACAAATACTTTTTTTTTACATTTCAAGGGCAGCAGTCTCTGTGGGGAAAAAAACTACATCCTTTACCACAGACTTTATGACTTTTACAATTTTACATTCCCCAAATAACAAACTAACATATGTTTTTATTTTAAATGGAACATTTTTGGAATTCTGGTTATTTTTTCAACCTGTGACCTTATATGTTCACTGGGGGTTTACATGATGGAGCCAAAATGAGTCAGCTTCTTCAAGTCTGATGCTACGGTTCTTTCCTCAAATAAAATGTCCAAGTTTCTTTGTGTCTTGTTCACAAGTGATGGCAGAAAGGAGCTGATGGGCTGATGGATTAGGGCTTTATAGTAATCCTATAGGATTAATCCTATAGGGCTTTTTAGTGTCTGTTTTGGTCAAGAAGGTGTTAAACGACAAAGGTCTTGATTTACAGGTCTGTCTACATTCCAGTTATCGTTTAAGGTATTGAGGTTTGTATCATGGCCAAGTAACATTCTGCTACAAGTGACTGAAGGAAGTTTTCTCTGTAGGGTGGTCAGGCTCAGCCTTAAAATCCAGGGGAACTCATTGGGTGACCATATTTTGACTTTTGAAAAAGAGGAATTAGAAAAGACTTTACCCATTTAAAGTGTTCTGTCACTGTGTGGTTATGAAAAATAGTTAAATAACAACCTTCAGAAAGACTTTCACAAGTCAAAAAGTACAAAAATCACCCAAAATAGCCCAGCTGGAGTGGGATTCCAAGCTGCGATCCTCTGTTTGGTTGCAAGACAAATCTCTATCTACTGAGCTACTCTCTCCCAACAAAAATACTGGAAAATCTTTCCAAATAGTGTCCAAAATCATATTGTAAATGAAATGCCAGTGCACCTTCTGCTGCATTTAACACCTTCACATTTCCCGGGTGAAACAGAACTCAGTCAACTTAGTAGATGAACTTTCACCTCGCACAGCCTTTTATGTTTTTCTGCATCCATCTGAGTTATAATATCTCCAGCACCTTTGTTAGACACTGAAACATATGTAGCAACTTTGTACATGGTGCATTCTTCCTCCCATTTGTACCGACCTGGACGGTAAAAGGGACATTTCTTCAGTTCATCTGTGAAGCTGCACTTAACCGGAGCGTATAACGTCAGTTACAAGACGGACATGTCCGGGGAAATGAGGACCTTTGGTCACCCTATAGAACTGCTGTTCCTCAGAAGTAGTCATCTGAGGTGGTTTGGTCATCAGCTGGTCACCTTTCACTGGGAGGAGGTCCTAGGAGAGACCCAAAACTGTCTGGATTTAAACTTTTGGGTGAATGTGAAATAAACATTATATATAAGTGATTCGTATGTAAAAGTGTGTTTCGGTAGGTAACTTGACTCCACTTTCTCTAACAGGGAACAACTCCAAAGAGAAAACCTATCAAAAGGTGCATTTTGTTGTTAATGGCTGCCAATACTTTTTTTGAGAATTTGCAAAGTAACTAAATCTGCAGACTCAAAAGACAGGATAAATGCAATGGTTGAGACTGTACTTACAGTGGATTGAAAGACAGTGCAGAAAATTTGGCCACCCATTGGGATGCCTGTTCTAAGATCAGTGCATGCATTTATAGACACCACAAAAGTAGTCACTGCTTCATATGTTATATAATCCTTATACCAATAGCAAAGCCATTTAATGGCCATTAGCAGTTGCCAGGCAACTAGTAAAAAAAAAAAAATCCCCAAATTACAGGTCAAAACTCCGCTGTCTGTAAAAATACTTTGACAAAAGTTAGTTCATTAGTGATTTGTTTTCAATAATTGTGGATTTTTTCCCTTTAGAAAGTCTCAAATAAAGACTGGGGAAATGAAATAATGGAAAGAGGTAAGAAATGTTCAGAGGAATTAAATCTGCAATTAAAAAAACAAGCTGATAAAAAAATAACTGCACTGACAAAGTTTGTTTGAGGATAACTTCTGAACGCAGTAAAACATCAAGCAAAATAGAGGAAAACATCATTAATTCAACAAACACAGCTGTAACTAAGTTGTTGATCAGACCTGCACTTCAGATTGGATACATTTTAGTACATTTCTCTGTACAGAACAACTTTGGCTCTGGGATGTTGGCAGATTGCCTCGCATCAACTGCTTATTTAGGTCTTTCACAGCTTTTCCACTGGATGGTGGTCAGGACTGGTACAAGGCCATCCGGAAAGCGTTGGTTTATTTGATTTAACCTTTTGTTGGCGGATCCTTTTGTCTGCTCAGTGTTGTTGTCCTGCAGCGTGATTCATTTTTGTTGAGACTTGGATCAAGTACAGGTCTTTGGAAAATGTCCACGAGGTTAAAATCTTGTTTCAGTTTCTCCTTGTACATTTTCTCTAAGTGACCCTGTGTTCTACATTGCCCACAAACAAGCAAGTTTGGATACATTTATGATTGGTGATGAAAATGATAAATAGTAGGAGTCCAAAAAAAAGTATCCAGCTGTACATTTATGGGAACAAAGACTTGTCACTGGGGTGACACCCTGATCATTTTTAATGAGTAGCTATAAACTGGGACTGCACATAAATTTTGAATCACAAGATTTTGGTAAACTCTCACAATAAACAAGACTGTTGTCACATCCAACAACATTTAGGCAATGAAACAAGGAACTAGATGACAAGAGTGTTGTTCATGAGAATAATATGAGAGAATGAATGTCTCTTGGTGCTTTATCTGTGTCATGGTCTGCACACACTTCAGTACACATTTGTACAACAGGAGCAAGGATCATGTAACGAGCCTGACCTTTAAATCCATCTCTGTGTAGTCGTAGAGAAAAGACAACTGAAAGGTTTGAGTGTGATTTGTGGATAAGGTGACAAATTTATAAACTTAAAGTATTCTTGGTCATGTGAGCTTTGCAATGATTTGTTGGTAAGACCCAAGGGTGCAAGGCAGATGCAGCGGGAGGCAGGCAGATACATGAAAAAACTCCCCCAAATAATGCAATATTAATGAGGAATTGAGAAATGACCAATGCACAGAGACTAGATTTATAATAAGCATAGAAACAGGCATGCCAAAAAGATGATCTAATAAAGAACTGTGAAACTAAGGGCCAGATAAAGGTGGTGGCTTGATCACTTCATGTTGAACAGGTGATGTAGGAGCCATTCATGTTTTGTAGTTTTCCTTTGGGAATTAGTTGGTATGTGCACGAGCATGATGTCACGCACTTCTGCACTTCAGGTGATTGGTTGCACCGTGGGTGTGGTTTATAAATATGAGCGCGCACCTGTTGTGTGGGATTTTGTTTGTGCTGGCCTGCATCATGGAGGCGGGGTGAACTTGGGGAGAAATTTCTGTTGACCGCTGTCGCATCAATTTACATCTGAAGGATCTGCACTGTCTGTGAGGTATTATATGGCATCCAATTAACATCGATCTAAGTAAGTGCCTGTTTTTTGTAATAATACGACCTGGACAAATAAATCATCAGCTGTGCAGTTGTTCCGCCTGCGCGCCATCAGTCAAAACACCCCTTGTCTTAGCCTGCCGTGGCGTGCTGAACAAGTTTTCAAACATACGCCACAACAGGTGAGCTGGAACTGATAAAAACAATGAAAATGGAAACAAACAAAAACATAACCAAATAACTAAACTGATACAAGAAAATAAATAACAGAAACCCACGACTGTGGTAAGTTAGGCTAAAATACCAACATGGTGATCAGTTAGTTGTCAACTGGCTCCAAAAACTAATGTAATCAGAATTTAAAGAAATAAATAATTATTAAATTATTCACATTCTGATACAGGAATGAGTTGCAGCCCAACACTTGATGGGATCCAACTCAGACACTGAAACAGAAGGAAAACTAAAAAAAAAAAAGACTGTTGATTCAATGTTGCACACACACACACACATGGGTAAAAAAATGTCCTTGACAATCTCAGCTAAATACAGGTGTCCATTTGATGTTGAAAATATTTCCTTATGCCTACAATCCAGTCACATTTCAATCAAATTTAGCCAAGGCATGTATACTTTAATGGTGTATTTTTGACCCCAAAATACTCACTGCCTCCTGATTGTTGAGTAAAAAATTGTGCTCTTGAATTGGTGTGTGCCTTTGATTCAGTTAATGTGATTTTACCCTCAGCTCCCCAGTTACTTAGCACACCCACCTTCCATTCAATGCAATAAATACACTGGCTCATTCAGATCCTCCTGTTAGCCATTCTGTTGTTATTCCTATTTATGTTATCTGGTTAGCCATCATGTCATCCTGTTGCATTCCTGTTTTCATTCCTCCCAGAGATTGCTTTCTTTAGTATTCTGAGTTCAGCCTCCTTGCCTCCCTCATACCTCTTCACATTAGATCCACACACCCAAAGGTGACACCATCAGCTGAGCAGTAGTTAGAAATGGAATTCTCTGTTTTCTATTAAGTTGTTTTATAATTAGAGGAGCGATAATCTGCAGATGTGTTAGCTTTGTCTAAGGTACGTAACTACTCTGTGAAAGTAGAACAAATCTGGCATTTTGAAATTATGCAGCTTTTGATGAATTTTTTATGCATTTATGATTTTTGATATCTCATATTATTTATTTTTTGTTGCATGTATGTTAAATTAATATATATTGCATTTAATTTAGCATCATATTTAATGTACATTTATTAATAAGTTACAACAAAAACATAGGTCTAGCGTTCCAGGAAAGAATTCACATCACCTGCCCGCTTTCATGTCAGAGTTTATACTAAGAAATATCTCTGAGAAATGATGGAGGTAATGTTACTTTTGGTCAAATCTTGAAAATGATGTGCAATCTCTTAGATCTGTTAGCACTAGTATGAGTTTTAAATGATTCCTAACTACTTCAACATTAAATCTTAGCTCAATATCTGTAAAAAAATGACAGAGTTAATGCCCGTATGTGTTGAATAAGCTTAAATATCTTAAACTGGATTGATTCTAGATGTACACCAGTTCTAGATGAACATCCAACAAAGACTTTCTGTGAGTTTTAACACAACCTATCCTGTGGTTCAAGAGATATTTTGCTAACACAGGGTTGACTCAAATATTGAGCAAAGATTTTATGAAAAATGTAGCACTTTGACTATGTGAAGGGAATGACTCTCTGCTATTACAATCTTGAGTTTTAGCTCAATATTGATAAAACTGACTGAGATCCAGCTTTTTTGTTGTTGTTGGCCCCATTATGAATGGGGTTGATTCCAAAAGTTAATCAGCTACATCCTGGGATTCCTGTTTGAGAGTTTAATAAATACAGACAAAAAACACATGCATTTGCAAGCAAGAACATTATCACCCACCTTTTACTTTTCACGTTGGATGATAATAAAGAAAAAGTGGATATTTTTCACACGTTTGAACACTGAAAGGTCATTGCAAATGCCACCTATTTAAGACGGCTGAAACTGGAAAAAAAAGAGACGATATAATTATTCTATAATTATCAGAAACAAGGCGAATCAAAAGCAGGCCCTCATACAGACTGCTGAGAAATATTCTGCCCATCAGGTTTT
This sequence comes from Callopanchax toddi, assembly GCA_006937965.1. Taxonomy (NCBI): domain Eukaryota; kingdom Metazoa; phylum Chordata; class Actinopteri; order Cyprinodontiformes; family Nothobranchiidae; genus Callopanchax; species Callopanchax toddi. The sequence goes on from SSNR01000126.1 coordinate 1,684,198, forward strand.
ATTGATGTCCCCTGGTGTTTTTGTCTTCAGGAGACATTTTCTTGGTTTTATTATCTTTGGTTGCTCATAAGAGAAATAGAAAGGCTCCAGTGTACAGCTGTGTATAAAGCTTTAGATACAGTATATCCTTGCTGAGTTAGCCTTCATGCTACTTTAGTGTCAACCTTAAAGATTTAGCTGACTTATGAAAGAGTTGTAAACAAGTTTTGTGTGAGGCTGTGTAAGAGTGTTGGCAAGAAATTATCAGACTTCAGGAGAGTCCTGCAGGCCTCCTCTGCTCTCCAGGTGGGGGGAAGCAGCATGACAGTGAGACGGATACTGCGTGTTGCTTCTCAAAAGCCTTGGAAGAAAGAGAACTGACTTTCCCACTGGAGAGTTTAGGGGGAAATGGATGAAAAAGCAATTGAAGTAGTTTTCTATTTCTTTTGGATTCAGAAAAAGTGATCTATGGAGCAAAAAACTACAGAGAAACAGTCAAATTCCCTTTTATGGATAATCTCATTCATGAAGTCCTAACAAAAGTTGTGTTTGGGTCTTTGTGGTGCTCTCATTTTTAGTCAGACTTTATGAGGTCTGTTCCACCTAAGGCAGACAATCTTTTTATCACATTTGTGGAATAGTAAGAAATTTTCCATTAAAATGCGCAGAACATTTTTTCACTATTGATAATAGACGATAAAAATCATATCAAACATTCCATTCTCTTGATACTAGAAGAACAACCCAGAGTGGAGGTCTAAATAAATTGCCACATTTTGTTGGGAAATTTGGGAGCAATGCTTGTACACAAAGATTTATGGGACTGGAGGAATTATATCTCTAGGCTGACCTGGGAACATGGGGTTCCACTGGAGGAGTGGGAACACTAATGCTAGCTTACCTCCTCTGATTGGTCTAGTTCATTGTAAAATTTTACATTTAAGGTCTTTTTCTACTGAAAAACAGTTTTGTAATGCCTCTCATTGCCTTTAGTGTATTCAAAAATCACTCAATAGAGATATATGTTGACAAAACAAAAACATAAAGTAGTACTTGGCATACTGTCATCCAAAATAGTGCTATACATGGGTGGAACTAAATCTGTAAAGGAAATTAGGAACGGTCTCATTTGTACAGAACATTTGACTCAACTTGCAAGTGCATGTCAGCTTTTTCTAGATTGTTTTGCAAAATTGTTTTACAGCCTGGTGATCGTCAAAACCTCCTTTTCTGAATTTTTCGACATCACGCACGTCCACAAATGTTGTACTTCCTTGCTCCTAAAATAAAACATGATTGCTACGTACTGTACATCTAATTGACCTATTTGAATACAACAAACTCGAAAAGTCTACTATTGTTTTGTTTATGCAAAAATCTAGAAAACTGTAGAGTTCTCAGACTGTCCAACATCAAATACAATAGCAATGCAAGAATCCCAAGCACATACAAATTTACCACCTAACTCCATTTCTATAGCCACATTTTATTACTGCTACATGGCTTTCTCCATGTCCAGCATAGGGCCATAGCTGCCATGTTTAGTGTACTATTTACATATACAATTGCAAAGAAAGCCATCAGAGAAGCTTCAGCCCCTTGAGGGGCATTAGGCACTTCTTAAGTGGATCACTCTGCATTGTCACAACGTTTTCACAATGCACAGTGGGACAAGGCTGCGTGCTCCTTTCATCACCAGCAAACCCAAATGAGCTTTGTCAGGCTCGCACATGGATGGCTCTGCAACTTCCTCTGTTCACGCACCTCCTTAAAGAGGGTAAACCCTCCATCATGAGAAGTTGTCACACGTTCACTCCCGTAAACAATAGTCAGATGCTGTTACCTAGTCTGACCTGCTGGTTTCTTTTGGGTGTTAGGATTACAGTGAGGCAGGGGCTGGTCAAGGGTAGAGCTGGACACCATCTCAGCAGGTCAGTGGCTGTAACTGCAACCAGTCATTGGATAAATGCACTCTCAGTTTTCATGTCACGCAGAGTTGGGACATTATAATAATGAGGGTGAAAGGCAGGGAAAGGGAGATGATGGAGTCAGAGGGGAGAAAAGTGGAGATGAAGCAGTGGGGAGGTCAAAGTGAGGTAGAGGGGGAGGAGGAGGCAATGAAGGAAGTTAATCACCGAGTTATCTAGCACTGGGTTTTGTCAAAATGAGAACTAAGAAAAAGAAAAGCTAAACCCTGGGGCACACTACACAACTCTCACAGTCTTTACAGCTTTTGAACAAACTGAAAGTACACACTAACAAACTGGTGATTCCCATGTGCCAGAAAATAACATGGCATTTGCAATACGGACTCTACGACTCCACCGAGTATTCAATTCTATTTCATGTATCATTCCACCTTGTTTTCATCAACTGTTTTATTGACAGATGTTTGCAGACAAGTCAGTTATCAGTTCACATAACCTGACTACCTGACAAAATTGAACAACAAAATCCCAACATGTTTGACTGCAGCTGACATCGGGCCTGGTCTGTTCCCCTCATACAATTGCAGATTTTGCATCTTTACCCCAACAGATTGTTGTTTAAACTATATGTCGACTGTCCCCAACTAGTGCAGACTTGCACAGACTTTGCCCATTTGGGAATTTTGGGCAAAATCTGTCAAAAAATTGTGTCACACCTTAACAGTAAAATGGAAGAAATGTTGTAATTGCAATTGACTTAAAACACTAAGAGTATTTATGACAATAGCTCTAATCTATTCACTTTCAACCTCATTCTGTTCTCTAGTCATTGAAGGTTTCTGGGGTTAACAAAAGTTTTTAATTGATTGTGTTTCTCAGCAGCTGATTTTACAATAAATATGTTTCTGTTCTATTCTGTAACCCTATTACTTTTTTCCTTTTTCCCTAAATATTTTTTTTTATTTTTGTACTTTTTCAGCATGATCTAATGCAGTAGAGGTGAGAAAAAAAACAATGGAAAATGAGTACACAAGTTACAGCCCTAAACCAGAAAATGAGATATTTTTGTAACTTTTATGCGAGGAGTGTTCAAAGTGCTGACTGAAGGCCTTACAGTGATTTTGTGTGGCTTGAGACAGAAAATCCAGAATGTTATAGATTTAACCCATCAGCACTGGCATTTGAAGCAGAAAACACTTAAAGTTGTTTAGGGTAAAGTCTAATGAACATGAAGCCTAACAAAAAAACTAAAACAAAAATCATATTAAGTATAAGTACAAAGTGGTTTAAGTGCTTTTAATTTACCACAACTTTTACTTTAATTTTCATGTTTACTGAAAAGCCGACTTGTGAGCACCATCTGTAAAACGTGTCTACTCTACGCTGTTAAAGTACTTTGAAAGTAAACACTTTCAAAGACAATTATCCCTATCTAGTTTTTATTTCTGAAAATAAAATATAATTTACTTTTCAAAACCAACAAAACAGAAAATAATCAATCCATTAAAACACAGACTTGCATGCTCTTTTTTTTTTAATACAGCCAAATTATTTTGGATTTACAGAGATCAACAGACCCTCTACCTTCAAAAATCACAACTATTTTTTTTTTAAATCGTTCAACTTCTACTCTTTGTTCAGCAAGTTAAAATAAATAATTTTTATGATAAATCTGAAGTTAAGCACCTGGTACTACCTCATTACAAGTGTACAATTACAAGTCACATTATTTGGTCACTTGTGAATGCTTTAAATCTTGCAGTCTAGACATTAACTTTTATATTAAGATGAAAAAATGAACATGTTTTTAAAAAAGTATACTCAAATATAATAAATAAATCCCTCCAATACCCCAGGCTTATACTCTAGTTTTTCTTTTTAAAATCACAGGTTTTGTTGCTCTTTGACACCTCCACTTTCTTTACATCACTCCTAATACTCACTGATATCCATCTTTGTGTCATGTCCTGGGTGCCTGCAGGCAGTCTGTGTTTTTCCCTCAGGGCGTGGCAGGCAGATTCTCTCCAGCTGCAGCTCCCAGCTGCAGCTCATCAGCGTCATCAGAGGAGGACCCTTCTTAAGGAGCAGATCCACAGAGGGACGACGCCAGTCTTTTCCACCTCACCAGTGGTAAACACAGGTCTTCCACTTGATATCTCGTCTTTGACTTTTTATAATTCTCTGTTCTTGTTCCACCAGTCCATCTACCCGGCGTCGTCCACCTCAAGATCCCCCGGAGTCCTCCTCAGTCTCATGTCCGCCTGGTCTGCCTGTCCCCCTGCCAGCCAGCTGCCTCCACTCCCTTCCTCACCACCGCTCCAACCATCCTCACCCAGGACAGACAAAACCTCCCCAAGACCCCATCTTCATCCTACCAGTAAGACCTCCACTCAAGACTCATCTCAGCACGTATTA
>SSNR01000126.1:1688717-1744510 GCA_006937965.1 Callopanchax toddi
GCTCCAGGATCCTCACAAAACCTCAGAATATGACAGAAAAGACTGGCCAATTGGATCCTGCGACACAACTCCATAACGCTGTCGCCCACCAGGGCGCGACTCTCGGCCGCCATGAAACCCTGATCCAACAGCTGGCTCAACAGCTCCAGATCCAATTTCAAACAGTGACCCAACAGCTCCAGACCCAGGCTCAAAACTTCGATTCCCTCCAACAACTCATTAAGGAAGCTGTGAGTAAAGACGCTGTTAATCCCTCTGTTTCCTCCTCCCCAGCCGGTCCCATACCGGACGAGCCGCGACAGGCTCCTGATGACGCGGCGGCTTCCTCATCGCCTCAGTCTGACGTCGGTCTCCCCTCTCCGGCTCCTTTCTCTGGGGATGTTAATAGAGCTCGTGGGTTTCTCCTCCAGTGCTCGCTAACCTTCCGTCAATCACCCCGGAGGTTCAGCTCCGACGAAAGTAAGATATCATTCATAGTCGGTCTCCTCCGAGACAGCGCCCTCCAGTGGGTGGAGTCTGTCATTTCAATAGACAACATACAGTCATTCCCTTTCAGTCTGTTTCTGAGTCTATTCAAACAGACCTTCACTGGAGACACAGACCCTGATGCTGCTGCCAGGCGCCTCTGGACCCTAAACCAAGGTAACCGTCCTATGTCAACCTTTATCATTGAGTTTCGGACTGTTGCAGCGGAGTCTGGCTGGGACCCGGTGGCGTTGAAGGGGGCTTTCTGGCACGCCATTAACAACCGAATAAAGGATGAGATTGCCTACCGGGACCCACCTAAGACCCTGGAGGAACTCATCAGCCTGGCTAGTCGCATCGACGCCAGGATGCGTGAAAGGGCCACCGAACGAGGTCGTGGTCCTGTCGTTTCACCCAAACCACCTCGCCTGGCTCTCATGCCTGCTCCCGACTCTTTGCTTGCTGTTCGCCCCAAACATAACCAGCCTGAACCTGAACAGGATCACTCTGAACCCATGCAGTTGGGCCAGACCCATCTCACCCCTGAGGAGAAGGCTCGCAGACGAACCTCAGGTTGCTGTATGTATTGTGGCTCCCCCTCACATCACCTCTCTTCTTGTCCCATACGCCCAAACGGGGTCGCCCNCGCAGCTCAATGTTTGGAGCTCTGATGATCAAAACCTGGTGCTAAACGCTGGTATTTTACCCAGACCCAAGTGAGGAGGTGGGTCACGGTCTACAGCTGGACCGACAGGGTACAGCCTTACAGGACTGATTGTTTTTATCTTTTTTTTTTTTTAATCTTAATAAAATAACTTCTCACTATAGTAATAAAGTAATAAAATAACGGCACTCTGGGGGTTTGTTTTGCTCGTCACAAGTAGTGAATAGTGGATCAGTTTTCTATATAGAGAACGAACGGTCTCCCGGCACTGTCGTCACTTCCGGTTTGGTGAAAAAATTGACAATTCTCACAAAAAGGAATCCAAGAGCCTAAATAAGCTGAATTTGTGTAAATTTTTATTCAGAAAAAGTTTCTATTATATTTCTCTAAACATTTGTTTAAGGGAGTGTCTAACTTAAAATATGCTCTTTAACTGACAACCCAAGATTATCTTCTGTAGAAGACATCATTATTCCATATTTTATGTTTATTTTTCATGTGAAGTGAGTCCATGCATCTATAACCCTGTTCATTGAGTTTATCTAGCATAACAATTTTTGTAAAGTAATAACTGATTAAAATGTTAATAAAATAAAACTGTTTCTGGATAAAACCTTATTGGATGAGAGAATAAATGTGGAATGATTTGTGCAAAGAAACAAACATTTTATTATACAACATCATATAAAACAAGCTTTAAGAAAAAAAATACTTTTACTACTATTTACACTGCTTAGTCATTACTTCTGCACCAAGACATTTCATTTCATACAATGTTAAAACATGTTTTAGTTCTAGAGAGAATTCATCACTGACAGCAGCCCCCTTCGATGTGGACCTTCACACCTGCTGACCTCCCTGACAAAAACGATAGAGAAAAGTTTCAGAGAACTCAGAAAACAATCATCATCACAGAAGCACATTCAGACTGCTTTGAAGAAATTTAATTGGAGGAAAACTAAATATTACTAATTAAGATGATGAGGCTTGAACAACAGAAACATTTACTGTGTAATTGTAGATATCACTATACTTTTAAACCAAATTTTATAAATACAAAAATGTGTATTTTAACACTTCTTAGGGTTGATTGCCTTACCGTGGTTGGCTGAGCTGCATTTGGATGGAACTCATGTTCAGCCCATCTGAAAACATGAAAATAGACATGAATGTAATTGCAGCAGCAGTGTTACCTGTAACTCTTTAATAATAGATTTTAATTACTGTTCTGTTGTTCCAATGCTGCTTACATATTAATAGTTACTTTGTTGTTCAGTTCTTAAATAGTCTAATCCCAATTGCATGGCAAAAATGCTAATTTAATTATAAAACAAATGAAAATTATTAGTCCTGCAGTAAATATCAACTTTGTAAATGTTCTAATGTTCACTGGTGTTCAGACGTCCTGATTAAACTCTGATTCTTCAGGAGGAAGAGGAGGACAGAACAGGAGGACACAGATTTATTTGTGAAAAAGGCACATTACCGAGTTGATCCTGAGTGTGTAGCACGGTTCAGCAGCAGGTCATTGAAGTCAGCCTCATGTGGTTTAACTGAAAAATAATACATAATTAACTCATGTTCAAAATCACATTTTTCTTCACTGATAATATCACCACTATGCAGACATTTATGTCCGTCAAAGGATCAAGAGGTCAAAGTAACAATTAAATTGGACATGAACCAGTCAACCACTAACCCATTAAATGCTAAATGCTTTTTATGTAGTTGAGATAATTTAATAACGATTTTAAAAGAGGTAAAGACCTGACAGCAACAAGTTAAAAACTTTCCTTTGAGTTGGAGCCTAAAGTTTACACGTACATGTTTGTGTCTGATTAGAACTTATTTAAATCCAGAAATCACCAAACAATTTACCAAACTCTAAAGATAAATATTTCAAAAAGTTCTGGATATTTACAAAGCTGAATTAGACAGAAAGGGGCCAGTGTAACACACAGACCTGCCGCTAACAACAAGCTAGCTTCAGCTAAACATATTACTAGCCGGTTGACACGATTAATTTACTAAAACTGGCTACAAGAAAAATCACAACTGACTTATTTTGGTACAGAGTAGTCAGCTAACGCTTCACAGTGTCAAAAATGTTGTCATTTCATCAACTTACATTAGAAAATAGCTCAGAAACAGCGATAATGAACAGCGCTCTATGGTGGAACTATTGGCGTCTGGGCTTTGTTTGGAACTATTGAGAGCTCCATGACCGACGTTACTTCCGCATTCCATTCTTTCTATTGGAGCCAATGGAAGTGTCCGAACTCTGTTTCTCTATGGCGCTGCGGCGATCCAAGCAGTGTGGCAGACAGACAGCTGGATTGTCCTATCCTATCATTCGGACCGAACAATAGGATTGGAAAATCCGGCTGAAGTTTTTAGAGAACTGCAGGACAACTACTTTATTGATGTCTTTCGGTTTTTTTTTAATCTCCATAATATATTTATAACTATAATATGTTAGAACATTGTTAACAGCCTTAAAAAAACATTAAAAGCAACATTATTTACCAAAGCACAGATAGCAGCTTTACTTGGCAGCTTCATTAAAACTAGTTTAAAGTACAATCTAACACAATCAGTGACTCCAATCTACTATTTTGAACCTTCTGGCCACAGTAATAGTACTCTATTTTTATATTACTGCAATAAGACACGTCTGAATAGTGTGAGGTTCTGTTAGTGTGTCATTTTTTATCAAAAAGAAGTGGAAAGAAGTCAAAATAAAGTTAGAAAGTGTCTGAAAACGAACTCCCGCAGCTTGTTTTAGCACAGCTGAGCTAGCTAGCCAGCTAGCAGCCTAAACACGGAGCTCCCGCTGTGATTGGTTGATGTTGTTGCCATGACAACCCACCAACCAATAGCACCCTCCTTTCGCCCCCTCTCCCCCTCCCTCCCCTACTCTTCTCTCGCGTCTTCATTTTGTTAAGGCCAGTTCACACGGCAGGATTTTTAACCAGATTTTTGCCCCGATTCTCCTCCTCCGACAATCTTAAAGACACACCTGATCGTTAAAGATAATCTTATCAGATCGTCCTCTCGTGTGTGGTGGGTTAAGAGCGCTCTGGTCCGCTTGGAACGCCGTCAGAACCGCTCCGATCGCAAATCTGTGAAATCGAACATGTTGGATTGTCTAGACCCGATATCGCAGCGTGTGGTGTGTCCCCCGAGAATCATTCTGTGGAGATTGACATGTAGCCAATCAGAGAGCGAGTTGACAGACTCCGCTGCGCGGCGAAATTAATCTCTCATCAAAACAGCTGCTCGGATTATTTAAAACAGTCACAAGTTAATTTTCCTCACCTCGCCTTCTTCCGGGTCCGGGTCGCGGGGGCAGCCCAGGTCATCCTCTCCCCGGCCAAGTCCGCCAGCTCCTCAGCTGGGACGCCCAGGCGTTCCCCGGTCAACCTGGAGATGTATTTCCTCCAGATTGTCCTGGGTCGACTGGGGACCTCCTGCCGGCAGGACGTGCCCAAAACACCTCCCGTTCATTGTTTTTAATAAAAATAAAAGCTTTCACGTTTGTTTACTCCAAAGTCACATTTGATCTCGTGAAGTTCTGCGAGATTTCACGTCTGATCTAGGAATGTTTGTGTGTAAAATCGGTTCGTGTGTGATCCCACCACACACTGTAGGATCAGGACGGTCAGTGTCCACGATTTTTTTTTTCACTTCTTTTAAGTATGATTTATTTATAATTTTCAAATTAAAAAGAACAACAACAAAGTGAATAATCTCCAGTAACAAAAAAAAAAAAAAAAACAACACACAACAACAACAACAACAACAAAAACACTCACAAACTAACAAAATATCCATAACAACATAACTAGAACAGAAGTAAAATATGCGCTACAGTAACATTTCCAATAGGATGTGTAGATTCATTATGATTCAAAAAGGNGCCAATAGATCCGAGGTTATTGGTGGGTGGATGCTCCAACTCTGACAAGCCTCGATTCACCCTCAACATAACTCTCCAGCACAACCAACATCAACTCCCTGTTCAAGCCCTAGTTGATTCTGGTGCTGAACAGAACCTCATAAATCCCACACTTGTTAACCAGCTACAAGTCCCTGTTCGACCACTGGAACCTCCTCTGTCTGTGAGTGCACTAGATGGACACCCCCTAGTCACTATTACACACCGCACGTTTCCCCTTTTCTTCACTGCCTCCGGTAACCATCAGGAGGAGCTCGAGTTCCTAGTGTTTCCCACCAACTCCTGCCCTGTGGTCCTAGGCTATCCCTGGTTGAGATTACACAACCCTCAGATAAACTGGGCTGAGTCCCGTATCGAAGCCTGGAGTCCCTATTGTTCTTCCACCTGTCTTCGCTCTGCTGTTCTCCGTATTGGGAGTCCCGAGTCCCACAGCAGCCCTCCTCTTGACCTAGAGCTCGTTCCGCCCGAGTACCATGGTCTAGCCCAAGTCTTCAGTAAAGAGCAAGCTGCTTCTCTCCCTCCACACAGGCCCTACGACTGTGCTATTGACCTGCTCCCCGGGGCTCCACTCCCCTCAGGTCGCCTCTACAACCTGTCCAGGCCTGAACGAACCGCTATGGAGACATACATAAATGAATCCCTGCAGGCGGGTCTCATTCGTCCATCTTCATCGCCTGTTGGGGCTGGTTTCTTCTTCGTCTCCAAAAAAGATGGCGGTCTCAGACCCTGCATTGACTACCGGGGACTCAACCAAATCACGGTAAAAAACAAGTACTCTCTGCCTTTACTCACCTCTGCTTTTGAACCCGTCCTAGGATCCTCCATCTTCACCAAACTGGATCTCCGTAACGCCTACCACTTGGTGCGTGTACGTGAGGGAGATGAATGGAAGACCGCCTTCAAGACCCCCATAGGACACTTCGAGTACTTGGTCATGCCGTTCGGACTCACTAATGCCCCAGCTGTCTTCCAGAACTTCATAAACGACATCCTCAGGGACTATCTCAATGTCTTTGTGTTTGCCTATCTGGATGACATCCTAATATTCTCCTCTAACCCCCAGGAACACACTCGCCATGTCTCTCTGGTCCTGCAACGCTTACTGGAGAACCGTCTGTTCGTGAAAGCCGAGAAATGTGAATTCCACAAACACACCATCACCTTTCTCGGACATATCTTCAGTGGGGGGCAGGTACAGACCACACCAGACAAGGTAAAAGCAGTCAAGGAATGGCCGAGACCTGAGACCCGGAAGCAGCTCCAACGCTTCCTTGGTTTTGCAAACTTCTACCGTCGATTTATACGTAACTACAGTCAAATTGCTTCTCCCTTGACCGCTCTCACCTCCACCAAGCAGATTTTCTCCTGGAACCCGGATGCAGAGAAGGCTTTCAACCTCCTCAAAGACCGTTTCTCGTCAGTCCCCATTCTCACCTACCCAGAACCTACCTCCCAGTTTGTCCTGGAGGTGGATGCATCCGACAGTGGAGCTGGAGCCGTCCTCTCTCAACGTAACACCTCTGACGGTAAACTCCATCCCTGTGCTTTTTTTTCCAAACGTTTCTCCCCTGCAGAACGTAATTATGACGTCGGAGACAGGGAGTTGTTGGCCATCAAACTGGCACTGGAGGAGTGGAGGCACTGGCTTGAAGGCACTGAACACCCGGTCATCGTATGGACAGATCACAAGAACCTACAGTACCTCAGAACCGCCAAACGCCTAAACTCCAGACAGTCCCGCTGGTCTCTCTTTTTCTCGAGGTTCAACTTCACCATCACCTATCGCCCAGGTACCAGAAATATTAAACCTGATGCTCTCTCCCGTCAGTTTTCCCCTGACAGCTCTCCTGAAGGTCCTGAACTCATCCTGCCTCAGACTTGCACCATTGGTGCACTGACCTGGGACCTGGAAAACCGGGTCCGAGCCGCACTCCTGCTGGACCCCGATCCCGGAGGTGGACCCCCTGGTCGTCTTTTTGTTCCTGTCACGGTCCGCCCTTCAGTCCTCCAATGGGGACACTCCTCCCGCTTCTCGTGTCACCCGGGGGCCAGCCGTACCATTGGGCTTCTACGCCGGTACTTCTGGTGGCCATCCCTCAATAAGGATGTCACGGACTACGTGCTGGCATGTGCTACGTGTGCAAAAAACAAGACCTCTCATCGGCCCCCTTCGGGTCTCCTTCAGCCACTCGCCATTCCCACACGTCCTTGGTCCCACATCGCTCTCGACTTTGTTACTGGCTTGCCAACCTCCAACAACAGGTCAGTCATCCTTACCATTATTGACCGTTTTTCCAAGGCATGCCATCTTGTTGCTCTGTCCAGACTCCCATCTGCTGCAGTTACTGCTCGTCTCCTCGTTCAGCATGTCTTTCGTCTTCATGGTATCCCCACGGAGATCCTATCGGACAGGGGACCCCAGTTCACCTCCCAGGTCTGGAAAGGATTCTGCTCCCTGTTGGGCGCCAAACCCCAACTGACGTCCGGCTACCACCCGCAGACTAACGGTCAGTGTGAACGCCTCAATCAAGAGGTTGAAAACATGCTTCGTTGTCTCTGTTCTGCTAATCCCACAACCTGGAGCCAGCACCTGGTCTGGATTGAATATGCTCACAACTCTCACATCTCCGCAGCCTCTGGCATCTCTCCTTTCGAAGCCTCCCTGGGCTTCCAGCCTTCCCTCCTTCCATCTACCTTCCCTGATTCTGCCCTGCCTTCTGTTCGTACTCACCTCAATAGGTGTCGTCGGGTTTGGGATCAGACCCGGGCCGCCCTTCAACGCACATCGGCCCAAAACAAGCGCATCGCTGACCGTCGACGCATTCCTGCTCCGGTCTACACTGTTGGTCAGAAGGTCTGGTTGTCCTCTAAGGACTTTCCCCTCCGGTCCGGTTCCCGGAAGCTTTCCCAACGCTTCCTTGGCCCCTTCCCCATCGAGGCGGTCCTGAGTCCTTCTGCGGTGCGTCTTGCCCTTCCGTCTCACCTCCGGGTCCATCCCACTTTCCACGTCTCTCGGATTAAACCTGTCCAGTCCTCTCCTATGGCCCCTCCGGCGGAGCCCCCTCCTCCTGCCAGAGTCATCGACGGCCATCCCGCCTACACGGTCCGCCGCATCCTCGCCTCTCGGCCCCGTGGTCGTGGTTTCCAGTTTCTGGTGGACTGGGAGGGCTACGGTCCCGAGGAACGGTCCTGGGTTCCTCGGTCCTTTATCCTGGACCCCACTCTCATTGCCGACTTCGAGCAGTCTGCTCCGTCGACCTCCGCTCGTCCGCCAGGTGGCGTCCGTTGAGGGGGGGGTACTGTCATGTCCTGGGTGCCTGCAGGCAGTCTGTGTTTTTCCCTCAGGGCGTGGCAGGCAGATTCTCTCCAGCTGCAGCTCCCAGCTGCAGCTCATCAGCGTCATCAGAGGAGGACCCTTCTTAAGGAGCAGATCCACAGAGGGACGACGCCAGTCTTTTCCACCTCACCAGTGGTAAACACAGGTCTTCCACTTGATATCTCGTCTTTGACTTTTTATAATTCTCTGTTCTTGTTCCACCAGTCCATCTACCCGGCGTCGTCCACCTCAAGATCCCCCGGAGTCCTCCTCAGTCTCATGTCCGCCTGGTCTGCCTGTCCCCCTGCCAGCCAGCTGCCTCCACTCCCTTCCTCACCACCGCTCCAACCATCCTCACCCAGGACAGACAAAACCTCCCCAAGACCCCATCTTCATCCTACCAGTAAGACCTCCACTCAAGACTCATCTCAGCACGTATTATCCTCATCTCCAGTTACTCACTCTCCTCTCTCCTCTCAGAGAAGTCTCCTGTACCAGGATCCCACGGATCCTCCCGGATCCGCCTCCACACCACCAAAACCTCACAATAAAAACATTATTTTACTTACCTCTTGCTTCCCTCAGACTGTTGTGTTGCTCCAGGATCCTCACAAAACCTCAGATTATGACACTTTGCAGGTTTCTACCTAGTAGGTGGTGAGACGTTAATCCCCCAGGTTTGATCTCTCCTTCTGCACCACACCCACAAACCCAGATGGACTTGAATCATTCACATAAACGCCAAGCACACCGTATTCATAAAAAAAATATTGTTTCTTTTCTATTCTGTCTCTCCTCGGCTCAAATATTTTATCGTCTATTTTGTAGATTCTGTATCTAATGGCTGCTTGAAATCTTAGACCCCAGAAATGAAAGGTATGTTTAGATCTTGAAGTGTGTTTAAGTCAATGGCGTAGATTTGCTCTTGACATTGGTAGGGACCAGGATGGGGTTTGGGTGCGCGTACGTGCAAGGATGAGGGCTGCGGGACCCTAACCCTAAGCCAATCTTGGTCCAGACCAGCCAGTTACCATTACTGGGAAAATTCCCAATGGCCAGTCCACATCCCACATCCAGAACCAGAGCAGGTGCTGTCGGCGTGAGGGATTCACCACAATCCTCTGTCCAAGGGGAGAGGGCGTGTCAGGGAGCATGGACCGCAGCTTACATCCTGGAGGGGCTCACACCGGTCAATCCAGAAACCCCTCCTTCCCCTGGACACAGGTCCGTGCACAGCAGCGCAGCACCTTGGTCCACTGAACATATGGTGGGATGCAGCACTATTTCTGCACCCTTGGATCAAATTATTGGTGGGGACAATTCAGTGATCTCTGGGTTTTGGTGGGGACACGTCACCTCCGTCCATGCCAAATCTACGACCATGGTTTGAGTGGATTGGTTATGAACATCTACAGACCTGCCAACCTGTACGCATTTTGCATAGCAAGTACACAATTTGACAGCTAAATACGCTTGTATAACTCACCCCTCTAAACTACACAAAAGGCTGAGGACATGTGAGTTCTGTAGCAAATGTGTATGTGATCATGTCTGACAACACGATGCAGCAGCGTGGTGAAGTAGTTTCAGCCAATCATTCTAGAAAAGTGTAGAATAACGAGTCTACCGGACTGTCCGGTTCTGTCCGGAGTCGGACTGAAATCTATGTGTCAGATCTTGGTCCAGAGGAAGTGAGCACGGGCCGAGTCACGGCAACTAAGGCTTGTTTAAACATATGAGAGCAGCACTCAGGAAACTAAAGTTGTTTCATGATAAAGACTCACTAACAGTCTAGCTGGCAAATCAGAAATTGGAGAGTTTGCTCTCTCGCTCACCAAGCTGCGTATCAGGAAGCTGCAGGAGGAGGAGACCGGTGGAGGTAGGAGTCAAACGAATGAATAGGGAGCTTGTGCAGAGAGACATGTGTATAGATGTAAATATACTGTGTATAGATATTCAGATGAATGTATGTATTTCTATCAAGATATTTGGATATCTATACGTGTATCCATCACATCACCTTGCACTAGACGTGAAATTAGCTCACTGAGTGTCATGAGCTACATTTAGATGATCAAATCCATATTTACAGTTATTTTGGTAAGAGTAACTTTAAAGTAATGCAGTAGTAGTGTAATGCCTTACATAAAACATACAGTAATATTGTAATGTAACAAATTACTTTGAAATGACAGTAACAATAAAGTTTTGAAGTAACTTGCCCAACACTGCTGTTAGTGGAGCTTTATACATTAGCTGCTGCTCCAGGAAGCTGCAGGTAATGTATAAATGAGCTCCAGTGATGTGCTGTAAACCAATTTAATTACTAGAATTACATTCTTGAAAACAAAAACATCTATTGCAATATACAAAATTAATTATTACCGTTTTAATTAAATACATATTAAAATAACTTTTATAACCAATTTCCATCCAGTGAATGTTGAAATTACTGCATGCAAAGCAATGGAGTAGCAAAAGACTGGGGTAAAACAGCAGCGCAACACAACATTTAGACAAGGTTGGCAGGTCTGCATCTACTATCTTACGTCTTGTGATAGCTATAACTCTTATTAAATTAGCTCTGACTGGATTGACAGACTTCCAAATTGAAATCTGCCATCCTAAAACAATTCTAATCTCAAATCCTCTAGCTCAGACAAATACTATTTTATAAAACTTTGCTCCTGGTATGGCCTACCATGGCAAATTGGTCTTAAGTAAAAGGTGAGACAAAAAGCAGTTTACAAGATCTTTGATGAATGAAACATCAGAGTACCTGGCCTGGTGGGTACATGGGTCCCAAGCTGGTGCAAGGCCTGCAGTTTGGGTCTGCAAGAGAGCACCTGGTGGCCAGGCTTTCATAGGACCTGACTGGTCCCATCCCAAACAGTATATATGGCCTTATCCACTAAGGACACACCACCACAGGAGGAACATTCAGTGCTTTGTGGAGTATATATTGGCCTGGAAACACCTTGGGATGAGCTGGTAGAGGTGGATTGGGAGAGGACAATTTGGGCATCCCACTGTCCCCACAACCAGTAAAAATGGAAGACACCTAGTCAAGACAAGAAAGTTTATAAACTACATTTTTGAAAATGCTTGAGGTTGGTATTGATTTAAGATGGAAGAAATCCACTCTGTGACCAAATACTCATTGTGACTAGCTTTTGCTCAAGATATTGTGTTTTCCTAAACTTTCCACGGTAAACCTATGATCCGAGTATAGAATTGTCTTCTGCAGTTATTTCTTCAACTTCTAGTGGAAAACCTCAAATATATTTAAAACTATCCTTATTGCAGTTATCTGAGGTTTAATTTTGCATAAAGTTTGCGTTACTTTAAGTTTTTTACTTTATCTAAATTTCTATACAGTTTCATCAGATATAATGAATACAATTGTTTTTCTCTCACTATACGTCAATCACTCAGTCACCAAAGCATTTATTTAAACATAATTCTTGCTTCATAATTGTGTTTGATGCTAACATAATAATATCACATCAGGCACGAGGCATTCTTGTTCACTTTATTTTTGCCTTGACCCCTGGAAAAGGACAAAAACAACATTGATTTTGTTGTTTGGTGTGTATGAAGATGTGTATCGCAACTTTAAAAAAAAATGCTATGTAAGCTCAAATGAGTGCCTGGTTCCAAAGTGTTAATGTGTGACTTTGCTTTATGTGTTCAAAGTGTGTGTGTGTGAAGACCGACATATGAAGTATATGCAAGTGTTGTAGTAAGCAGTGTCAATCAAAATGTAACACCTCACCGAGGATGATGTATGATGCTTCATGCAAGCATACATATGCATTAAAGAGAAATCATATGCAACTGCATATATTTATACCAACTTGATGCCCGGGATCCAAGACTTGTCTTCAGATATACATAAATTTCTTGCATAACGATGTCCTCTACACTTCAGCACCCACAGATGGTGGTTTAATCTCATTTCATCTTGCAAGAAAATGTTTCATACATTGGACCTAAACAGCCAGCTTTTATGCTTTTCATCAGAAGACGCAGCCACAAGCACATTTAAATACCTCAGACAATGAAAAATGACAGACATAAAACAATAAAAAGCAGGTACAAATTCACTCAACACTTCAGCAGAGCTTCTGCTTGACTAGGTTGCACAGAGCTCCACTCACACACACACACACACACAAATTCACACACTCAGCCAGTGGATAATTTTAGCAGACAAAAGAACCAAGTTGTGCGTTGACTACCATCTTTATGAACCGTGACATAAGTGAGGGGTTTTGACACAATACCTTTCGATCACAACGTGGTTGTGTTTGCTCTACCATTTCCATCAAGGCTTCTTTGTCTGTTTCTCACCCCTTAGTCAGCTTTCAGTGAGGCATCAGCAGACTCAGAACAGAACAATTTAAGGACACTTTGGCTTGCCACCACACCAGTTTTGCTTGATGTTTTTAAATACACACATTAAGTAAAACTGCTGTCAAACTGTTTCTTATTTTGGAACAAATCCAGAATTGCATTTTAAGTGGGTCAAAATGTGAAGAATATTCTGTAAAAAAGTCAAGTCTTGTGATGTATAATGCTCATGATGCCTTTCTGCTGTGGCTATTTGGTTGAAGTTGGGACACAGAGCGTATAATACAGCACAAGAAGAGAGCATGCTAAAAAGCTGTAATGTAACAAGGATTTCACAAGTTGGTAAAAAGAAGAAACCCACACTAAAGTCATAATTCTCAGAAAAAAAATTCAGATGTTTTCAGAGTGGTTTGAGGTCAACACTTGGTGTATTTGTTGAAGACTCCTATTATGAAAGACTGGAGCAATTTGCATAAGTCCTTGTTGCTACAGTTTATGCTATTCTTTGAAAACTCTATCCTTTTCAGTTCATCATGGCATGCTGTCAATGGAGTTCTGATAGCAGCCCATTCCATGAACAGTGCTTTGTTTGTCAGAATCTTTGGGTTTTTGATTTTCCATCCACTTCTTAGGGCTGCAGTAGCTCGGCAGGTAGAGCATTTGTCCTGCAACAAAAGGGTTGTCTGTTCCCCACTTTGACTGTGTCACTTTATAGTTGTGTCCTTATGCCAAATACTTCACCCAAATTGCCTACTAGTAGTGCTAGTAAAGGGTGCCTTTATGTGGTTGCCTTGACTTGCTTACTGCAATCAGTGCATGAATGACTAATATAAAGTGCTTTGGTTCATCACTTAGAAAAGCTCTATACAATTGCAGTTTTCTTTTTCTTATAGAGGTTCGACCTCAAGTTCTCAATGGGATTATTGTCTGAAGAGTTTCTTAGACAAGTTACCAAATTTAGACGTTTTGTTCGTCAATCCACTAATGCCTAATTCACATCGAGTACGGTGCGGATGCAGTCCGGTTTCCATATGGTTTGTGATTCACACCACCTGCGGTTTGTGTGTGAAATGTGTCCAGAAATTTGGTCCAGTGAGAGCGCCAAAGTTCAGGGGCTCATACAAGTTCACATGCTGTATGGGTATGTTTGTTTATTTTTGTGTTCAGCACTTTGGTTCATCTTTGTATTGTTTTAAAGTGCTTTATAAATAAAGATGCTATGCTACTTGATAACAGCTACATGTGTAACAAGGAGCTGGTAAACCAAAGCCACAATTGTCTTATCATACTTTTGTTGCACATTATTTATTCACTTGCATGGCTTGTTCTACAATTGGTAAGAACACTCCATTTTATATAGTTCAATGTTATGCTTAACTATTTTTAAATATATTAAATGCACCTCCTGGGCTCATGTCTCACTTTCTGTCTGGCGCATGTATTTTCGTTAACTTCATTAAAATTCGCATGCAGCGTCTGAAAAATAAACTTGATGCGTTAAGTTAACGGAGCTCCGCATCCACACAGGGTTCCTACAGGTTTCTTCTAGTAAAATTCAAGTCATTTTAAGACATTTTAAGACCATTTAGATAACATTTTAATACCCATTCCACAGACGTAACGACAAGGAAAAACAACAATTCTTGAACATATGTTCATTTGTTTTTAAAAGAAATGTGGAATGTGCAAAGTATGGCAAGTTATTTAATCAGAATAATCGTGGTTGACAAATGAAACCTTTGAGGTGAAATGCGATACAGAGAAGTTACATACAGCACAGATTTTAAGACCCAGATATCAAAATTCAAGACTTTTTCCAAGTATTTTTAAGGTATTATTTCCAAATTCATAAATTCAATGCTTTTAAGACTTTTTCTTCTTCAGCCCCTTCTTGGGAACCCTGCCACACTACAGCCAGTGTGAATGTTTTGATTGAACTCAAAGGTTTTTTTGTCTTTGTAGAAGCCATACGGAGTTCGAACCACATCTGTTCTGTACCTGGTGTAAATTAAGCATTAGTTCTCACCCTAACCTTCTAGTAAGGGGGTCCATCACAATGGAAATACATTGTTCATCACTAAACTGTTCTTGGATAGTTGAGAGGAGTCCCTCTTGGAGGATGTTTTGAAACCATTGTCTATTTAGGGCTGTCCATGACCTTGGCTATGAAGCAACCCCTGAATGATGATTTACTGCTGGCATGACACAGGACTGATGGTAGCGTTCACCCTGTCTTCTTGAGTCAGCACTTTTCCTGGATGCCCTAAACCATTTCTCCTCATTGTGCAGCAGATGAGCTCACACTTGAGCAGCTCTGCACTAGTGGTGGCCCAGTTCAACAACTGCATCAACTTTTAAGAGATGGTCTTGCTGCTGCTGGACTTTCTTGGTCATCCTGAAGCCTTCTTCACAAATGGCAACTTTACAATAATTCTAATTCATCTGATTACTATTCACAACTTTCTGGAGTATATGCAAATTGCCATCATAAAAACTGAGGCAGTAAATGTTGCAATGAATAATGTTTGTGTCTTTCTCAAAAAATGTGGCCATAGCTGTACACCTGTGCATTGCACTAACAACCTGTCTGCAAAACGAATCAACATCAGAAAAGGGCAGAGGAAAATCTATCACACCAACAGCAGCTGGTATCAGGAAAATGCCACACTGGTGCTGTTACAACACATTTACTTCAACAACAAAATGTGAAAGCAGCAGCATCCACATGACATTGTGGGCATTGTATTTACACGGTAAATATGTCAGGAATACAAAAGAATCTACCATGAACATGAGGCTCTAAAGAGATAGCAGCATCTATTATACATAAAAATGCACCACAACATACTGTATTACAATAGGTAAATGTTACAGAGACATATGTGTAAAATTATACGTGATATTTCAAAGCGGCCGTGTTCATGCCACTAAATTAAGGACACAACCGATAACTCTGTGCCAAGACTCTATTGCAGTCTAACACACTACATGTGTTGGATTGTAAAATTCATAAAGTTTTAACGCAACAACAACCATGTATCCCAATACACCATGGAAAAGTAAGGCAAATATACAGAAGTGTGGTGGGAGTATAAAGCAGCAAAGCAATCAAAAACTAAAAAAATAACACAAGTTGAACCAAATGTACTTGTTTCACGAATGTTCTGTTTTAGGAACAAAGATGGCCAATACTTGTGTAAATAGATTAATGCCTTCCACAGCTCCTGTAAAACTGCTTACACACCCCTTTGGGTGCCAGTTCCTTGTGGCAAAGAGTCCAGCTCTTTCACACATGGAGCACTTACAAAATTCTCTCCCTGCAGGAGATCAATTCAAGGTGTCCTTTTGCTGAAAAACCACAATCATGGGCACACACTTACGCACACACTTTGCAAGAACACCAACACCTATACATACTGACACACAGACACACAACCGTGTACACACAGGTGTAGTAATTAGAGACATTTTAATCACTAAACTCTACCCCTGCGGGGCACAGCAGACATAAAAGAAGTGGGCAGATGAGGCCCTTGACTGATCTCAACCTTGGCTTAATGATGGTTGTTTGAGCCTGAATGCTTTGCTGTGGCTATTATGGCAGATGCTGCTTCTTTTCAGGGGAAAGAATCAAGAATGCTCAGTGATATGCAAGGATACTTTCCCCCCTTTTCTTTGGTGTGTTAAATTGGTCGATGTAGATTGATTTGAGCGCTTTTCATTTCCAGAGAATAAATAAAAGGCATTTGCCAATGTAACATTAGCCAAGGTGTAGGCTCATGTTTAAGAATTTGAAGAGTCAAAATTTAATCATCCAGCATTAAGCAGCTTGAAGGTTGGTTGTAATCTGTGGGCACTAAAACAAGATTCTTTTTTGATTTGCCCACTCACTTCTACATTGAAATAAAGCCGTTGTGTTACTTGCATTGTTTACCTTGCGATCTCATGAGATTTGCTGGTAAAGCAGCTTAATCCATCTAAACCAACTCTAAACTGGCTGGAAAAATAAACCCTTTATTATAAGAGTGATGAAAATATTTATAAAAGAACATTTCACTGCACCACTCACTCACAGCTTTGATCAAAGTCAGCAAAGTGTTGGCAGCGTGAAAAACAGCGGTACCTTACTTTTGGATCATATTACCTGTGCTTTGTTCCACATTGACGGCAGAAAAGAAGCAGGGAGCGCGTGTTTTAGATTGCACCCTGAAAGAACGAGGCCTCTCCTTGACCCCCCCTGTGCTTTGCAGTTCAGTAGATTAGCCGGAGCACAACTGAGGCCGGTGCTATCGCCAGCTTGCAGCTTCCTCAGCTCCACTGGCCACACAATTTATTACTCTCTCGCACACAGCTGCTCAAATACACAATTCTGTGTGTGACTCGTGGTCACGGATGAACCACCAATACACCGGTAATGTCTTTGGCCCTCGTTGCTGTCTCTGTGCCTGAAGGTTCATTAGTGACACTGAGTCCATTTCAATGGGCGCATTCAGTCTAAACAGCACACCTCTTCATGTCCATGTATTTACACATATTCATATATTGTCTCTGATTTAACACGGATCTCAAATTGGACACCATGACTTCATGCTATAAGAAGATGGGGGAAAAAAACAACTTGTCAGGATCAACAATTTGGTATCTAATTTTTTCAAGGTCAATTACAGCAACACTCAGCTTTGAAGTTCAGCAATGAAACATCAAAGGTGTTTTTCCCCCCCACCTTAGGATTTCAAAGCAGCGAGACGCCATGGAGTGACGTAACACACACACACAAAAAAGCTATATGAAAATTAGGCTAGGCATTTTCTTTAGATGACTCCGACACGCGGATAAAAAAAGGAGGAACGTGAGAGATGTCTTTGATTTTATATTCCTCATGACATGTTCTACATGATGCATAAGGTGCATGTCAGTTCCAACCCCGATCTCTTACAGAGTGCCCTGGAGAACTGGTTACTGCAAGGCAAATTCCATGATCCAGAAATTAGGCACAAAATAGACACAAATTTAGGTCATGAAGAATGATTCAATGATCCACCTCTGTTGAAATATTGCAAGAAGTTTCATAATTAAGACTGTTAATATGTTTTTTTGTCATTTTTCAGTTGTGTCTAACGGTGGACTTTGCAAAGGACACGCTGAACATCACGATTTAGAATAATGTGGAGCAAAACATCATTACCGAACCATGTAAATGACTGTAATTTAGAACAGGAAGTTGATAGCAAAAGGCCTATTAAGGAACTGGATTTGTTCAAGTCCTATGACTTTGGACACTTCCTCTGGTATTAGGACTGAAGTGTAATTTGTCACAGAGGCCACCCCGAGACTTTTTCAGCAGTGTTAAATTCAGTGAATCCACAGGATCAACTTTTCTGGGACACAGATCTAACACTGTCAGGAGTAACCTCACTGCTGTCAGTGTCTGGATGCCCAAATTATGCAGCATGTGACAACAGATGCTGCTATCCTTGTAATCTGAATTTCCATCTATAATATTGAATATTTCTGCATGCAGAAGTCTGAAAGTAAATTTATATTCCTGGTATCTGCTGAGCGTCATGAAAAATACTTGCCTAAAGTGATCAATTATAAGCAATGTGTCTTAAATGTGTGGGTTTTGTCCTGGTTCTTATTAATGGACTCCTTTTTGTAATTGATGTTTTTCCATTATTAACTAGTATTTTATGTTTATGGTTTGAGCGTTTATTAAACTTTAATGAATTGTTGGGCAGGGTTTGGTTTTGCAATTTTTTAAAGAACTTTCAGAGTTTGAATGAATTTGTATAATTATTGCTTAAGTTTTATTTTCTGTTTGTAGGGTGACTTTGTAAGACCTGCCCAAACAGATCTGTTACCAACTCTAGCAAGTCTTGTCTTTAGAAAATCAATGACTAATTAATCGCAATTAATGCAATAATTTGACACCCTTACTTTTACCACTTCTTAATGCATAAGATGCATTGTGATTTTTCTTCTCATTTACGTGATTGCATATTGGAGATACACATGAACAAGTCAAACACCCAAATGTTGAATGTTACTGCTGTCATTTTGGGAGGCATTTTAGGTTTCTCTTAATTTAAATTTGTGATGAATATTTTAAAACCATGAAATAAAAAAAATTAAGATATCTGCTATTAATTTAGTTTGAGAAAACATTTTTTGATTTCTCTTCCTCATAAAGCAGATAACATTTGCTGTAGTATTTTCATTTTTTTAAAAACCTGTACAAAAAAAACCTGTTGTAAAACAAACAAAAAATCTGTTAAACCAACAAAAGATGTAAAGCTTCAAATAAAAAAAAAATCACAAAACTAAAATGAAAACAACATGACAACCCCAAATTAAATGCAATTTCAAGCTAAAAATAATAAATCAGTTGAGCAGTAAAGTCCCAATAGAAGGAGCAGACTTGATGGAGGAAAGAAAAGTTGAAACACAGCTTTGGAACTGCCACTTGTTCAGTTCTAGCATGAATGGCACCCCAGGAAATGCCCTCTTTTTGTTACGTAAAGCTGCATGGACAGAGCCTCCAAACCTTTTCATTTCACAAAAGTTCCACATTTTATATTTTTCTAACACTTAAACCCAATTTGCATATAAAGTTTGATTCATGCTTTTCATTTGTCTCGTTGTAGGAAGTGATGTTTGCAAGGAATGACATTTTCATCAAAAATGCATCATTTCACGTTGTATTCAAAGCCAAATTGCAAGTTGAAAAGTCAAAGAGCTTGTGAGAGAATCTTCTTTGGACAGATGAGACAAAACTGAAGTGTTTTTAGCAAGTTGCATCAGCTCTGTGATCAACAATTATTTAAAAAAAAAGAGCATTCTCTACCCTGGAACATGGATGATGCTCAGTTCTATTCTAGGGCTGCTTTGCTGCATCTGGCACATCTGTTCAGGCTGTTACGACCCTAAAATTGTCTAGGAGTAAAATAAGGGTCTAAAGGTGATAAAGGTTTTCAAAAGAAAAGTTTATTTTTCCCTCCCACGATCACAACCCAGCAGGAAGAGGAACTAAAGAAGTTAGAACAAGACAAAAAACTCTCTTCAACTAAAGAAAGGGGGGCTAAACAAACACAAAACGCTGGGGAGAAAACTCTACGACCCAGGAATATACAGTTAAACCTAATAAACTACACTAACGAGGTATTTAAAACTAACTAAAGGCGCTCAGAAATAACGAGGATAGATTAACCAAGGACGCTCGGAAATATTGAGGATGGAAGTCACACTAATCTATAATACTAAAGACGAAATGAAAATGCTCTTTAACGAGCAGCACAACCCTGCAAACTATAAACAAGTATTGTTAATCTCAAACACCGCTAAACCTGTGAAACCACAGCTGTCGGGGACGTCAGCTACCGTTCTGAGTCCCCCGTCTATCTGGCAGCCTGGGCCTTTTAAACTCTAGTCAGTCCTGATCAGTACGGTGTACATTTTAGTACGGTGTACATTTTAGGACATCCTCAGGTCTCAGACAAAAAGTCTTCAGTCGTCAGGTCTCAGACCAAAAGTCCTCAGTCCTCAGACCAAAAGTCCTCAGGTCTCAGACAAAAAGTCCTCAGGTCTCAGACAAAAAGTCCTCAAGTCTCAGACAAAAAATCCTCAGTCCTCAGACAAAAAATCCTCAGGTCTCAGACAAAAAATCCTCAGGTCTCAGACAAAAAGTCCTCAGGTCTCAGACAAAAAGTCCTCAGGTCTCAGACCAAAAGTCTTCAGTCGTCAGACCAAAAGTCCTCAGTCCTCAGACCAAAAGTCCTCAGGTCTCAGACAAAAAGTCCTCAGGTCTCAGACAAAAAGTCCTCAAGTCTCAGACAAAAAATCCTCAGTCCTCAGACAAAAAATCCTCAGGTCTCAGACAAAAAGTCCTCAGGTCTCAGACAAAAAGTCCTCAGGTCTCAGACAAAAAGTCCTCAGGTCTCAGACCAAAAGTCCTCAGGTCTCAGACAAAAAATCCTCAGTCCTCAGACCAAAAGTCCTCAGTCCTCAGACCAAAAGTCCTCAGTCCTCAGACCAAAAGTCCTCAGGTCTCACACCAAAAGTCCTCAGGTCTCACACAAAAAAGTCCTCAGACGAAACGGCCTCAGACCAAACGGCCTTAGACAAAACGGCCTTAGACAAAATGGCCTCAGACGAAACGGCCTCAGACTAAACGGCCTCAGACGAAACGGCCTCAGACGAAACGGCCTCAGACGAAACGGCCTCAGACGAAACGGCCTCAGGTGTCAGACTAAACGTCCTCAGGTGTCAGACTAAACGTCCTCAGGTGTCAGACTAAATGGCCTCAGACGAAACGGCCTCAGGTGTCAGACGAAACGGCTTCAGAACTCAGCTTACTGCCTCAGAGAGAAGCAGGTGGCGCATGTCCCAGGTGTAGTGCTCGTTACCGTAACACGGTACACAGCCCCTCCCTCTCCTCCCAAGAGTTACAGCAAAAAATAAAAAAATAAAAAGGCAGACCCGAATCCGCAAGCCGCGACCCGGGTCTGGATAAGCAGAGGGAGACGAGGCGAGACCTTCCTCTCTTGTTTAAACACTCTCGTTGGTACCGACCGGACCGTAAGAACGGCAGATTAAAAAGATCAGAACCAAACACCTGTCTGTTCAGAGTTAAGCCCGCAGCCCCGTTTTCACCTGCTGAGGCGTCGGAGCTGCAACCGATCTCCTCAGGAGGAAGCAGAACACGTGCGCTGTTTTTTAAAATTGCATTAAAAAAATCTGCAAGGCTACGAGTACTTGTTTTATTTAGGAGGATGTACTTTTCGTCTCCCTCTGCTTATCCAGACCCGGGTCGCGGCTTGCGGATTCGGGTCTGCCTCTTTATTTTTTTAATTTTTTGCCGTAATTGTTCAGAGGAGAGGGAGGTGCTGTGTACCGTGTTACGGTAACCAGCACTACACCTGGGACATGCGCCACCTGCAGGAAGCTTCTTTCTGAGGCGGTAGGCTGAGTTCTGAAGCCGTTTAGTCTGAGGCCGTTTGGTCTGAGGCCGTTTGGTCTGAGGCCGTTTTGTCTGACACCTGAGGCCGTTTCGTCTGATGACTTTTTTGTATGACAGATATGGGGTCCAAATACTGACAACTGAAAAAAAATTCTGACAATTAAAAACTTATTTTCTGACAGATGACAATTTTTTTTCCTGAGGAATGATGACTTTTTTCCCGGAGGATTTTTTGTCTGAGGACTTTTTGTCTGAGACCTGAGGACTTTTTGTCTGAGACCTGAGGACTTTTTGTCTGAGACCTGAGGACTTTTTGTCTGAGACCTGAGGACTTTTTGTCTGAGACCTGAGGACTTTTGGTCTGAGACCTGAGGACTTTTGGTCTGAGACCTGAGGACTTTTGGTCTGAGGATTGAGGACTTTTGGTCTGAGGATTGAGGACTTTTGGTCTGAGGATTGAGGACTTTTGGTCTGAGGACTGAGGACTTTTGGTCTGAGACCTGAGGACTTTTGGTCTGAGACCTGAGGACTTTTGGTCTGAGACCTGAGGACTTTTGGTCTGAGGACTGAGGACTATTTGTCTGAGACCTGAGGACTTTTGGTCTAAGGACTGAGGACTTTTGGTCTGAGGACTGATGACTGAGGACTTTTGGTCTGAGGACTGAGGACTTTTGGTCTGAGGACTAATGACTGAGGACTTTTAGTCTGAGACCTGAGGATGTCCTAAAATGTACACCGTAGATCAGGCTGACTACCAGCAGCTGTGTGATCCAACACAGCTGCGGGAAGATCGGCGTGCCGCTGTCCTGAGTGCTGAACCGGGAGTGCAGGAGCCAGCCTGCTCCGTCGCTGTCCTTGGTTCTGAACAGGTGAAGGCAGCTGATCGGGGCAGACTGGGGAACTCCTCCTCATGACAGCCACACGTAACACAGGCATTAACGTAATTTCAGGACTAACAAGGCATTCAGGAGCAAACAGGATACTTACCCAAAACACAAAGCTAATGTTTAGTATTTTTTGATCATTATACTTTTGTCAGGTTCAAGTGCAATTTATTTGAACATTATGGGAGTTTCTCTCTGCAGAAACCTGTCGTGTTTTAGGCCTACCCTTTGTGTAAAAAATGTAAAACTGCTAAAAAAATATTTAAAATATTATTTACTTTCACTGTATTTATCACTTTTGACCAACTTCAGTGTTCTACATCAATTTATTACATTTATTTCTTAAATATTTTAAACGATTGATGCTTTTTGAGAACATTAGCCTTTTTAGTGGCAGTAGCTCAGTAGGTAGAGCATTCGTCTTGTAACCAGAATGTTGCTGGTTCCAACCCCGCTCTGGCTGAATCACTTTGTTGTTGTGTTCTTGGGCAAGACACTTCACCCACACTGCCTGCTGGTGATGGCCAAAGGGTCAGGTATGGGCCCGGCGCTACGAGGGGGCGTTTGGTGTCATCGCCCCCTTAGTGAACTACACGGCCCCCCCTCAAGATTTTTTTTAATAATATCAACATTAGAAATATTTTCAACTATTTCAAACACTTATTAAAATTTTTAGCCATACATAATGAAAAATAGAAACATTTTCTAGCATCATCAAATATGCTATAACCTCTGACCTTTGACCTCTGTTGACCATCACAACAATAATCCATCTTTTTCCCAATAACTTGGAATACAATGACTCTTGGATTATGTTTTAACCTGAATCAAGATCCCTACAGGTGTCCTACTGTCCACTTTCAGGTGTCCATCTCCCAGATGACCGACTGGACACTAGTTGGTCTAATAAAACACTCTCTAAAGATGTCTCTTCTTTAACACAACAGACTGGTGTTCAAACTGTAATCTCTTGTTTACAGAACATTATCTTGTAGTGTTCCTGCTCAGGGTCATCCACACACTCACACTCAAAGTGTTATAATATGCTTCTCTGCTATGTCATGCATTTCTGGATTTATAATGTGAGTGTTTAACGGGCGGAAGTCATATGTGAGTTGGTAACTCCCTCACAGTCCCCTACCCAATCAGACCTATCTACCAGTCCACTAACTCAGTTTTGATTAGCACACTTAATATCTTCTGATTGGTTGAATTTAAGATAACTCTTCTCAAAACTAATATTCAGTTCCGGTACGAATCAGTCAGAGTCAGTGCTACCACCTGAATGCAGTCTTGGTCTGAGCTACAGCCTGAATGGAGCTGAGCTGCTATCTTCAGAGTCTTAGTTGAACCTCCATCAGCTTTGAACAAGGCCTTGAGAGACACCTGCTTGTGTCTCTCCCTCTCGTCTCTCCCTCACCACGGGGACTGATCAGAAATGACTTCAGCATGCCTGCTGAAATGCCTCCCTTGCTGACTCGGACATATCCACGGACTGTCCGGCGAGGTCCTCGGCGGCCACGCCTTCCAGGATCACCACTCCGAGTCTGGGGACTCCAGCCTCAGCTCGTGGAGAAACCAACGCCTGCCAGATCCAGGAGCGTCCACCTTTCAGTGAGCGAACACCACTTTCTGATCGAGAGGTTTGCTTGATAAAGCTTAATTCTTCCACTCTAAATTAAGCCAAAACTAAATCCCATTCCAAACTCAAATTAGCCCTAAATTGACTCTTAAAGTCCCAACTAGGTTAACTAAATTAACTAACTTCCCTAACTTCCCTAGTCATTAAAACATATGCTACGGTCCGTTAAAACTCACAATTAAAATCATCTTTAAACATCCTCAACATGTTTAAGAATATTCATTGTGTTTACATCAAACTTTCAAACTGTTTTATCTGTCTGTGTTCTTAGGTTTTTCAAATTAAATGGTGGTTCAATCTTATCTGGTCTCAGTTTCACATTATTAATAAGGTATTTCAATTCACTGTACTCTTTCAAAGAACTTAGATACCTTCAATAAATATTAGCTATTATCAGGGTTGAATGACAGTTTATCACTTTTCATTATAATCCAAGAATAAGCTTAGTTTATATGAAGAGGGTGTAGTTAGAATAACTAATAGTTATTCCAAACGCTACAATAAACAAATGCACACATTCCACACTGAACAGCCACAGGTTAGTTGTTACAAGCCTGTAACTCATCATGTACGCTCGTTAAAGTTGGAGCTTTAGCAGCTAGCATCCTGTATGTTGTTACATTTTTGGACTGTGAGATGGTGGAACCATACTGGATTTAACAAAAAAACAGATGAGTTACTCAATCCTCATTGGTTTATTGAACGTAGGTGTGCTGTTCATGGCTCTGAAAAAACATGTCAGCTCCTCTGTAGCCTACACAGTAGGCATCCATGAGAAAATGGCAGCTCTACTGAATAAAGGTAGGATGGATCATAATTAAATACTGTGTTGACTCGTATATAAAACAAGGTTTTTTGTTGGAAATAATGTAAAAATGCAGGATCGTCTTGTAATCGAGGTCTAACCAGTGACACATGCTAATAGTTGTTTGGGGTCATTACACGACTGCAACAGCGAACTTTTGTCTCGTTCTCGGAGCTCCCCAGCGAGAACACAGTTCTTGCTGCTCGTGCAGTATGAACTGGCCTTTACAGAGTTAGGCCAATAGTCTCATAGTTTGAGACATTATACTTTGTTAGAAACTTCCAATATTTTATTGACAGTTTATTAAATGTAACAACTTTACAAAACGTTACAGTAATAATATTGTAAAAATAACAATTTTTATATTATTTTATAAAAATGTATGGTAAAACATATGTTTGGATTGTCTTCTTTTTTTGTGTACCTGTGTGTGCGCGTGTGTGAGTGGAATTATTTTTTGAGCATTGAGAGCTTATAGTAAAAATACCATCTTTTCTGTTGGGTCTTCAAAATTCCTAAAAAAGTATTTAAAATCAGCTCTTTAAACGTGCTTTATTCTACTTTCACTGTATTCACAGAAAATGCTATCCATGTCTGTAACTCACTGCTCAGTCATGAGCTTATAGAATGTTAATGTTAAACTGAATGCCCTCTTATGATGTGACGCAAATCTTTTTTTCTGTTTTTTGTACTTCCGATCTGAAATTAAGCTTACTGAAAGCATGACTCATATTTGAACTGAATGGGTATTAAGCCTGATGAATCATATGTGACCAGCTGCAAGGGGAGAATCTGCATTTATTTATACGTTTCATTAACTTACAGGATATGTCTATGGCTTATCTTTGAGCAGAAAACACCTAACTGTAGGATCTAAGCTTGTAATGGAAATGATGACGTCTGAGAAGAAGTTTGATATCAACAAATTGCATTATAATTACTAATGTGAGTAAGTGGTACAGATGCTACAGTATGAGGGAAAAAAATCTTACCACCAGTGAATGTGTTGGGGTCACCCCTCTCTCTCACTCACACACTTGAATGACAATAAAAAAACACCCAACTATTTGGTACTCTCTTTTCAGGGGTCAAACAAAAAGAAGGGGAACTAACTGTGTGCCTGTGAGTTTGTGTCTCTCTGCTGAATGTGGTGCATGCAAGTGCTTGTTCATGCAGGAAGGTGTTGGTAAATGTCTGTGTCAGCTTGTGTGTGCACAGGATAACAATGTGTTCCAGTGCTGTTTTTAGAAAACAGCTGCTAAATAAACCTGGAGGGGCGGTGTGTGCTTTAGAAGAAGGTGCATAGGAGAAAAAAGTGGAGGAAGCTGGCAGCGTCGAACTAACACCCCCCTCTTGCCCTTGAGCAGGAGGTCTTGGTGTACCCTCACAACAGGTCCTCTGAGCCCTTGCCATCATTCCTGGTGGCACATTGTGACATGGTCCCAGAAAGCCCAGATTGTTGCCTCACTTTACTGACTGCTCTCGAGTTTTTCAGCATCCATCACCCCTGACCCTCCTACTGACACTTCAAAGCACCTTCCCACAATGCCGCAGGCCATGATGAATGAGAGTGTGTTATAGCACTCCATATGGTGGCTGTCAATCCTACAAGCCACCAAACTTGAGCCAATTCTTTGGTCCCATGGCTCTAGACTTCTAAAAAGATATGTTTGGGAGGTAATTGCATGAAATTCCTTTTAAGAAAAACAAAAATACATAAAAATAATTTTCTCCTGTTTGGTGGTAATTCAAAAAAAGGGTTAATTGGATATTCAGTCTCCCATGTGATAATATAGCACTTTTATGGAAATTGCAGATTGTAGACTAGATATATCTTTGCATAAAGGATTCCCACAGTGGATCAAGTCCCATACTTTCCAATATGTGGTCGATATAAAGGCACGGGTGTGTCTAAAATGCAGAGCTGGCATGTTTCAGCACCCTTTCAAACTGTAATGAAAGTGGGGTTTATCTGCAGCTACATGAATATAGGAGGGTTCAGGACATAAAAGCAGCAGTGCCTTGTTCAGGACTGACAGCTTTTTTGAGTTTTGAGCCAGTAATCACCTCGGTTCACACTATTCCCTCAGGAGAATAAGATGTAGAGGCAGACGAAGACAGGGAAATGAGAAGAAGGTATGTAGACGGAGAAGATGTATTGATCCTCATGGTATACAACCAAAGTCAGAACACCGTCTGCCGTTTAAAAATCAAATCACCTCTCAATCTCTACTTCTAAAGACTACACTACACTGCTTTTCAACACTGATTTTTAAGATATATTTTGTTGCCAGAGATTTCTAAAAATGTGTCTAAAGTTGATTTTATTTTAGACATTTTTGTAGCATCGGTGTGGACACAAACGTCTGACAATCACAATGCAGCCAATTTAGCTTATTCTCATTATCACCTTGTGCCAATGGGGTATTTATATATTTTTGATTTAATGTATCTGTCCTGCTTTTTCCTTATCACATTGACATCTTAGACATTTGTAAATGATAAACCAAGCATCTTGCAAAGGGAAGCCGTAACATTCTGTTTACAGATTCTGCCATGTTGTGTTTTAAGAACTAAAGTTCACACACTCAGGCCGTGGTGCTAAACGCCCCACCTACTCACCCACGCACAATACTAATTTTTCAACAGGAGTCAAAAAAAGATTTAATTATTTCAGTTATTTAATTTCTTAGTCAGGAAAATGTCCTTGTATTTGCATGGAGGGACAGGACTTAAATTTGCATTGAACTGTCAAGAATGGCAGGGAGCCAGACCCGATAGTGAAGAAGAGGGCGGAAGCAGGAGGCGAAGGGTAAAATCCAAAAACTGAGGTTTATTAGAAAAAAAAAAACTAAGGACAGGCTTGACTTGACTAGATATAAATATAAACTAAGGTACAGGATGACGGTAACAGGACTAGACAGAGCAGGACTATAACAAAACAGAGCAGAACAGACCGTGGAAAACAGATGAACCAACAGGAAGACATGGCACATCAGGGCTTAAATACATGAGGAGGTAAACAGGATAACGAGGAGCTGGTGAGAACAATGACTAATTAACAGATGAGGGAGGGGCGAGAGCAGGAGCATGGAAACACAGGGGAAACTAAACTGACATGAACATGAACCATAACATGAATAAAAATAAACTAAAGAACCAGAACTAACTAGACACAGACTAAACACAGAAACCTAACCATGAACTAGAAAACTAAACAGGAGTACCCAAACACAGGGAAAACTAACTATGAACATGAAAGACTACACAGAAGAAACAAAACACCTGAGACTAACTATAACAAAGTGAAAACAGGGGGGCTAAGCTAAAACACAGAACACTGACTAGGACATAGAAAATAACCAAACAGGGAAATGACTAAATACTGAACTAACGACACAGAAACCTGATAGACTAAAACGAATAACAAAACAATGAGCAAAAAGGAACTAAACTATAACAAACAGACAGGAAATCATGACATGAACGTGCCACAAGGAGGTGCTTGTTTGTTTCAGCTTCTAATAAGTATATACTTATACACCCCACCAAATCAACAGTTAGGTGTTCCCAAAGACATGGATGAGTGAGTGGCCAGCACAGAGTCCTGACTCCAACCTGATAGGACACAGGGTGAATTCAAGTGGAGACTTAAGAGTTCTGACCTCACCAAATGCAATCCTGAAAGAATGGTCAAAAATCCCCACAAACACATTTCTGAGCCTTATGAAAAACCAGGAGATGAACCTGGTATTGTTATGATCCTGGTGTGTGTTTGTGGGTGAATCTATCCTGAACAGAGGTTTCCTGCTGAAGGATGTGGCTGGTCTTACACACCTCTTTGCAAACCTTGTCATCTGTTGATTGGAGATTTAAGGAGCTGCAGGAGGACCACTCCTTGATCAACCTTGTTTGGTAGAGTCAAACCTTTGTCTATTCCTAGTTCTAACCCCAGTGCTTATTGTGCTATTTTGAGAAATGTTTGTATTTTACTCACACATGTTCCAGCTCTGCCCTGTAATAGACTTGCGACCCGTCCAAGGTGTTTACCCTCCTCTCATCCCGTGATGCTGGAGTTGGGCATCAACTCTTCGTGACCCTCAGTAGAGGATGAAGCGGTTATAGAAGATGGATAGATGGATGTTCCAGCTCTCCTTGTAGTCTCTGTGCTCCCAGGTTGAGAAGTCAACTCCTCCACTTTGGGCTCCTTCTACAGACCTTCCTGTGACAAATCTCCCTTGGAACCTGAACGCTCCACGGTCACTCTTTGCAGCTTCACCCCTGCCCACTCTCCATTACTCTGTCCATTTGTTGAATATGTCTCCCCTCAGTTCTTCCATCATCCATGAGACAGTAAGCCACATTAAACTTGTCTTGGTCCTAAAATGATCTAAGCTGTTTCAGTGAGCATATCAAACCACAGTAAACACAAACACCTGTCCATTTTTTTAAAGTTGATGAATTCCAGACAGTTGATCTGTGGCCTGATTTAAATCTAACAGTGTTTCCTATCCTGGTCTCCTATTCTGCTTGTTTTTTAGATGTTTTTCTGCCTCAGCACACCTGACTTGATTAAAGTGGTTATTAACAGGCTTCTGCAGAACCTGAAGTCTTGCTCAAGAGGCGATTCAACCATTGAAACCCTTCAGAATATTTTACAAAACTGTTAAGGAGGATTGAGTCACCCTTAAAAAAAAGAAACGCCAGAAAAATGAATAAAATGCATTCCAATTTTTTATAAATGTGTTATTATTTTATTAGTTTTTTTAAATATATGCAACTGTAAAATTTGAAGTAAGAGGTAAGACACATGTTTGAATCCTTTGATTTTTTATTGGATGTTGGACAGCACACACTTCAGCTGTATGCAAAGGACTTCCTCTCTGAGGCTGTCTGAATCCACAGAAGACCTGCGACTCCAACACGAGCTGTTTTCTCATCATAAATCTACACATTTACGTGCCTGCTGCCACACTCTCGGCCCTTTTCTCACTCTGCAGAGCACAAGTGCATGTGATTGCTGGATATGGCGGCGAGGCTGTCAGGTGAAGTCAGGGGGGTTAGCAGTTGGCATGCATTATTTAACAGAGAGAGGCAGCAGGGTGAGCAGAAGGTTGGGACCTCATAGAAGAAAACCTGATGCTCTGTAAGCCTCAGCTCAGTGCCAAGAGTCGCCCTCCTCTGGATGGGTCTGAGAACTGTGGCTGTTAATTGGTATACTCAGGGATTTAAAAAAGTATTTATTGCCAAATGTTTTTTAAATTTTATTTTGACTGTTTATTATCCAAATGATTCAGACAGTACATCATAAATAGTCAATGATTTTTTGGGTATATTTAGTGTATAGTACTAATTTAAAGCGTGTGATGGATATAAACAGTTTGCAGAAAATTTCAAGCTCCAGTTTTTGAAAATTCACAGATTTTCATTAAAAGCTTTTTGACTGGAATATGCCTTGGACTAATACTGGATATTTAGACCAGAATGCTTTGCTGCAGCTGTTGTGGCAGACGCCTCTCCTTTTTGCTAAGTGATGAGGGAAAAACAAGGATGCGTGTGATACACAAGGGTGCTTTTTTAAGTAATCAAAATATTCTAAATAGATTTAAAAAAAACACTTCTACTTTTTTGATTACAAATAAAATTCACAAGCAATATTGGTTTTATGTTAAAGGGATAGTTTGGATTTTTTGAAGATGAGTCAGTGGTCAAAAACTTACCTGTAGCTTAAGCCAGGAACTCAACTTTAAATTATTTTTTTCTGAAAAGTATGGCACACATGCAAATCAGGACAACATTCAAGCCTTTATTTTTAAAGAACTTTGTCCACAAAATATTTATTTGTCTTATCTATGTTAGTTATATAAAGAAAGTATGATTTACTGCTTTTGCCAGGTGGTTGAGAAAGAAGATCCTCAAACACTGAAGACTGTAACTGTAACAAATGCCATTTAGTCTGATGTTGAAAAAGTTTAGTTGTTAGGCAAAATCCCTTTACCGGTCAATATAACCCATTGCTCATCATGTGTAATCAGGGTCTCATCTATCCAGGTTTTTATTCTAGTGGTCAAACCGAAACCTATGATCCAAGAAACGATAAAGAAACCTGAACTCTCAGACCACAAAAAATAACAATTCTGCAGAATTCAGCATAGTGGAACATGGTGAAACAAAGATTAGTGACTGGAAATACATTGGTTCTTATTCAGATATCCTCTATGCAATAGTGATTAGTTAGAGATGCAAAATCAAGATAAAATATGCAAATTATTTGGAATTACAGTGAATTGTTACGTAGATGTTAAGTTTAAACTACAAATATGTTGCAACACTTGTAGAGTAGCAATGATGCAAATTAATCAACGTGTGTTAAATATGTTCTACATACATGAACATGCATATTCACTTGCACACATCTAATACTTAATAAAGTGTCAGTCATTATTTTCCTTCATTTACTTATACACTGTGAAAATTCATGTAACACATACTACTACTGGAAATGTGCAATGAGTCTTGTGTGAGCATGACAAACTTATTGTTAAAAATTCAACTGGAATTCACCCAAAAAATGTTTATAAAAAGAGAGCTTTAAGATAATCAATTTTACATAATAAATAATAAAAAATCAGATATACTCTTGTTTAGTTTACTGCCCTTTTTTTCTCTCATTCTTTTATTTTTCTTTCTCCAGTAGCATTGCCCACTGCAGTTTTTGAAGGTTTAATAAAGTGTCTTGTTATCTAGTTGCTGACAAGTGGTGTCTGATGTGGTTCTGTTAGGCAGAATGCAATACTCATGAGTCACTGGGCAGTAAAACTAAAGTTGTGAAGTGTGGTTTCTCAGACTTAAGGGACTTCAAGTGGAATGTGCATAATGAATGCCAGTTTAAAATGAGTGAAAGGCTCAAACCTTAAAAAATATTTGCATATTTATTTAGTGCTGCTTTAAGATGAACCAAAAAAGTCAAATGTGTAAAAAGTGTTCCTAACTGATTGTTTATTTAACATGGTGAGTTTTTATAAAAATTGAAAGTCCACATTTGGTTCAACTCACTCAGTCACTCTCGGTGTAGGGCCTAATCCTGCAGGTTTTTTTTTTTTTTTTTTTAACCCCGTGTCCTGTCCGGCTGTGGAGCAAACAGAATAATGTCTGAGTGCCAAAACAAGCCCAACAGTGTTGCTGTTTCAGGTGAGAGGTTACAGCCACTGCTATAAAACTCCTCCTGATTTTTGTTTAAATATAACCCCCAAAATCTTTATTAGAATATTTTTATGGTTGATTGGACACGGAGCCTGAAAGTGAAGGGAAGGGTACAGAAAGAGGGATGAGGGAGAAAGTAAACAGAAAAAGAAGAGAACAAGAGACGTGAAGAGTCCACTTCTAGACCTGTAAATAAAGCACAAACAAACAAGCAAACAAAACAGGGAGAAAAGATGCAACAGCAACAAACAGCATATGAATATACAACAGTTGTGATATTCTTCAAATGTATACGTATACACCAGTTCAAGAGAGTTCAGTGTCAACCACAGCTCCAGTTAATGTGTCTGAAAACACCTGAGTCCGTCTTTATGTGAGCACCTTGTGATCACCTGTGTGTATATGCGCGCTTGTTTATGTAAAGTTTCTCTATTGAAACATTCAATAATAAGTTCGAGGAGCCACAGACCCGTCCCCAAGGCCCACGGAGGACGCAGAGGAGGTCCAGGCCCCAGACGTCCAGAGGCCACCCAGGGCACGGACACCCCAGGGAGATCGCCGTCAGGGCAGTCGCTAAACTCTCCCCCAGAGGGCGCAGAGGCTCACCCCACGTGGGCCCCCCGGCAGTCGCCGCGCTAGAGCCCCTGGGGGGTCGCAGCTAGGAGCTCACAGGCACCGCCTGCAGCCGGCCATCCAGGGTAGATCTAGCCGGAACTAGAGACCCGAGACCCAGGAGCGAACCAGCCCCAGCAGAGGCCCGACCACCCCCGGGGGCCCAGATCCCACCAGGCCGCCACAGGAAGAAGAGCAGGCAGACAGCCCCAGCACCCAGACCCAGACCCCGAGACACCCCAGCACGCCACTGGAGAAAGGCACCACCAATGCCGAGGCGCAGCCAGGGAGGATAGTCTCTGCCGAGGAGGGTCTAGCATGTCACAGACATGATCCTGCAGGTCTTATAACAGGTGGGTGCCTGTAATATCCTGTGATTTGTTTTGAGAATTTCATAAACTCAATCATTATATCCATTGGTCATAATGAAGTTTCTGTGGGACTTCTACTGCATTTTCACCTGCTGAAATTACTAAAAATGAGATCTGGTTATTGCCTCCACATGAAGCACACCATGTATCAGGGGAGGAAATGAGCACATTGATGAAATTGGAGTTTCCACGGTTCCAAGCAACTATTATCCGAATGTGAACACAAAGACTGAAATCACGTGTTTAAAATGCACTGGAAATAAAAAGGAAGAAGATAGATAAAGAGAATTTATTATAAATGGTGGAAGAGGAGGGTCAGATAGGTCAAGTGAAGAAGATGGATGCAAGAAAGCAAAAGCAAGAGGTGAAGCAGAAGGAGGCAGAAGTGGATGAAGAGGGAGGGTTCGATGGACTCAAGGGTTGTTAGGTTTAATTGGGCCTCAGGCTCCAGGACATGCTGCGACAACATCAAAGGTCAGATATACATCTAGAATTGCTGGGAAATGTCGACTTCCATAAAAGGGTTGCCAGGCAAAAGGACAGAGACTGAGAAAACCACTGAGAGTTTACAGTACCTGATAGTAGGACAGGGAAACTTATCCAGACTTCATAAGGCAATTTACACTGGAAAGTTAGATTGCCTGCAATACTTTAAAAACAAAATGAACATGACATTATTTCACTTGTATTGTTTTAATTAATTGTAAATTCATGTGGAAAGCTAATCAGCAATGCATTGTGGTGGAAACTCACCCATGGATTTTCCGGCGTTTTTTCGATATTGGGTTGCGGAAGTAACAGATCCGAGAGAGGCCCAGACATCTCATTCCCTTACAATACTTGACAGCTTCACCTTAAGGCATTCTCAGGCCAAAGAGGATAATCCCTCCAGAGAGTTTTAGGTCTGCTCCAGAGTTTATCTTCGTCTGAATGTACCCAATTTACATCAGGCAGCATCTTACTGATATGTTCAAACCTCAACTGATTACATGAAGTGGAGAAGCAGCGGCTCTACTCCAGACTACCCCCTTATGGCGGTCCCCACCTGTTCTCTAATGCTGAGTCTGGCCACCCTTCAGAGGAAGCTCATTTCAGCCACTTGTCACCAGGATCTTGTTTCTTCGGTCCCAAGTCTTGTGACCATCTAGGCAAAAGCTGTGATGTTGATGGATCAGTAAATAAAGAGCGTTGCCACTATACACAGGATCAACACTTTTATTACTATAGAGAAGCCACGGTCCGTCTCACACTTAAGATATTAAACTCCTCAGCTTGTGGCTAAGGCTGACTCCCAAACTGTAGGGAGCATTCCAGCCTTTTCTGGTTGAGTATCATGGCCTCAAAATTTAGAGGCCACCTCTTTTTGTGACTTCTTCAAATGTGGCTGGTGCACACTAACTGTGAAGCACGGGAGTGAAAACATCATGCTTTAGGGGTGTTTTTCTGCAGGGACAGGACAACTGCACTGTATTGAAGAGAGAATGGATGGGGGCCATGTACATTTGTGCAACAACCTCCTTCCTTTCATAAGAACATTGAAGATGGGTCATGGTTGGGTCTTCCAGCATGACAATGACACAAAACAGACAGCCAGGGCAACTGGAGTGGCTCTGTAAGAATCATTCCAAGGTCCTGGAGTGGCCTATAGCCAGTCTCCAGACCTGAACACAATTGAAAATCTTTGGCGTGTGCTGAACCTTTGTGATGCCCAGCAACCGCCCAAACACCTAAAAGATCTGGAGAAGGTCTGCATGGAGGAGTAGGCCAAAATCCCTGCTGCAGTGATGCTAACCCCTAAGAACTACAGGAAACATCCGACCTCTGGAGTCTTAAACAATGGTTCCTGTATCAATCATTTATTCAATTTGTTTTTCTGGAATTTTTTTTTTTTTTTGAGTTTCTGTCTCTCGATGTTGCGGTGTACTTACAATGAAAATTACAGACCTTTCCATTCTTTGTAAGTGGGAGAACTTGAAAAATCGTCTATGTATCAAATAACTATTTTCCTCACTCTAGATTAACAAAGTCATGTAGATGTCAGACAATGGTTTGTGGTCTCTAACTACTTTGAATCAGTACCTTTAAGGAGGTAGTGGATTTGAATGACAATCACAAAAACCTACAGTATGCACAGTTATAGTATAGCAGCTTTCCAATTACATCCTAGCTCTATCATGAAGCAGACCCTGCTGCATCACCTGTTTTTGCTAAATGTGACCATAATTCAGAGATCTGGCATCGTGTTGTTGTATGTATGAAATAAAAGGAGCAATTAGGATCATAAACTTGCTAATAAATTTTTCACTGATGTCAAAAATTAAGTGAGATGTAGGATAATTTCTCATAGCTGTCTGTTTAAACTACCTTGTTTTTGTACCCGCTGTTTGCACCAACTGCTGTCCCCTTTAGATAATGCAGGATAGACTTAAGGTGGTGTGAAAAAGTGTTTGCCCTTTTACAGATTTCCTTATTTTGTATGTTTATCACATTTAAATGGCTCTGATCATCAAACAAATTGAAATATTAGACATAGGTAACATTGGTAAACACAAACTTTATTTCATTTTCATTTCATTTATTTGTTTATTTAACAGGGACAAAGCGCAAAAAACTTTAAAGATGCTTTACGCCAGATTATAGCCAACGCTAGTTTCCATCTGCAGTCCCTGAGCAGGTAAAAAATGAAGGTGTTTATCATTAAAGAGCAAAAAAAATTCCAAATCAGTATTTTCATTTTACATTTAGGTTTTATTGAGTTACACTTCTAAGTTACATTAAGTGTTCTTTCATTACCCATTATAATAATCATAGATAATGTAATATTTATTTTACAGTCTCTATTCTTATTTTCTATTTTTATATATTTTATCCTTCTGTGAATCTGTTTGTTCTGTTTGTTGCTGTCACTTTGCTACTGGTGCACCTGAATTTCCCCACCGAGGGACAATAAAGGGTTTTTATATTCTATTCTAGAATAAACAGCATAACACAGAATATTATGGCAACATTTAAAAAGTGAAACGAGACAGGGAAAAAAGGTATAGAAGGCTGATATGATATGGTATCTAGAAAAATGTGGGAAAACAGTTGGGTCACATACCTTATATCACGGGCAGTATTTAGCTTGCGAGCCAGATATTTCTGACCCTCGAGCCAGACCTGCATGTCTCGCCCTGCCTCTCCTATCCTTTATACGGTACTTAATAAGAGGAAGTCTGATGCAATGGATTAGTATTTGAGGAAGATTTTAGTGTAGATTTGGTTGCGGGACCAGGATGGATGTGGTCCCGGTCCAGGGACCAGCCCAAAGTTACCATCACCGGGAAAATGCCTGATGGCCAGTCCTCATCCAAACCCAGAGCATTTGCCATCAGCGTATCGGTGCAGGTTGCGAGGGGCTCCCGCCGCCGGCAGTCAATCCAGACCTGTATGCCTCCTCCTCACACAGGTCCGTCTGCAGACTCTGTGCAAAGTAGATGAGATCCTGACTCCTGAACGTCAGTCACGCACTCCTACATGCAGCACGGTCAAATGAGAAAAGCAGCTGTTTGAAATAAAGTTTTTCTTGTTCCCGAATACAAATATTTTTTGAAGTATTTGTTCGAAATAAGGATTTGGGGGAAACCCGTTATTTATGGTTTTCCAAATATGGTATTTGTATCCAGCTCCATCCCTAGTATAGGACTTGATTCAGCAGGGTTTTGAGGAAAACATTGTTTCTGTTAAGGGGATAGAGGTGTTAGTTAGAAATGAGTGTATCACATACATTTGGATGTGAAGGGTTAAAAACATAATGACCCGAATATAAGACGAGGTTTTTTTCATTTAAAATAATGTGAAAAAGGGGGGTTTGTCTTATAATAGCGGCCTAGTAATTACATGACCCCACCAGCAGAGGGCACGTGCTTTTTGGTCAAAGCTGCAGCAGCAGGAAGCAGCTCAGACGGCGAGCAGTCCCAGCGGGTTCAGACCAGCTCAAAGTTACAGGTCCACTGAGGATTAAAATAACCGATGGCCAGTCCAGCTGCAGCCAGGTCCACTTCTGGCGTTTTCAGACTAGTGTGGGTTCGGCTCGGTTCAGTACTGGTTCCTCTCTTCAGAGTAGGGTCTGGGTTTCTTGTAGCCTACGCACCGGGCCGACATCTCCTCTTAGACCTACTCCTCTGTGATCAGACCGGGACTACTGGACCCGCTGCAGGTGCTTTCAGCGTGAGTGGACTCTGTACAGGTGAGGGCGTTGCTCGATTCACACACGCATTCTTCCTCAGAACCTCGTCTGTCTCACGTATCTTTGTTTGCCCCACACACACATGCAAACACCTACACTCCTACACACACAGTCTCAGAGTGAAAGAGAGAGAGAGGAGGGAGGGAGCTGAGTCCAGAGACAGCACAAGACAGAGAAGGAGATTTACCAGAACTTTTTATTTCTTTTTTCCAATTGACTGAAATATGTTGTCACAGAGAACTTTAACCCCTGATTAATAAGCACATGTTAAAGCAGAATTTCAAAATTTCAATTAAAATTATTTCTTTAAAAATTGAATTTAGTCTTTTTTTTTCTGAAGACCAGTCTTGAAAATGGGGGTCGTCGTAGAATCAGGGTCGTCCTATATTTGGGTCAATACGGTAGATTTAATATCTGCTTGTAAAACATCTGTCAGTCAGTACAGTGGTCCCTCGATCTTTTGCGGTTCATCTTTCTGAGCCTTGCAGTTTCACAAATATTTTTACTGCAATTTTGCATGCATTTTTTACAGTGC
Organism: Callopanchax toddi; assembly: GCA_006937965.1. Taxonomy (NCBI): domain Eukaryota; kingdom Metazoa; phylum Chordata; class Actinopteri; order Cyprinodontiformes; family Nothobranchiidae; genus Callopanchax; species Callopanchax toddi. The sequence goes on from SSNR01000126.1 coordinate 1,726,710, forward strand.
ATTGTGTTCTGCCTCCTGACCATTGTCAGTCGATCTCCTCCATGCAGCTCCATTGCCTGAGTGTCACAGAGTGCAGACTCCTCTTTGGAGAACTCGCTGCTGCATGCTGGACCACCCAAGGCCCGCTGGGTGCCTCTCCACCAGACCACAGACCGAGTCGCACTCTTATCATGATCCCATATTAGATCTTCTTTGCTTGCAGTGAAGTGGGAGGTGAGCACATAGCTTAGCGTAGGTCACTTGCAGCTTCTCAGCAGGTGATCATGGAGCTTGTTACGACCCCTTGGAATGTCTAGGAGTAATAAACAAAGGGATCTAACAAAAGTGCTCCAGAGACAAGGTTTACGGATTACCAAAAAAAAAAAAGTTTTATTATGCACTCCCACAGAAAACACAAGCAGGGAGAGGCACTGCTGAAACTAAAGGAGTTATTAGTGACAAAATAAAACACTCTTCAAGTAAAAGGGAGGATAAACAAACACAAAACGCTGGGGAGAATATTTCTATGACCCAGGATAAACTATACCATAATTCACTATTTTTACCACTACTAAACTAAGGAGGTTTTCTAAGACTAAACTAAATAACTATTGTACTAAACTAAGTTCTATATTAAACTAAGGACTATTATAATATACTAAGAATTATTATAATAAACTAAGCTCTATATTAAACTAAGGACTATTATAATATACTAAGAATTATATTAAACTAAGCTCTATATTAAACTAAGGACGCTCGACTAAGGAGGATGCTAACTATAAAGATTCAAAACAATGCACCAACGAAAAGGCTCTTTTAACAGAGCTGCAGAATCCTGCACAAAAACAAACACTGTGTTTATATATACCATACCAACTTTATTTATAAAATTATATGTACTCCGCCGCTCTCTCTGTGACTCCACAGCCTAGTTGGGGAACGTTAGTACCGCTCTGAGTCCCACTCTGTACTGACAGCCTCCGTTTTTTAACCTGTCTGATGATGAGCCCTGATTAATCTAATCTGCAGCAGCTGAGCGGGATTTCAGCGTGCTGCTGTCCAGGGTGCTGAACCACTGCTGGACAGACTGGAAATCCTCCTCCTCTGACAGCCACCCGTAACAGTGCTGCAGCCTTCATACCACAACAAAACACATGGTGTCCAGGCCAGATCTTTCAGATGTGATGATGGTCTGGTAGTGTTTAACAAGAGAGAAAAGTGTGAAAATATTAATGCATGTCTGAGAAAAGTATACTGTAAAGTGTGTAGTGAGGGGATTTACAGCCTTTAAACATCTGTAATAATTGTAAACATAAAAAGCTGACTACTTTGTGTATTTTGCCTATTGCAGGTTATTTTTAGAACGTAACTCCCGCGATAAACGAGCGACCACAGTATATGAGCTAAGACATCTATTGTATCATCTTCATCATGGCAAAGCCTCAAAAGAAAAAAAAAAAACGTAAACATGGGCACACAGAGCGGGGGAGGGGGAACAGTTTGTTTTTACAACAGTGATTATAACTGACACTAGGGGGTGCTAAAAAAACAAGCCAAAACTGCATAGTGTGCCTTTAAAGGCGATATTATTTGTAACCTGTTCACAGAACCCTATTTCAAAATATCTGAACTGTCCTTTTATCAGACAAGCTAAAAAAAGATTAAATATAACATGATAAACAATTTGTACAAAGAGAAATGACACACATTGTATTTCAGCTGATTGCAGTGGTATGCATAGCTGAAAGCCTCTTAAAAACCTTTGTGACCCATTTTCTGAGTGAACAAGATAAACTTAGCCTGCCATTTGAATGGTGATTAACTTTAGTCACAGGTGTAGTTGAAACATTGACATGTGAGCGGCTCTCAAGCAGGTAGTGCAGTGATTTTAATTGAGATTGGCCTCCTCAATTACTTTTGTGTCAAGCATACGAGATGCAAAACCTCATTGCAGGAAGAATATGTTGCTACCTTCAAACATTTAGTGTGTATGTGCACGTAATGCAAAGTCAATATGGGCTGGGTTACATCAGGATTAATCCAAACTGAGACTCTGATAGACTTCTTGTCAGCTTCATCCTCTGCTTCATTACTCCTACTGACATACACACAGAAACACACCAACAAAAACACACACGTACACACTGCCTGCTGCTGTCTAGTATGTAGCTTCATAGGACTGGCAGAGTGAGCACAGCAGGGGGAAGCGCTGGCGGTGTGAGGAATAGAGACGGGGCTGATTCTGCCTTTTATTCACTGTGATGAAATCAATCATTCCTCCCAGATGGGCCTGTGATTTATTAATAGCAGGGGTTTTTGGATTGTGTATATGAAACTACATGTTCTGCGCAATACCATACAGCCTTTGTGACAGTGACTTATATTCAGTGGTGTAACATGACAGTGATGGGATTTTGAGAAATATATATTTTTCTATGTCAAATATGAAATTGCAGGCCCACCGAATGTAACACCAAAGCGTTATCGCAAAGTTCACAAAGAAAAAGGGGACATGCTGCTGTCTGCTTTGGACTTTCCATAGACAATATGTGCTGTTTTCTGATTTTTTTATCTTTATTGACATAAAATTAGAATTGAAAATTGAAAAAATATTATTAGATTTTTTTTTACAAAATGTAGTTTTCCCAAATATCCAGGTCTTATGAGAAAGCACCACTGGTATTTCAAGATATTTGCTAGGGTTAGAGTTAGATTTATGGACTCTACCAGGGATAAATCATGGAGCTAAATAGGAGGTTAAAAAGCTCAGGGACCAGAGCTAAGACAAAAGCTAACAGTGTCATCTTCCTGATACACAGAATGGGGCCTAATTCACATGATGTCTTTTGTTCCAGGTCAGAGCATGCATGCTATGTTTGACTTTTCTCTGTATGACCAGGAAATGACACAGACAGCTTTTATAAACAAATGAAGACATTTCTAACCTGGCTCTTTGTTGTCAATATCTGCAACAGTTCCGAATTTTTAGCTTTAGATTATTCAATGTTGCTTCCTGGGTCTATATTGAGCAGTTTTATCCTGATTCTCCAAACTATGATCACAGTGACTGCCATCTGAAGCTGGTAAAATACTGAATGCTCCAAAGTTTTCTACAAAAAATCTGAATATTCCCTTCAATGCAATAGGAAAACGATGAGTTTGAAAGATAAAACAAGTCATTGATTGTTTTGCAGTGTTGTAAAAATAATGGCAGCTTTGGCATTTAAGCTCCTGATAAGACTTGATTTATTTTTCACCTCTGTCACAGAGTACAAAATGTTCTGAGAAAAGTCAACCTTCATTTTACTGCACAAAGAGAGATGTGATGGCAATTTTGAACCAAACACAGCGACACATTTTAGTTCCTTGATTTTCTAGAGAAACATTTATCAACTACCAATATATTTGCTGCTAAACGTTTTGCAAAAATGCTAAATAATAAATATGAACTCATCGTTTGTTGCAAAGTGTTAAAACCATCTGAAAATGCTCAAGCATGCATCTTTTAAGGCTATATTCAACAATCAATTTTAGCCTTGTTTGTTCCACCTTGGGCTTCCTGCTGGTTGTGCTAGCTCAGTGCTTTCTAAAGGTGTGGTTTTTAAAATTTTATCATGAATTTTTACATGCTAAACAATAAAGTAAACATGCAACATCTTAATGAAAAGAAGAAGGTTTTTTTTTCTTTTTGTTTTACAGCAACCCCACAACAGGAAGTGAAGCTTGTCATTGTGTTATCGCGGGCTGTGCAGTCGGTACTGTGGCAGCACCTGTCTGCAATGGCGCATTCGGGCAGAGGGAACTGGTGCACACGCATGATATCTTGTGCATGTACACCAGTTATGTGCAGCCCTATTCATAACCAAGAAGCACTATTACATAAAAAAGATAATCAACCAAACACAAATGTCCATAATAAGTGTGATGAGGTTAGTTGCTAAACCTCCAGGCCCCTAAAATTCCTCAGATTTTTGATCTGGACTCTAATATTATTTTCATTCACAACTGGTTAAATTTTCCTTTAAGCTGTAACCACGTAACTGGTTACAATCCATTATTGTTCTCTTCTCTATCATCAGGATAAGTTGATTAAATCACACTTTTCATTTTGCTTTCTTCCCAGGTTATACAGTAAAATCTTGCATGCCGTGTATAGACTTTTTTATTTCTAATTTTACTTCCTCACTGAACTTGCTTCCATTCATTCTTCAATACACAAAAGAGGTACTGGTTGTTTCATGTCTTTTGTTGCAAGTAGTTTTCAGGCACTAAGAGCACTGAAAAGCAATTGAGGTTTTGTGACAGTGACAACAACAATAGAACTACTTTGAAATAATCAGGGAGACAATTTTCTCCTACTATTATATATGCAAGACAAGGAGGTAGATGACATCTGTCCAAGCTAAAAGAAAAAAAGAACAGTTGCTATGGCAATGTCGTATTGTTTCATGACTTTTATCATATGGACATTTGTGAGCTCAGTAGTATGTTCTGGATGACATGGATTCATGGTTTGTTCAGTAAAGTGCTAAAACTAAACATTTTTTATGAGATTTGAAATTCGCTGAGGTTTTTGATTGAGCGTGGGTCACCGTCCACTGACGTACTTCAGCTTCTTAACTGAATCCTACCGTTTTTCTACCAGATATGACAAATGAGACAAAAGCTGAAAGTGTTGATGTGATTTCTGTCTTGGTGTACTGAATTGTATAGAAGCAGAGCTGGGAGCCACTCACCAAAAGGTACATCAGACTCATTAGTACATAATTATTTTCATCTGGCCCTAATAATCAATTTTCCAGTTAAATATTGAAGGACTCTATGAATTAAACCAGTTTCAGTCAAGCATTTCTTTTTTAAATAATGATATATGCTTCCACAAGATGAGGCAAGGAACCAATCAGGCTTTTGGAAATTCATAGGCCGAGCTAAGGATGTCGATATTTTCTACTGATATTCAGTTGGTTCTCCTAATTTAAATTAGATGAGTTAATTTAAGGAACGTTTTTATAGACTCTAGAGTACTGTTTCATTTGATCTCATTAGCATCTGAGTCACGGACACCGTTCATTGTCCAGTGACCTTAATATCACGCTAACTAAATGAAATAAAATAGGGATATTAGGAGAACTGGATGAGTTTTTTTCTTTATGCATGTTTTTACATCTCATTGAAGCATTAAAGATGCATTCAGTGTTTAAGCCTCATCACGTGAATCACTTTGCTAATTTTTCTTTATGCATTGGAAAATAGAAGCCAGTTTTACTTGAGTAAATGTTCAAAAAATAAAAGTTCAGATTTCTTAAATGTATGAATGAATCTTCTTTTTATTAGAGCAGATACAATGAATTTAAGATTGAAAATATATTTCTGGTTCACAGATATTAGTTAGGAACATCACACTTTATAATTTGAACAGAAACAGAAAGGAAACATCGCTCCTAGTCATTCAAAACCATAGAAAGCAACATGGAAAACAATAACTTATATTCCTCAGAAGTTTCAATGTACAATAAGTCACAAAAAAACATATGGAGAAAAAAAACATACTGTATTGTCTCATATAAAAAAACAAGTTTTTTTCACGTTGACGTTCACGTTTGTCTTATAAATGGGGTCTAGTTGTTTGCGGTCATTACACAATCGCAACAGCAGAGGAAGCAGGCTTTTTGTAAAGACAGCAGCAACAGGAAGTTCAGCTTAGATGGCGATTGGTCCCAGTCTGGTCCGGCTGAAAGTTACAGGCCCACTGGGGGATTAAAATGCCAAATAGCCTGTCCAGCTAGGTCCACTTCCAGACTCAGGGCAGGTGCTTTCAGTGTGAGCGGCTCAGCGCAGACTTCTGTCCAGGTGAGGGCTAATGTTGGTGGATCCAGACACGTCTCCTTCCCCTGGACACAGGTCCGCACACAGCTGCACAGAACCTCAGTCCACTGGACTGGAGCTGCACGTATTATTTATCGGTGGGTAAGCCAAATTATTTCTGTACCCCTAGATTGAGTTATTGGTGGGGACACGTCACCTCCGTCCACGCTAAATCTACACCCATGACCTTCAATTTTCTCACGCATCTTCATTTGCGCCACACACAAGAGAGAGAGACTACTGAGCCAATGAGAGAGCGCAAGAAGAACAAGAGAGAAAGAGACTTGAAAGAACTTTCTCTTTTTTGTCAATTGACTGAAATCTGTCGCCACAATGGAGAACTTTAACCCCTGATTAATAGGTAAATATTAAAGCAGTCTCTTTACGATATTATTTAAATTACTTTCTCAAAATTTCAATAAAAGTAGTGAATTTAGTCATTTTTCTGAAGATAGGAAATGTTCCTTTCACACCTCAGCTGACTACGTTTATTGCAGTAAAGTAGCAGCCCTACTCTTCAACTGACTGAGGCTGACCAACCTATAAAGGATGCTCATTTCAGCTGCTTGCATCCAGTAACTTGTTCTTTTATTGTGTCCTCCTGACCACTGACGTGAGTTGGAACATAGACAGGCCTAAAAATTGAAAGCTTTGCCTTTCAGCTCTGTTCTGTCTTCACCACAACAGACTGGAGCAACGCCCTCATTACTGCAGACGAAGCTCTTGATCTGTCATTCCATCTCTTATTCCATCAATGTGAACAAGACATCAAGATACTTGAGGCAAAGGCTCCCTCCAAACCTGGAGGGAGCATTCTGTCTCATATTGGTAGACAAAAGAAAAAGTCTTCATTAACAGAGACCCATGTCTTAAAGGATCTCAGAGAAGAGTTTTAGTTTTTGCTGAGCCAGCTACATCAACAAAATGCTGAACTTTGGTACCCTCACATATTAGGTGATTGAATGAGAAGTAATGCATTAATTTACGCAACAATATGAAATATAGCACTGATTCATGTACAAATCCTATCAACACATACATTTTTCTATGAAATATTAATATACAGAATATTGTGGTACTCTTATTTCAGCTTGTATGGGTTATTGAGGAGCAGGAGCAGAATAAAACTGAACAAATTCTTCTATATCTATGTTAAAAGGTTAATGTTTTCATCATAAATTTGTCTATAGCAGTAAACTGCTCATATAAAAATATTTTCTTTCTTTAATTTTTTTGGATGTTTTAGGCATTTTTTCACTTTTCTATAAAATGAAAGAAGCTACATTGTAATGGAATGCTCGTCCAAACTGATAGACAAGAAAGAAGAAAATATCCATCCATCCATTTTCTGTATCCGCTTAATCCTCCACAGAGGGTCGCGGGAGAGCTGGTGCCTATCTCCAGCGGTCAAGGGGCGAGAGGCGGGGGACACCCTGGACAGGTCGCCAGTCCATCGCAGGGCCACACAGAGACGAACGAGACAAACAACCACACACCCACTCACACCTAAGGACAATTTACCAGCCCAATTAGCCTGACAGTCATGTCTTTGGACTGTGGGAGGAAACCGGAGTACCCGGAGGAAAGAAGAAAATATATTTAGCATATTTTATTTAACAATTTGTAGTCAAAAGAACCCAAGTTGACAAAATGAAATAAAAAAATTAATAAAATAGACCATAACTGAGCTGAAAAAACCATTACTGCAATAAATAATAAATGCTTTCCTACTTTGCTCTACAACATGGGAGGTAATGACTCTGATTATTGTGAAAACTGATTCTTAGCACATATATGATGAGATCATAAAATATATGAAGTTGTTAAATTTTAAACATACGCTATTAAAAAGCATTTTGCAGCTTATTGCATCATTAATCTACACAGAACGACTACTAGAGTTGTAGTGACAATTATGTTTTTTGTATATTTTATAACATTCCACATTTGAGAGTGTGACAACACCAACATATCAAATAATCTAGAATCAGGAGAGAGAAACATTAAGAAAAGAATAAGAGAAGAATGCTGAAATTATATGAAATGAGACAGAAAAAACATTCATATTGGAATATGTAAGAACCTGGCCTTTGGTTGCAGTTTAGTCCAACAAGATGCCAAAATCTGCCAGAATAAAGTTTTCTAATTTAAATGTTTCAATGTTCAATATTCAAAGATGTTTCACTATCTCCTTTAATAAAAACCCTAACATGACTGTAAGCATACATTTATAAAAGCACAGACTGCACAGTAACACCTGGACTCTCTTCTATACTCAGTGTTTCAATCCAAGGACCTTCTAGTTTGTTATCATTTTAATGCAGATGTTAGCAGAACCAGTGGCCTGTGCACTGTGGGATGGAAAAACCTATAAAGTAAGATTGTCAGAGTCCATACTGTACATGTACTTGTTCATGAACTAAAAACTGAAATTTGGAAAATATTTAGAAAATGTCTATAAAGGACATCAAGACCTGTCCTCATGGTTTGACCAAAAAAAATCTTAATGACTCATCATGCTGTACATGTCCCCTCACCCTCCTGTACTCTAAATCATTTGGTTTATTTTCCAATTTCTATATTTTGCTCCTCGTTTCACTCTTTTTTTTACATTAAAGATATGTGGTTATGTTTCTGCAACTCAAATATTAAGCAAATTTAAAAGCCTAGCAATCCTTGAAAGGATCCATATGGATCCACTGCCTTTCATGTCAGAAATTGAAAATAAATTTGGCCAAGGTTGAGAAATGATTGAGTTATAATTGTTTTCTGTCAAACTGTATAATAACGTTGTGTGCATTCTCGCTGAATATTGCAATATCTCAGATTTCAGAAGCATTCCCTTTGTTATGATCATTTTTGTGTTTGCTAAGGTCAGTAGTGTCCATTTTTGAATATGGTTGATTCCAAAAGTTGATCAGTTGTACATCTAATAGGTACTTCCTGAAAGTGTCTTTAAAATATGTCCAGTGGTTCAAGAAATATTTTGAAACAAACACACATACATAGACAAAGACATTATCACCTGCTGCCAAAGGGCAAAAAGTGAGAAATTATAACATGTTACATACTGTACATTAATTTAGGACTCAAAAGTTCTAAATTCTTTCCAGGTCCTAACTCAGTAACATGCAAGCCATTTTCCTTCCTGTTAACTTACTGGACCTCCCCTCTTCTACTTTCTGCATAATATCTCTAATTCTTTTCTGGGTGTTTCTACCAGTTCTCCCCAGCACTGATCCTCATTCCCATTTTGCCCATCCCTCTTCATTGTTAACATGTTCACGGAAGGTCAATTGATCTGTTACGAGACTTTGGGAAATGCTTGAACTGATTGTTCATGACACACACGCACAGAAGGCTTGCATGCACACAGACAATGGGCCCTTCGCTTTATCAAGGGAGGAAGATAAACAACTCTGGATAGGGTGAGAAGACAAGGTGGGGATGTTAAATGTGCTGCTCTAAATGTCTTCACACATCGCCTGTTAACTGATGCTGAATAAGGGCATCTGTCCTTCTCGGTGTGGTGTTTGTGTGCGAGCTGGTGCGAGTAGTTATACGGGTGCAGGTATGACCTTTGAGGACTTGCTGTGTTCGCAGGTCTTTTCTTTGCAAACAAAACACATCAATTAATGAAGAGGTCGATTACAAAAATATATTGCAGCAATAGAGCGCGTTTGAGCTGCATCAAAGCAACTAAGAAGAAATAAAACGGAGTTGGGATTAAATGCTAGACCAGGTATAATTTAATTTATGAAACTGGTTTTAGGCAGTTTAGACCTCAAAACAAATGATTTTAAAATAACATGGTACAGAATGAAGAGAAATGCATCTTTTGTACCTGCTGTTCTGTCATTCCAGCTGGTGTCAGATTGGCTATTATCTTTTAACTGAAGACAAAGCTAATATTAGTATTTTCCTCTAGAATCATAGTATATGTATCCAATACACATTACAACCCTAAAGCTAAGAATTGGCAACAATAAAATGCTCCTCCCAAAACAGTACTGATGCAGGCTAACAGTTGGCTGGGAGTCATTGATGGTTTTGAACTACATTTTATTGAACTGGGTACCCCTTTAGTATAATTGTTGGGGCACTCTGGGGTCGTTTCATGAGATATTTGTTGTCATAAGCTTTAGTGGCAAATGGAAACCCCAAATGCCAAGAAGACTGATGTGATAAGGTAAAAAAAAAAAAAAACATTTTTTTTATAAACTAAAAACAAGGACATGATGCTAAATCAACGAACAAATATTTAGTTGGGCTGATTATGGATAGATCAATTAAATCTTTATTGTACTGGATAAATAGAAAATTGATTTGAAATCAACTGAAACCTTGAAATGTATGAACAAAGAGACTGGGCAGGTGTGACACTAGACCTTGTTCACAGAAACACATTAGGATGGGTAACTTAATTTCCACCCTATAAATATGGTGAAGCCTGCAAGCAGACAATTCAAGCTACACTGATGTGTCACACATGATTTCTCACTCCACATAACCCATCAAGCGTCGCTCACCAATCTGGGTGGTCTATTAAAGCTCCAACCTGCCTTCCTTACTCTGCCTATCAGTGTGGGCTTTAAGGGGAATGACACTCTGACCGCACAATCATGGAGTGATGGGATTGCAGCTTAGATGCCAAACTCAAAACAATATTTTATAATAAAACAATGTAAACATTTAGGTGAGTTGTTTGACTAAACTTTAGTAATAATAGGTAGTGGTGTCATGTTTTCAACTCCAATCTAAAAAAAATGAATAGATGTTCAAGCAGATGCACCTTTACAAAATCATCTATTTGCACAACACAGTTACAGTCTACTCCAACAACTAGCAAATACGGTCTGAATCAATTGATTCTTGGATTGATGAGGAGCAAAGTAATTTCTGTCCTGACCATGCAACCATGGACCAGCTCTTTACTCTTGCTAGGGTCCTGAAAGGGACATGTAGTGATGTGCATGTTAGGGGGGTTTTTATCGACCCACGGGTCCTGCATATTTGGAAACTTCTGACCCGCACCAAACTGCCCCGCATCACTGTGTCTAATTTTACAACCCGCCCCGCCCCACCTCGTTAAAAACATCTTATAACAGCGTGGTCCTACCATGCGCACACACACACACACACACACACACACACACACACACACACACACACACACACACACACACACACACACACACACACACACACACACACACACACACACACACACACAGAGAGAGAGAGAGAGAGAGAGAGAGAGAGAGAGAGAGAGAGAGAGAGACAATGATGGAAAATTTGGCTGGAGGGATATGTTTCTCGGCTGACCTGAGAGCGCCTTAGGATCCCCTGGAGGAGCTGGCTGAAGTGGTTGGGGAGAGGGAAGCCTGGCAGGTGATCTGACCTTGGCTAAGTGGAGGAAAATGGATAGATGGTAGGATGGAAAGATGGACAGATGGAAAATTTTCTGTCAATGCGACCACCCGGCCCAAACTGAAGTAAAAATGTATTGACCAAACCAGACCCACGGGATAAAAGACGACCCGTGCATCTCTAGCATGTATGTTCACCCAACCAATCCACATGTTTTTTATAGATCTGGAGAAGGCTTATGACTGTGTCCCCTGGGACACCCTGTGGGGGGTGCTCTGGGAGCATGGGGTGGATGGCTTTTGTTGAGGGCTTTTCAGTCGCTGTACCAGAGGAATGTAAATCTAATATACATAGCTGGCAGTAAGTCAAACCTGTTCCTGGTGAGAGTTGGACTCAGCAAGGGCTGCTCTTTGTCACTGACAGAATTCTGAGGTGCATCCATGGAGTGAATGGTGTCTAGTTTCATGGCAGGAGGATCTTGTCTCTGCTTTTTGCAGCTAAAGTGGTCCTCCTGGCGTCAGCCAGCTATGGCCTTCAGTTCCTGCTGAAAAGGTTCACAGCAGAGTGTGAAGTATGAGATGAAGATCAGTACCTCCAAAACTGAGACCATTGTTCTCAGCTGGAAAGGGTGGAGTGGCAACTTCAGTGCCCAAGCTTTTTCACCTCGTGAGCTACTTTAATATTGAGCACATCCACGCAATTTACCCACTTTGTGAGGTCATCCCTGTCTACTAGCAATGTCTCTGATCGGTGTGCGGCATCACTGCTCTAGAAAATATGATATTAGAAGCTAAGACTACAACTGTGAAAATGTGGCTTCAGAAGCTAAAATTAAAACTGATTGTGATTGGTTGAATGGTAGAACAGAGAGGGAATAGGTGGAATTCCTGCCGCAGCAGACTCCAGATCCCTCTTACTATTAGAGGGAGCCAACCTTCATAGCCCAGACTCTAAAAGTGGTGAAGTAAGGTAATTGGAGGAGAGACATGATTGACATGCCAAATGAGCCAATGAGGAAAGACAGAACCCAAATAAACTTTTGATAAATCTTTGGGTTGCTCCTAAAGAATTCATTAGGCCAAGTATGAGGCAGCACACCACACTGAGTGACATTTGTTCTAAGATCTCTGTGATCGATCAAGTTTCTCTATTGCTACATCACAGCATTGGATACTGTTTAAATTCCGGACTTTTTCAAGAAAGTACACAACAAAGGATTAACTAGTAAAATGACAGATTTACTTTCTGGATTAACACCTTTTTCACCACAACAAAGCTGATCATCATCCATTCCATTCTTCCCTCTCTCGTAAACATGGCTCATATATGCCCAGGCCCAGAGAAATGCCAGAACAAAAAGTTTTCTGAACAAACTGTTTTTATTCTACCTTGAAGGGGGTTGGGTCACTTTTAGTGGCAACCTCAGATTGCCATTTTTCAGGATGTAATTGCTTGGTTAAACAAGCTCCAAACTTTGCTGCACGAATACCAACACAATATTGATCACTGTCTCTGCAGTAGTAATTACTTTTCTGCAATGCCAGCAGTCAATATTTTTATTATTTAGCATAGCCCATCAAATAAGCATGTGTAATATTAGTTATCAATTGTAGAGGTGATCCCAACCTGAATCCTTTTATCAGTCATCTACCAGAGTTTCAGATCACTGAAGTCACAGGTCACATTTTATCATAGCAACTGCCTTATCAGTGAATACAGCAGTAGCTGAAACAGAAGGCAGAAGACTTTTTCATGGGAGAAACAGTAAAGTCATTGGATAAAAGAAGCAAAAGCAGCAGTTGTCATGTTGTTAATTTGTATTCTGGGAAAAATTTCAAGAGTTCTCTTTGTAAGTCTGCTAGTTTGACTTTAAAGGGGCAGACAGCAGGAGAGGTGTGTAGGGAAGGTAAAGTAAAGACAAATTACAGAGAGGGTCAGGGGAAAGAGATGAGGAAGAGATATTGGAGGATACAGAGTGGAGAGGAGCTAAGAATGGACAAGGACAGACTGCGAACTGAGAGCCTGGAAGTGTGTGCCTCTACCTCTCCTGCTCTACAAGGTGACCTCTGCCTCACATTTAGGGAGAGACAGGGGAAGAAGCAAGAATGGAGATGGATGGTTTTGTAGCTTTTACTGTACACTTGCCTTTAGGTCAAGTGATGTGAGTTAGAACAGAAATGGAGGGCCTCATTTGTCTCTTAAAATGCACTAACATCCTTTAAACAAAGATTTCAGTATTCCTCACCTCCACACAGTCTAAACACCAATCTCATTAAAATGACTCTTCTACTGAGTTCAGAAGATATTAACACGTTATCAAATGATCAGTGATTGATCAGGTTATTGTTTGGCCCATCTAGGTCTATTTCTTCAAAGTCCGCTGTCACAGTGGCATGTTTACTGCTGCTTCACTGAAAGCCACACACATGTATTAAGGCACTCTCCCTGTATCTGGTCCCATATATCAGCTGCAACAATGCCACCCTGTGAATGTACAACTTATCTGTGACATCCAGAGCCACCTTCTGAATGTGGTCCTCCACCACCCAGGAAACATTTAACAAAACGGCATGCATCTCGCACCAGCAGCTGGATGAGGTGCATCGTTGATTAATTACAAATCCAAACCAGAATGAACTTCTATTTCTTTAATTACTCCTTTTATTAGAAGATCGATTTCAATTAATTTGGCTTTTAAAGTGTGAATATTTATACCTTATATTCAACCTGAACAAGAAAAATGTACGACTTAAAAAATCTAATGAGGCAGAGTTCCTATTATTGTATTTGGATTGTGTAAAATAAAAGACTGAGGCTGACTCAGACTATATTCTCTACTTTAAATTATATTATTCACAGGTATTTTGAATGTTTCTTTTTGCTATGTTTTGTTGTGAGAGATCCCGAGTTCAAATCCCGGACGAGCCCCCAATTGTTACGGCCTGGCTCACATGGCCATAACAAAAGAAGAGACACACACACCATCTTTAAGTTTATCAAAAATGTAATTTATTCAATCTAAACTTAAACTAATTGAGGTTGACCTGTAAAATAGACAAATGTTAAACCATAAGCAAACTTAACACAAACTGTGGCAGCATACCTGAGGAGGAGAGCAGAGCAGAGAGTCAGGCAAAAATGCAGGGTTCATAAGGCCGTGGCTTCCCAGGTCCACAGGTGTTTCCTGTTACAATCAGCTGCAGCAGGTAAAGACCTGATCAGCTTCACAGACCCACAGGGTTGTAACACTTTTGAGTAAGTTTACCTACTTTAATTTATTGTAATACCACAGTTTCTTCTCTTTATAGATTATTTACATACAAACACTTCAGACTGATGTGATTTTGATGCTATTAAAAAATCTTAAGTTACTGTTCTGCTGTTAACTAAGCAAAAGGTCAGAATGAAAAATTGTTGCAAAATTATATTTCTCCTAATTTTTAGAATAAATTAGAAATGAAAGTTATTACAATTTAAAATATTAAGTACAACTTACAACTGAGTTAGAATAAGTTAATAGTAAAAGTTATGCAATTTAAAATTTTTGGTTTTTCAACTAACACTTTAGTAAGAATAAGTCAATAATAAAAGTTAATACAAATGCAAATTTTAAGTTTTTACAACTTACACTTTAGTTAGAATAAGTCAGGATTAAAAGTTAATAAAAGCTACAAATTTAAGTCTCTACAACTTGCACATGAGTTGGAAAAATGTAAAGTTGTTCTAACACAAAAGCAAAACTTAACATTTTTAGTTTATTTACCTAACTCAGAATTTTGCTGAAGTTTGTTGCCTTACAATTTTAAGTTCTGCTAACTTTTTTTTTTAAGTTTAAAGTTTACAATATTCACTTTGTCAATTGTATGTCATTGTCACTAATTCGAGTGTTTTGTTTTCTAGTCTTGGCTAACCTGCTTTGAAAGAACTGCAAGTTACATTTCCAGCACATTTACATAAGTAGACTGGAGGCAAGAAGCTCAGTGATACTGAAATTCCCCAAACTAAACCTGAGATCACCTCATAAAGCTACTATTCCTGCTGTGTAGTACAAGTCTCAGGTATTAGAGTGAGTGGTTCCAGGCTTTCAGTTTGACTAAATCCTAATAGTTATCCTCTGTCTGTTGTTTTGCATTTAACTTCTTGTCCAGAGTCAAGGCTTTGATGTCTGTGCACATTGGGAAATCTATTTTGTTATAAAAAAAAAAAGTTTATTATTACCTTTATCTGCTGGTCTCTGAATTGAAGCTTGCTTTTGGACATTCTCCTGGTACCTCTTCATGAAAGTATCTTTGTTTATCTTTTTTCGCTCCATATCACCCCAGTTCTGTCTTAAAAACTAGCAAAAAGTTTAAGAAAAACTCTTGATAATGTTTACCTTTTCTTCCTCTTCTATCCTCAAAGTTTGAAGATGACAACCGAGGTTTTATTCTTTAAATTTAAGCCCCACCCCTAAATATCACAGCACGATAAGAGCCCTGATCAGCTCTGTAGTCTGAACATTTAAAACAGATGCAATCTGCTGTGTTGGCTAGACAGTACAAATAGCCAAACATCTGATGTCTTTATAGACAAAGAGAGAAAAGAATGTGCTGTGTATCTATGTGTGTGTATATTCTTACCATCTGTCAGCTTATGGTTTACATGGGCTTTTCTAATGCATCAGTGCCCTTAGCCTGTTATAGCTTAGAAATGTGACTGCCCTGAAATATATGAAAATCTGCTCCCTTCAAGCCCTGCAAATCAGCATTTTTGGAACACACACACACACACACACACACACACGCATACACATGCACAAAAACACACAAAACACAACCCAATAGTTCGGCACATTGACATGCTCGCCAGTATAGCAACTTACGCCTGTGCACACAAACACACACTCTGGAAAGTCACATTGTGATGGCTTGAAATGCCTTTTATGCTGATTGAGTAGGAGCCCTCAGCTGATCAGAATCTAGCCTTGAATTTGATATGCGACTGAAGGAAGCAATGTCGTTCCAGCTTGGCCCCCACAGCTGCTTGTGCAGCCAGCGATGGGCAAACAAATTGACTTTCACTCTGTCTGAGAATGTTGCTTCGTCAACACGTGTGCCTTATGCATTCAACAAATATCTCTAAACTGATGCACAGAACAAATGCACACATGCACAATTATTACACAATCACCAATGTGAGATATCATATTTGATTTTACCTGCCAACTCCTATATCCTGCCAATAATATTTACATGTAACACAACCTTCTCACATGTGTACGTCTGTTCTCCACATAGTAATGACAAGGCTACAGAACGCCACTTAATGGGTGTATAAAACCCTCTTTGATATTCTGTGCATGGCTGCCGGCTGAGGTTAGCAAGCGGATCACATCTATTACCTTGCTAATTCTACAGCTTGGCCTTTGCATAATAAGATGTGTTTTCTTTGAAAGGGTGAGAGGGGATGGAGGAGAGGGAGATAAGGGAAGAAAAGAGACAAGGTAACTAATCAAAACATGTTGGCAATGACTTAATGAGTGAACTTCACCGTTGTTACATCGGCCTCAGATGGTAATTGGGTTAATTAATTTTTTTCTTTATGCTTTTGTTCCTCCCTGACAATAAATCTAAAGTTTATTCTAATTTGTTTTATCACTAAGTCCTACCATATGTGGTAAACTTTATGAGAAACTATACAAATGTATTGGCAAGAATCAAAAAGATTGCATATCTAGAAAAAAAAAACGAGTTTATTGGAATACAATAATAAAATAATCTCTCAAGAGATGATTAGAACTGTGCACAGATGGAACAAAAATGGAAAATTACATCTCTGTGCAAATGTTATTAGACTCTTTATTCTCTAGTAAATTATTACCACCACAAACACATTTAGGGTTCAGATGTTCTGGGTGCCCTATAAAATACTGTGGATATTAAACAGAACAGTGGCAACATTAGTGTTTGGATTATGGTTTACTCTACTAACAATTGTAGTATCCTTTTTTTATTTAACACATCATTGAGGTCTTATTCCTCAGCTACTTCAAAAAATGATAAGCAACCCAAAAGTCCCAGGATGTAGGAACATTACCCTAAATTAAAAATGTTATATAACGATTCACAAAATTCAATAAGTCTTCTAAATTCCTGTGTCTTTTTGAATCACCCGCTTCGAATGTTATCAGTCCATTGAATGGCTGTTATCAGCGAAAATCTCCCCCATAAGTATGGGTTAGGCGGGCCCGCCTGTGCCTCCTAGTGGGCTCAGTAGGTCGTTATCACCCATACTAAGGTGTCTACATGATTATGGAGGCGGAGCCTCTTCCGTTTTATGGAACGTGTTTTAAAATGTTCTACGATTCTTTACAGCTGATGAATTTGAACTTTTTTCACTTTTTGTTCTTTGGAGTTCAGATTTTACATAATTTGTCCCGTTTTTCTGAATAAATGCAGTGATTTTAGCATCCGGTTTGGACCAAGTCGCTTCATTTATGTTTATTTTTAACAGCAGAAAATGACCATTTTTAATATAAATGAAACGCGCGGGGGAGCGGTTTGACATTACAGGAAAAACTCGTTTTTTTAATAAAGTTTTAAGTT